>CM040128.1:55498741-55962430 GCA_022559845.1 Amorphophallus konjac | reverse complement strand
GGCGATGCCAGCCTTTTCACAAGTTGATGATGAAAGATGTCCCATTTTATTGGGATGAAGATTGCCAGGCAGCCTTCGACAAGCTAAAAGACTACCTGAAAACTCCTCCAGTGTTGGGCGCACCAGTGAAGGGACGACCATTGATACTGTATATAGCAGCTACACATAATTCTCTGGGGGCAATGCTGGCCCAGAATAATGAAGAAGGGAAAGAACAAGCGCTCTATTACCTCAGTCGGAGACTGGTCAGAACTGAAGAGAAATATACTTATATTGAGAAGATCTGTCTAGCGCTGGTCTTCGCAGTTAAAAAGCTCCGACACTATATGTTGTCGCATGAAATAGGCTTGGTATCCAAAGAGGATCCCCTGAAGTACAGTATGTCTCAAACGGCACTCAAAGGCCGCCTGGGCAAATGGGCGGTAATCCTTATGGAGTTTGATATCTCCTACGTGCCGCGCAAGGCTGTCAAGGGCCAAGCTATTACAGACTTCTTCGCTGAGCACCCAGTGCCCGGGGATTGCCCGTTGGAGCCGGAGCTTCCTGAAGATGAAACCCTAGAAGCCGTGCAAGTACAGCCCTCCTTATGGCAACTATACTTTGATGGCGCTTCCAGAATTGACACCTCTGCCACCGGGTCAGCCAGGGTCAGAGCAGGAGCAGGCATAGTCCTGAAATCCCCAGAAGGAGAAGTGGTACATACATCCTGTTCCATAAACAAGCAATGCACAAACAATGAAGCAGAATATGAAGCCCTGATAATCGGGTTGCAAATTGCCCTGTCCATGGGAATTCAGATGCTGGAAGCATTCAGAGATTCCATGCTAGTTATAAAACAGCTGGAAGGAGAGTTCGATGTACGAAAGCAAGAGCTCCTCCCCTATCACCAGTTGGCAACTCGCCTGATGTCAAAATTTTACTTCATCAGCATTAAGCACATCAATCGAGGCCGGAATGCTCAGGCAGACGCCCTCGCTAAGCTGGCCAGTTCATTGGCGGTCCCGCCAGACACAAGCCTGAATATAACAGTGATCAACCGCCGACAGGTCCCCAACGTGACAGAGGTCCTGACCGACGAACAAGAGATGGAAGTAGCAGTCATCGAAGGGGTTCAGCAGCCCGATTGGCGAGAGCATCTCCTGCGCTGGTTTCAACACCAGCAACTTCAAAAAGAAAAGGAACAGAGAATGAAGATCCTAAGGATCAAGGATTCTTACGAGATGAGAAGCGGGACCTTGTTCCTAATTATGGCAGATGCCCGAAGGAAAGTCGTACTCCGTTGCTTGTCTTCAGCAGAAGCAGGACATGTGATGCAGGAGGTCCATGCAGGATCAGCTGGAGCACACCAGGCTGGCCCGAAAATAAAAACTGAGATAAAGAAGCTGGGTTACTATTGGCCCACTATATTTGATGATTGCTGCAAGTTTGCCAAAGCTTGTCAGAAATGTCAAGAACACGCTAGTGTGGCAAGGAGACCTCCAGTGCCACTGCATCCCACCCTACCAAGCTGGCCGTTTGCTCAGTGGGGCACGGACGTGGTAGGGCCGCTGCCAGCATCCTCATCAGGGTGCAGATACATCTTAGCAGTTACAGACTACTTCTCCAGATGGGCGGAAGCAGTAGCACTAAGAGATGTGACGGTAGGGCTAGTTGCAAGATTCTTCCGGTAAAATGTAATATTTCGGTTCGGGATCCCCAGTCGAATCATCTCTGATAATGGCAGCCATTTTAGAAATCAGAAGATTTATCGGTTGGCCGACAAATATAAAATCGACTGGAGGACATCCTCCCCCTACAACCCTCAAGCTAACGGACTTGCAGAAGCCTTTAACAAGACTCTATGCACATTGCTGGCAAAGAGTGTCAAGTCTAATAAAAAAGCTTGGGAAGAAAGGATGTACGAAGCACTTTGGGCCTATCGTACTGTCTACAAGACCCCAACCGGCTGTTCCCCCTTCGCCCTTGTCTACGAGTCAGAAGCTGTGGTGCCAATTGAACTTGAAGTTCCTTCATTGCGAGTTGCCATCCAGCACGGACTAGTCAATGGTGAGCAGACCAATGCAGAAAGAAGATTGGAAGAGCTCATTGAGCTCGAAGGAAAACGCCTCCGGGCGCAGCAAAACATCCAGCTCTACCAAGCTCGCATGGCCCGTGCTTTTGACAAGCTAGTCAAGGGTCGAGAATTCAAGAAAGGAGACATGGTAATGGTCAAAAGAAAAGAAGTGATGGCCTCCAACCCCAAAGGGAAGCTGGTCGAAAACTGGGCCGGGCCGTATATCGTCCGCCGAGTATATGAAGGAGGCACCTACGTCCTGGTAGACCACAAAGGGGTTATCCAGTTCTCTCCCCTCAACGGAAAGCATATTAAGCTGTATCATGCAGCGCAGCCAGCATTCCCGAGTGATCGGTCAGAATACCTTTTTCTTGGTTTAGTGGCACTCCGCCCTAACCAAGCTACCTTTCCCTTGGTTTAGTGGCACTCCGCCCGAACCGAGCTACCTTTTCCTTGGTTTAGTGGCACTCCGTCCTAACCGAGCTACATTTCCCTTGGTTTAGTGGCACTCCGCCCTAACCAAGCTACCTTTTTCTTGGTTTAGTGGCACTCCGCCCTAACCGAGCTACTTTTCTCCTTGGTTTAGTGGCACTCCGCCCTAACCGAGCTACATTTCCCTTGGTTTAGTGGCACTCCGCCCTAACCGAGCTACCTTTTCCTTGGTTTAGTGGCGCTCCACCCTAACCGAGCTACATTTTCCTTGGTTTAGTGGCACTCCGCCCTAACTGAGCTACCATTTCCCTTGGTTTAGTGGCACTCCGCCCTAACCGAGCTACCTTTTTCTTGGTTTAGTGGCACTCCGTCCTAACCGAGATACATTTTCCTTGGTTTAGTGGCACTCCGCCCTAACCGAGATACATTTTCCTTGGTTTAGTGGCACTTCGCCCTAACCGAGCTACATTTCCCTTGGTCCGGTGGCATTCCGCCCTGATCGAGCTACCTTGCCTTGGTTAATGGCATTCCGCCCTGACCAAGCTACCTTTCCTTGGTCCAGTGGCACTCCGCCCTGATCGAGCTACCTTTTCCTTGGTTTAGTGGCACTCCGCCCTAACCGAGCTACATTTTCCTTGGTTTAGTGGCACTCCGCCCTAACCGAGCTACCTTTTCCTTGGTTTAGTGGCACTCCGCCCTAACCGAGCTACATTTTCCTTGGTTTAGTGGCACTCCGCCCTAACCGAGCTACCTTTTCCTTGGTTTAGTGGCACTCCGCACTAACCGAGCTACCTTTTCCTTGGTTTAATGGCACTCTGCCCTAACCGAGCTACATTTTCCTTAGTTTAATGGCATTCTGCTCTAACCAAGCTACCTCTCCTTGATTAGGGGCATTCCGCCCTAATCGAGCTACTTTTCCTTGGTTAATGACATTCTGCCCTAACCGAGCTACCCTTTCCTCGGTTAATGGCATTCTGCCCTAACCAAGCTACCCTTTCCTTGGTTAATGGCATTCCGCCCTAACCGAGCTACCCTTTCCTTGGTTAATGGCATTCCGCCCTAACCAAGCTACCTTCCCTTGGTCCGGTGGCATCCCGCCCTGATCGAGCCACCTTGCCTTGGTTAATGGCATTCCGCCCTGACCAAGCTACCTTCCCTTGGTCCAGTGGCATTCCGCCCTGATCGAGCTACCTCCCCTTGGTTAATGGCATCCCGCCTTAACCGAACTACCCTTTCCTCGGTCTAGTGGCACTCCGCCCTGACCAAGCTCCCGAAAGAATACAGCACGCTGTTGCCATTACCGGCCTTACGCCCGAATCGGCGAGAGATCACTCCTTTGCGTTAGCATTCAGCCCTTGCTAACGAATGAACTGTTCTGCCCGGCGCAAAGTCTGATGCTCCGGCCGACAGCCATCTACTGTCAACCAAGGGTTGAATGTCGCACTTCGACCTGCCACCGTATACATATAAAAAAAAGAAAAAAGAAAATGGGGTTAAAAATAGAGATACCCCGCCAGACTTGCTCCCATATCGGGACAAGTGCAAAAATGGCCGTAACCCAGCTGTGGCGAAAACCCGAAAGGGCGTCGCAGGCAAAATCGGGTACCCCGCCACGTGAAAACCCGAAAGGGCGCGTGGGCAAAAGCAAGAGGGGGCTGGCTTCGGCGAAAACCCGAAAGGGCGCTTGAGTTAGTAAAGTGGTAATTTCCAAATGCCTCTCCTATTCTCCACCCAATAAAACTCCGAAAGGGACAATCATTTAAGTCCCCCCGAAAATCCTTTAACACATCCTTTTTGACCCTCGTCATCATCGGCGAGATCGGTCGATCTCTACCTTCAACTCGGACCTTACGTCCCTATTGACAATCTCATCCTTGTTGCGGCAATAACATATGCCGACGAACAAACCCTTTTCGACCCTCGTCATCCTCGACAAGATCGGTCGATCTCTACCCTCAACTTGGGCCTTACGTCCCTGTTGACAATCCCGTCCTTGCTAATAAACCCACTTTCGATCCTCGTCATCGTCGACGAGATCGGTCGATCTTTACCCTTGACACGGATCTTACATCCTTGTTAATAGACCATACTCCTTTGCTTCGACATCTAACCAGTGTCGACAAATCGAAATAGGATTCGAGCCTTGTCATCATTGACAAGGCAAGTCAATATTTTCGCGGTCCAGTTTTTCCGCATCCCGAATCAAAAAAAAGAAAGAAAGAAAAATGGGGTTAAAAATAGAGATACCCCGCCAGACTTGCTCCTATGATCAGGACAAGTGCAAAAATGGCTATAACTCAGCTGTGGCGAAAACCCGAAAGGGCGTCGCAGGCCTAATCGGGTACCCCGCCGCGTGAAAACCCGAAAGGGCGCGCGGGCAAAAGCAAGAGGGGGCTGGCTTCGGCGAAAACCCGAAAGGGCGCTTGGGTCAGTAATATGAATAAAAAGAAATGATCATGAATGATGAATAGTGATGAACCATCCTCCGTCCAGAAGGCCATTTACGAGGTCAGGCGAGGGTCTTCATCCGATATCCCACTTATACACGTCCAGTGTCTACCCATTTCCGACCCTTGTCACCATCGGCAAGATCGGTCGCTACCCTTCCGGTTCTTGTCACCATCGGCAAGACCGTCTACCCTTTCGACCCTTGTCACCAACGGCAAGATCGGTCGCTACCCTCCCGGTTCTTGTCACCATCGGCAAGACCGTCTACCCTTTCGACCCTTGTCACCATCGGCAAGATCGATCGCTACCCCTTCCGGTTCTTGTCACCATCAGCAAGACCGTCTACCCTTTCGACCCTTGTCACCATCGGCAAGATCGGTCGCTACCCTCCCGGTTCTTGCCACCATCGGCAAGACCGTATACCCTTTCGACCCTTGTCACCATCGGCAAGATCGGTCGCTACCCCTTCCGGTTCTTGTCACCATCGGCAAGACTGTCTACCCTTTCAACCCTTATCACCATCGGCAAGATCGGTCGCTACCCCTTCCGGTTCTTGTCACCATCGGCAAGACCGTCTACCCTTTCGACCCTTGTCACCATCGGCAAGATCGGTCGCTACCCCTTCCGGTTCTTGTCACCATCGGCAAGACTGTCTACCCTTTCGACCCTTGTCACCATCGACAAGATCGGTCGCTACCCTTACCCGGTTTTTGTCATCATCGGCAAGACCGTCTACCCTTTCGACCCTTGTCACCATCGGCAAGATCGGTCGCTACCCTTACCCAGTTTTTGTCATCATCGGCAAGACCGTCTACCCTTTCGACCCTTGTCACCATCGGCAAGATCGGTCGCTACCCTTACCCGATTTTGTCATCATCGGCAAGACCATCTACCCTTTTTCGACCCTTGTCACCATCGGCAAGATCGGTCGCTACCCTCCCGATTTTTGTCATCATCGGCAAGACCGTCTACCCTTTTTCGACCCTTGTCACCATCGGCAAGATCGGTCGCTACCCTCCCGGTTCTTGTCACCATCGGTAAGACCGTCTACCCCTTTCGACCCTTGTCACCATCGACAAGATCGGTCGCTACCCTTCCGATCCTTGTCACCATCGGTAAGACCGTCTACCCTTTCGACTCGTGTCACCATCGACAAGGTCGGTCAACATCTCCCCCAATCAGGGTCAATAATGGAATTACCATGAGCAGCCAGCAGTCACGGTTTCGACGCCTCTTGTCAGCAAGACCTACGTCTGCGCCAACCTGGCAACCTCTGGAACCCCGTCCCGCGGTGGAGCGAGGCCCCCATCCTTTCCTTGAGAGGGTGGACGCTCTCCTGCGACACGGACATGGAGGTACTTCCAAGCAGGTCGCCAGAATTGCCACAAGACATAACAGAATGTGAGTGTGGATGTGGACACCAAAAAAATATAGTGAAGGAAACTTCTATCTTCATTACAAAAAGGGGAAGTGAATACAAAAGGAGCCCTTCTGAGGGGACAGATTACAAAGGCGGATCAGCTAAGGCCGCCTGAAGATATCAGCAAAGTCAATAAGCCCAACATGAGGAGCCGCCCCCAGTTCATGGAGCTGCGCTTCCTCTTCCTGAACCCGAGTCACCTCAGTCTCCAGAGACGCGACTCGGCCCTCCAGCAAAGAAGTTCTTTCGATGCCTTGGACTTCCGCAGCCTCCAGCCGCGGTATCTCGGCTTCTATGGTAGCCAATTCAGCGCGGAGTTCTTCCCGTCGGCTACGTAGAATGTGTGCCTGGGTTACGGAAGCTTCAACCTGAGCCCTGCTCTCCTGAAGATCAGAGATCAGAGACGTCAGCTCCGCCTGACAGTCAACTCTCTGCAGTTTGAGGGCCGCCAGCCGGTCGCCCATCATCTTCTCGAGAAAGTCCCGGCGATTCACAAACTTCAACAAGAAAAGCACCCGCTGGGTCCAGATATCTAGAGGGCAGCCCAGTGCCTGCAGCCCGATCGTCAGTCGCACAGCCACTTCCTTCAACTGGGAGTAAGACAGCGCTGGCTGAGATTCCACAACCTGACGCAGCATCTCTAGATGCTGCCAGACAAATTCCTCCGATGAGGTAATGCCCAGGGAAGCCGCCGGAGACACCTCGAAGGTCACTTCCCTGTCTATGGAGGCCCATAAGCCGGTGTCCGGCTCGGAAGAGGAAGATGGAACGGACGTCAAAGCCGAAGAAGCAGATACCACGGCAGCATGTTCCTGCTCCGTCAGACTCCTGTTAGGGCTTCCTTCAACGGAGCCTAGGAGGGACGGAGGTTCTAACTCTGGCTCCGGCACAAATGGAGTTGCAGAATCAGGCGCGATCGTCATTATGGCCGCCGGTACAAAAGTAGACCCCCTTTGCGGGTCAGCCTCAGCCCTCAACTCTGTCGTCGACGCCAGGGCGAGACTCTCCCCCGACTGGCTCAGCTCCGAGGGTAATCCCCCAGCAGCCGCATGTATCCTCACCGGCACGGGGCGGAGTAGGGTGATTGTCCCTGAAGGAGATGCGGTGGCCAGCGGTGGCAGATCCGAGGCCTCTGATGAAACCACAGCAGTACCAGAAGTCGATGCCGGGGAATGAATAGCGGCTTCGGGTTCCTGGAATGAAAATTCATGTAAACACCAAGGTGGCAAAAAAAAAAGAGGGGGATATGCGGCTTTGTAAAGGGGCGGACAGGATTTACTATGATGACAGTATCCATCTCTTCAAGCCCCTGAATAGAAGATTCCAACCCTGCAGATGAAGCAGCAAAAGGAGGGGTTATCTCCACCTCCACGTCCAATCCAGCAAATTCCTCCTGCAACACTCCCTCGGATGATGCCCTCGGCAGCCTCGGAGGACTGAAAATCAAAGCATCGCTTGACAGTGTGAAGGGAGCCGTTGCCCCTTTGCTGTCTGCTGCAGACACTTGTTCATCACCTTCTGAAGAATGATGGTCAGTCTCTTCGTCAGAAGGGGTGGCAGAGCTACTCGAAGAAATATCTATGCTGATCTCGGGTTGGCCCGCCTCCTCCGTCGCCTGACGGGACGCTGAGCGGGTGAGCACACGCCGCAATGGGATAGCACCCTTCTTCAGCACAGTCTTATGTCCCGCGGGCTGTGAAGGAGCTTCCACAACAGGCGCCTTAACCGCCGTGCTGACCACTCCTGCCATCACAACAGAACAAGTGCATAAGGCAGGACGGAAAGCTCAATAAAAAGGGGAACCTAAAGAACCACAATTGTTCAGCTCACCCTCAGCCTCGCTGGCAGGCGTAGGAGAAGGAAGTCTGACATCCTCCTCAACAGCGGGGAGACTCTCCCCTGCAGCTCCAGCTGTCTCAGTCACCCCTACCGGGGCTATGATGGAAGGCCCTATCTCTCCGGCCTCTAGGGCGGCTTCCTCAGCACATGTGGTGTCAGCCGCTCCTTGAGCTGAGGTCACGCAAAGAAGACGTCAAAAGAATGGAAACGTCATGAAAAGAGCACTCCTTTATACCGTACAGGGAAAATGATGTCACCTTCAGCTGCTTGCTGAGTGGCTTCTTTCCGAGCGGCAAACTGTTCAAATGATGGCACCTCGGGCAGGGGAGTCTCAGCCGTGTCAGTCGAAGGCCGCTTGGAAGAAGTTTTTCGAGCTTTCCTCGCTCGGCCTATTGCAACTTTCATTGCAGAAGCCGCTCTCTTTTTGCCAGGCGGCAGTGGAGTAGTAGTCGGCGCTGGTGCAGGGACCTCAAAATATTCCGGCTTCTGTGCCTGGGAGATGATTTTTCTATAAAGCCCCTGCTGCTTGATATCCGGACGGTCTGTCAAGTGAAGCACACGCCGTTATGAAGGAGCGAAGCAACAAACTAATCTACATGTCAACGGAGGAGCACTTACCTGCCCGGCCGTTGTAAGAAGACAAGAGTGGCCAATACTGATAAGCCACCTCCTTGCTTCGGGATGCAGCCTCCCGAACGAGCCAGCAGACGTCGCCAATCTTCTTACACTTGTCGACCAGGTCGGCCAGGTCCGCATGTCCGTGGGAAGCTATACAATGATATAAGCCGAGGTGGTCAAAGCCCCAGACATCGGCATAATGAAAATATACGAATAGAGGCTTGTCCAGAACACTAGCTACGGGACTCTCAAGGGTCAGTCCGTGGATGCTCATCAGGACGAACAGCCAAGATGTATGCTGATAGTATGTCAGGGTTCTGTCCTCTCTATTAACAAACGCCCGACACGGGCAAAAGCGATCCACCTCGCACTTCCATGAAACTGCTTTGGAGAGCGGCTCCTCGATAGGGAACGGGTACTGCTGAAGCTCCAGGCGGGAACCACCAATCTGGCACAGGTGTTCTAAATTCTGCGTGAAAGCATCTTCACTTATGTCAGCAAGCACGGGTATCAGTGGTTCAGCCACTCCCTCCTTGATGGCTTTTCTGCTCGCTATGTATGTCTCTGCCTCCTTCGGGTGGTGGGAAAATAACCTCTTCAGATGGGCTTCGTCAATGTCAAAAACGGGCCCAGGCTGCTGACTCAGAAAGGTGCGCTCAGCCACATCCCAGCATGTCATCCGGGCATTGCGGTAGAAGCTCGTGCGAGCATTCCACCATTTTACATACTCTGGAGTGACCCGGGGGACTCGGTTCGGCATCGGCACTCTGAAAGTATTGGCGTCCCGGCGGTGAAAATAGTCCCACCAGGAGCGACCTTCGGCCACAACGGTCGAGCCATGCTTTGACCTGCTGTCTAAAGGGAACAGGGCGACCGAAGGCGGAATATGCTGATCGTAGCCGAAATTCCGACCGAACCTGAAGGGATAGTAGGGTTCTAAATAAACTGCGCCCCCCTTTCTGAATACTAAAACACTGGGGCGAATTGATAAAGCCCAGTCAATGAGTTCAGGCTCCAAGACTGGTCGGGTCACGGTGTTGCCCGAAATGAAGTGTGTGAAAGTCTCCACTGCCTCGAGCTTACACTCACGCTGACGGTTCACTAATGGAGATGAATGTGCAGCCAGATTCCAAAAGTGGATAGTCCCCGCTGAATCCATTGGAACCCTTGCCAGTCGGCCACGGATGGAGAAGAGTTGCTGGGACACTGGACCCGGTTCAGCACTTGCAAACTCCAGCATTCTGGGATACAATGTCATTGTCTGCAAAGTCCGGGGAGCTAGCTCCGGAAATAAATTGCACACCCAGGCATTAAAAAAATGAAACGGCCCCACCGTTCGGAAAGAGCGGGGGATCCGATGCCTATGAATATCTCCAATGGATTTGTAAATCAGGCATAGTGCGGCTGGACATATTGCAAGCCGTATGCCCCAAGCCATCTGACAAGCCGGGTATATTGCCTCCGGCCGAATAACTGTCTCATCCCCCTGCGGGAGGGCAAAAGTACACAGCCAGAAGGTAAGGTAGGCAGCACAATGGGTAAGGGGATCCACCCCCATCGGATTCGGCCCCCCGCGGCTTATCCCCCGAAGAGAAGCAGGCAGCTCTGACTTGAACTTAGGTGGCCTGCTGGGTTTACCCGCAACAGGAGCTACGTGAGGGAACTCGCTGTACTTCAAAGGGCCCCCGAAGAAATACTGAATCCAATGTCCTGCTCGGACTCTCAGTTTACTGCTCTTCTCCCGGGGCTGGTATCCCTTTGAGGATCCCCTATTCAGCGTCAGGCAGAGGGAGCGGTATGCCTTCATCAAGTACCGGTATGAATAGCCGAAGTAATATTCGCCTTCGCCGTCTGTTTCGTCCTTGATGAAGTCATGAATGCAGACCTCCTCATAGGGCTCTCCGTTAATCGGCAGGCCCGATAACTGTGATAGGCTCCAAAGATCCAGAGAGGTCTCACCTTCTGCTGTATAGAAAGTGTTGAACTGCGGGCAAAATACTTCGAACATGCCGCAGCACAGCCCCTTTGAAATGGGATACCTGAAGCGGGATGCATACACACTGTGGTACACCCCGGCCCTGACCAGCAGCGGTGCATACTCTTTCAGAACATATTCTGTGAATTCCACTGCCCCTACACGAAAGAGATGAGCATCTGTCACCTTCGTGTCTGCAAACCACCCAGCTGCCAATTGAAATTTGAACTGAACAGCCAAGCAGTTCAGCACAAACGGTTCCTCTCTGTAGCCCCACTTGATGGGCGCCAAGAATAAACCGTAACCGGGTTTCTCCCTGTTAACCCGACCTATGGTGTTGTCCCACCTGGCTGGTGTGAACTCCGGGGCCCGTGTTAGCATCTTCAGCTCTGCCTCCAGCTCTGTTACCCCTAAGACGGCGTCCCACTTGCGCCGCTCCCCCGGAAGGTAGATGGTATCGCCACGATACACAGAACCTTTCAAGCTGTCCCGGTCTAGCAACATGGCCCGCTCCACCATCCGAGCCAGCATGACGTCCCTCTTCCCAGAGACGTTGAAGGTACAAATGAAGGGCGCGAGGTGACGATCCTTCGGGAAGTCCGGACGGTAGTCGTCATCGCGATTGAAGTCCAGTCCTCCCTCGACAGTCACAATGCGAGAGGCGGATACTGTATCTGTTTCGGAGCCAGAGGACTCATCGACTATGGCGATCCTCCCAAGACCCCGGTCCAGCTGTCCAACATTCCTCCAAGTCACAACGGGACCAGAAGCCCTGCCTTGAGGAGAAGAGTCAACATCAGCAGTGCCGGAGGCAACACGGCTAGAAGAAGAAGCCATTTCCAGCGAGCTGCAGACACAAAACCAAGAAAAAGAATAAGAAGGTGATATAAAGAAAAAATATAGAAAAGAAATTTTCAGAAGAAAATTTTGACAGCATCTCCCCTTATCCGGAGCATGCCCAGAAGTCAAATGGGAGAACACCCACCAGGAGGGGGTGACTCCGAAATGAAAAGGGACGGAGTCCCGAACAAAAATTCCCCGAAGGGAAGGATTCCACGCCGATTGCTCTGAGGCGACAGAAGGAGAAAGGGAGGAAGAGAGAGAAAGCTCAAGGAGAAATGAGCTTCTCTCTCCCCCTCTCGGCGCCTATATCGGCCCAGCCAAAAGGCGCGCCGAGAGGGAGGTCGCGCCGACGACCGGAAGCGCCAAAAGGCGCGCCGAGACGGCCTCGCGCCGAAAAGCAAAAGCGCCACCACCGCGCCGAGAAGATCACCGCGCCGAGAAGAGCGTCGCGCCGGGAATTCCATGCCGAGCCCACCTCCGCGCCGAGAAGATAGTGCCGGGAGCGTCCATGGAGCCGATTACCTCACCAGGGGTGATATTATTACCGGACCAAGCCAAAAATGCTGGTGTTCATCCAAATTTGCTTGTAAAGCATGGAAGTCACGCAAAGCAGAATGAAGACTCAGAGTCAAAAGAATAGCCAATGCACAGGAGCAGGCCTGAAGAGACCACGAAGCGCAGTGTGTGAACGTGATGTACACCCGCATGTCCCGTGTCACTCATGCTTCGCTCACGCCACCTACGGGTGGGGGGCATTTGTTGACACCTAAAATATGTCAGAAGAGATCATAGCAGATTCACAGTTCTGAAGATCAGTCGAGGGCACAGCTCACGTACCATCCCTGGGAGATCTGAGAGTCTGAATAGAAGAAACCCACTACCCCTATCATGTTGTTCGACTAAAGCCGTCTTTGGCTAGGTCGCTGTCCAGTACTGCTGTCATTCAGATAGTCAGGCTGATAAAACTATACCAACATTCAGGCAACCATCTGCCTGCTGAAACAGATGTTCAGACATCTCTGATACTCCTGAAGCGGGATGTACAGTGTCTCGCACACGTTTGTGAATGCAAGGTGTAAACAGTCCCATGAAGTCTTAATATATATATATCAAGAATCCCATTGTCGAAAGGAGTCCACCAAGTGGATCCTGGGTCGAATGGGCCGAATGACAAGAAAATGGGCCAAGCCCAAATATGAGGTGGGACGCGCCGATGACGGCCGCGCCGGGAGGACGATCCTGGCGCGCCGGGAAGTTCATGCCGAAAGGATGAGGGCCTGGCCTCTATAAGAGGCCTGCCCTTCGAACGAAAAGAAGAGGACAGAAGAAGAGAAGAGGCGAAGAAAAAGAAAAGAAGAAAAGCAGAGCGGGAGAAGGAAGAAAGAAAAAAAAGAAGAGTGAAAGGGGAGTGCCTAGCCACCGAAGAGAAGGAGGGAGCTCGAGAGCCCTTGAAAGAAGCTGAAGAAAGAAAAAAAGGGGAGAGGCAGAGGCTCGAAGAGGGATCCAGGTGGGAGTGCCGGGCAGCTGCAGCTCCTTCTCTTTCCCCTCCCTATCTGTCTGAATATTTCTCTCTGTACTTCTGATTTCTAGCATCTTTGCTTCAATAGCATCGAATGCCAATGTAACCCTGCTTTCAGGGATTAAGCCTAGATTTCTTTCTCTGTTGAGTCAGATTTCTTTCTCTTAAGTAGCATGCGTGTAAGTCGTCTGGATGAAATAAAGAATGAGAGAATGGGTTGAACTCCGCCCTTTCATTACCTTCTTCTTTCTGTCTCTGCATCCGAGGTTCGCTATATGCTAAGGATACTGATAACTAGGCGTGTTTTATCGTTTGGTTTTCTAATTCTGCTGAAGCATCTTCGCTACCATTATTTATCACCCCCCCTCCAGCCACATTTCAAGGGCCTGAGACAGTCTATCTCATGGCTCCTCGTATGTGAAATAAAGGGGGACGTGGTTCAGGGATTTCCGTCCGTGGTTCTGCTCCCAATGAGGCCCAGAGGAAAGGTGTTCCCCCAAAGTCTTCCCCCTCTGATCATCCAAAACAGTCGAGATTAAACCCCTCTCCTAACAACTCCCGAAACCCTGTTCGAAGACCTCCTTAAAATCCCTTCTGAAAGCCTCCCGGCGCCGGTATCTCCCGGCGTGAGTTTCGCGCCGAGGGCTCCCCACGCCGGTTGGACCTCCCCATCGTGCCGAGCCTACCTAGTTTCCGTGCCGAAACCACCCCTCTTCTCTGCATTGATACCCTTACGTCGTCTGGCCATCCTGATGCCTTCGTTACCACGGCGAGCCATACAGACCTCGTCCATTATATCCTACCCTCGTGGGTGTGCATTGCCCTTCCCTCTGGCCTCACGGGAGCTATATCAAAGGGGTTAATTCTCCCCCTACATTCTGTAACCCATTAAACCACGGGGTCCTGCCATTGCAGGCTTTCCGATGGATTGCATTGGGGACATTACAACACAGGGGATGAGGTCTTATATGATCCAGACCCTCGAATCACGGGCTACGCCCGGCTCTCATTTAGGTTTCTACTCCGGCACTCGTGAGTGGATAGCCCATAGTATTCTCTTGGCATACTCCCAAAATAAGGGGAGATGCTGCCAAAATTTGCCCGAAGCTTTACTCCATAATATGGCACGAGGTTTCATCGGAATCACGTATTTAATCCCCTGATATGGCGAGGGCCCGAGCTGTGTAATCTCATGGCATCTTGACGTCACAGGGAATATATCCCGTAACTGGTAATCTCCTTGGAACCCCCCTCGTGAGTGGAGTCACCCTCACCCTCCATTCCTATACGTTCATCACCCTGAAATTCCCACTGGGTGAGGAAAACCTCATAATACCTTTGGCAAGATCAACAAAATACTGCCTCTCGGCGCTACTTACTCCCCGGCGCCATCTCCTCCCGGCGCCACTGCCTCCCGGCGCCAAACCCGCGTCGGGTGGAGGGGGCGCCGAGTGCCCTTGCCTTGGCGCACCGATCTCCTTTCGAGCCGACTACCCCTCAAACCACTACCGTGCCGATTACCCCCAATCCTCCCTTCGCGCTGGGAGCATGCCGTGCCGTTTGGCCTTCGCGCCGATTCCATCGCTGTGCCGTCTCACCTCGGTGTTGGTTGTCATCTGAATATCTGATGTCTTCCCCACTTCACCAAACCCAAACATAGCCTAAATTCAATATTTTGTCACTATCAGCTGCCATGTCAACCCCCGTTACCTCACGAGGGGACTAGGGTTCTTCACCCAGGTCCATGGGAGATACATTAATGAGGAGGGTTTCACCCCTACATCACACCGAATACGACGTTTCTTATGTCACCCCGCTGACCCTCGGAGTTCTGCCACCGCATGTCCTCCAATGTTTCTTCGAGGAGAATATTAATGAACGGCGCAATGGTGCACACTGTCCCGTCATATTTGGATCCTTCTCGGACCCAGGGCTACGCCCGACTCTCTTTTGGTTTCCATTCCGGCTCTCCGTGGATGGATGTCCTATATTCCCATTTGGCATAGTCCAAAGGGAGGGGATATGCTGCCGAATTTGCGTTATAACATCGTTATCACACCTCGCATATCACGGTTCCTCGTGCATGTCTGCATCGACCCTCGGGTGTATTAAATGGTGTTGACAGGAGGTCGGGTTATGCCCAACCAGAAGTCTCCGCTATGCGCGATGGTGGTCTTCAGACCTACGTCCTCCGCCACGTACCAAGGGTCCATAATTCGATGAACTATGCATCCCTTGTATGATAAATAAATGCATCCTGCATGCCTTCGTCATGGCCACCATGTAGCTCTTTTCATTCTGGCTTTGACAGCCCGCTATCTCGGCAATTAATCAAAGATGTTCCCTCCTCGTGGGGGATGTAATTAACGCCATAGCCTTTATGGTATGGCGGACTGCTGGTCCCGACCGAACCTCACACTCGCCCAGTATGGGCCAGAACGAGCGCACAATAAGATCGTCACTCATGTGACTGGCACGCCCACGTCGTCAATCAGTCAGTTAATTACCGGTTAGTTAATTGGTTGATCGATACGTGAAATAAGACATGTATATATGTGCATATACATATATATACACATGTCTATGCGAAATAAAAACGACAAGATGGTCGGATGAAAAACCCATCGCAAACAGCCGCTCCACCACTCCTTGGTGGGTTAGCACACGCGTGCCGTAAGAAGACTACGATCAGTGGGAGGTTGCTAAACGTGAACACGAAAAGTCACGCACACACCCATCGCGAGTAACGTGGAGTAACCGCTGACTCGAAGCCACCAGACAATGGACAGTCCACTAGACCTAACAATCACAATGGTCCTTGAGTCACAAGACTCGGGGTCGAGACCGTTGCACGCGACAGCACTGAGCCGTCAATCTAGCCTAATCTCTAGGTCTGAAACCACGAAGCGATGACTCACGAGGCTGATCACAACTGCCTGAGATCCTTCCCTCACTAAGGGAACACACAAGATCTCCAGCCCCAAGCTGGGAGATCGAACTCACAGTTTAGAGCCCAATACATGGCCCACTCGGAAGCAACATTCCAGAAAAACTCACGATGCGCGGAGAGGGCCCTCCGCACTCATGCTGGCTCGCGAGGACTCACTCGAGTGCCTCACAGAACCCAAATCACACAAAGGGTCACCCAGACTCTCAAAACACATGAGTACACAACTCGAGGTAACATAGAACGCCCAAAATCATGGAGAATCACCCGAACACCTTGCCCACACATCCGTACCTCACACGGACACCTCGGGCGAAGGGAACCCCGAAACACGACGACCCGGGGCCAAGTGGGTTGGCTGGGTGGCCAGAGCGATGGCCGCCCAGGCCACAACACCCAGGAGGGCGGCCAGACCCTTGGTCGCCCTCCCCTCTTGGCGGCCAGACCACTAGCCGTCCAGGGCCCTTGGCGGCCAAGTCCTTGGCCGCCCAGGTCAGGGCTGGGCGGCCACAATGTTGGCCGTCCCCTGCACCACCCGCGGACGGGTCGAACCCTGCCGTGGGTTCGGTTCTATGCCCCGTTCGCCCCTAGGCGAAGGGGAAAACATGGGGAATCCATCCCCAGACATTCTCACAACCCAAATACACGATTAAAACTCCGATCGGGCCTCGAATCGGCCGAAAACTGGAGCTCGCCCTAAAACATGGAATTTTTCCCAAACATGAAATAACCCACTCTCGGCCTCCCCTCAGCCTACAAAACGTGGGGAAATGAACTACATGGGTTAGGGAACCATCCCTATACCTCCACCGAAGATTCTACGCATCCTGGATGCCGATCCACGAAGAAACGACTCACGAAACCCCGCCGGTGCCCTACGCTCGCAAACCAGCTTCACCGCGCCCCCATCCCTTGATCCTCGACCCATGCTCGCCGTCCTCCTCACCCGCATCACCCCACCTTGGTCCATCGGCCGCCGGTGAGGAGAGAGTGAGAAGAGAGCCTGGGAGAAGAAAGAGAGGGAGAGAGTGAGAAATGAGAGGAGAGAGAGGGGTGGGAGGGTTTATATAGGAAAATTCAGAAATTACAGAAAATTCTAAAAATTGGGAAAAATACTCCCCACAATCCTCAAAAAATGCCTAATGCACTGATACCATCCTAGACTTAGAGAACACAACGGTTCACCCTGCACGGCGTTCCGTAGGTTCGATAGACAAAAACACGCGTAAAAACCCAAAACACGACCCGGGACCCACAAGGGTGCTCTCAAAATTCCATAAAATTACTGGAGTGCTCCTCACAATGCCACAGACCCAAGGAAATTTGCGGGCACACCACCAATGGGTCCGACAATCCGGTATAAAAAGTCCGAAGCTTACTCGGACATGATCCCCAACCCGCGAAAAGACGATCCAAAACGCACAGATCCTGATCCGAGAAATATCCAAAAAATTCGAGGCGTTACACATGTGGTAGGTGCCGCGTGGCGGTGCCCGCCACGCCGGCGCCTGCCCACGCACGCCGGCGGCACCCACGGTGGCGGGCGGGTGCACATGGCACCCTGTGCCCTATGCGCCCCTGTGCGCCTAGCGATTTTTTTTTTGCCCAGGAACTGAGGATGCCCAGCATCCCATTCCCTTTCTTTTCGCGAACAAAGATGCCCAGCATCGTGTTCCAATTCTAATAATTGAAGATCATGAAAGTTATCACCCCTAAACATGATTCTATGCGGAGAGATTGCATCGATCAGAGCGCAACCTGACTCTGATACCACTGTAAGGATTCGTGCCACCCGGTTCGGACAGCACAGCGAATAATAAATTTTTTTAACCCGAACCCAGGCTTTGTGGAATCTTAGAACCGTGCTCTAATCGATGCAATAAAACTCCCAACCCCTAACATCGGGTCGTAGATCTTTACCTTGCGCGGAACGACGCTGTCTCCAACGTCTGATGTCGATTTCCACGAACGCCGAGCCGCACAGATGTACGACCTCTAGAGCTGATCCACATGGATCCTCGTGACGTGACGGTATCCTCCCGTCCTTCCTCCGTGCACACAAACAGCATATCCTCCTAAATCTCTTCTTCTTCCCTAAGCTTTTCCCCCTTGAGAGAGAGAGAGAGAGCAACTAGGGAGAGAGAGAGAGAGAGAGCAAGAGGGAGGAGAGAAGGGGAGTTTTCTCCTCTTGGAAGTGCTTGGCATCAAGAAGAGAAGCCTTTACGTAGATTGCATATATATAAGGGTTGGGCTCTTTCTAAAAGAGCCCCTAAGAACCAATATCACATATGTATCCTTTCCTATTATTATATATATAAATATTAAGCCTTTCATATGTTCTTTTCCCAAAAGAATTTAAGGCTTTTAATATATATATATATGTACAATAATATCCCGTCACCCGAGAACCCATTGTGTGTGATTCTATAGGCCCATAGTCACTCTAGTCTAAGGTTCATTAACTTCTAATTCCCAATTAGAAGTAAATTAAACTCATTATTCGCTTCTACTAGAGCCGAATAATAGTTTAATCTATTCCAAACCTTTGATCACGTTGGGTCAAGTAAATTCACGTGATCCTAAAGGACGTCGGGTTCAAACCACCCTGTCTGGTACCTGTAAGTCTATAGTTGTCACATCGCTATAATCTCTCGCTCCTTTCTATGAGTCTGGTTCGATCGAGGGTATGGTATCTGTCAAAATCCCATGATCGTGTCATTCGACCTTGACCTCCTTAAAGTGTATGACGTCCGTTCTAAACGAACTCACACGATCCTGGCCAGAGATTTAACGGCGTGTCAGTGTCATGACCCATTAACTGTCTGATATATACCCGACAGTGAGCGATCCCCTCTTGACCATTGATGATCTTCACACGTATCCTGAAATTGTTAATGACTTGGCAATTCATGACTTGTGGTTAAAGTCACTTAGCCAACTCATTAAACCATTCCAGTCCTCATGTAAGATCCGATCAATGTCTCAGGTCAAAGGACCAATGATGCTACTGAGACAATTGGATCTTCAGTTGACATTAGGTATAATCAACCATTTAAAGATCCAATAGCGGATCAGTTCTGTGTACATCCTCCCAAAACGTACACCTACACATATGTATCGGTGCCCCGCACCAGTGACCATGAGACTGCTCACCCATACATCATGTGTACTGGTTTAATAGGTAATCAAAGTCCCCGAGTGATTACCCTCCAACCAGGAACAATTTAAGGTATATGTCCATGTAAAGTCGGTCTCATGATCGAGATCTCATCTCGAGTTGACTTTACAACCACATATTCTAGGGACATCGTAGAGTAATATACAATTACAAATTTACTCTCAAATATCACTTCGTTAATAATGAACAAGATCGTACAACTATCGGGCCTACCTGACCTGAAATTGGCATGTAGCACACCAATACTAACAGGAAGAACTGTATCCATTTAGCAGGCGTTGAGGACTTTCTCATACTCTACATGATGTAGAGCCAAAGTTAGCAGGTCGGCGACAGAGGAGGGAGGTTGGAGCACCAGTTCCCGCCGTAGATTTTCGTCACGGGTGCCTCTGGTCAGTGCGGTGATGGCAGAGGCTACGTCCAGACAGGGGATGCGCAGGGCTTCCACCTTGAAGCCGTTGACGTAGGTCCGCAGCTTTTCCCCCTGGGCTTGCTTGAGTGCCAGCAACACCGCGATCGACCTCGGGGGACCGCTACCGGTGAAGCTTTTTTTGAATAGTCGCCCAAACTGTCGGAAGCCAGTGATGCTTCCGGGTGCGAGTACTCAGAACCAGGCCTGAGCGCCCTGGATCAAAGTGTTCACGAACGCTCGGCACTTGACGGCGTCGGACGCCCCGTGCTGGGTCATCAGGGCGTCGAAACTATTGTAGTGGTCGGCCAGGTCGCCCTGACCGTCGTAGGAATTGAAGGCCAAAAGGGACATCCTTGGAGAGAGTCCGGCCTCCAAAATGTCGGAGGAGAACAGAGATCGCTCTACTTCCTCCTTTGAGACAGAGTTTTGTTGCAGGGCCCGGAGGGCTTGCTCTTGCTCGGCGAAACATCGCTCGAACTCTCGAAGTTGCAGGGAGAGCTCCAGACGAGTGCGAGGAGATTCCGAGACATTTTTGGTGCGCTTGCTTTCACGCCGGGGCGAACTGAGGCCGGCCGCCGATATTGGTGGGCGCACTTCACCTTACTTCCTTCAAGGGTTGAAAGAAGCTTGTTGTTCGTCGTCTTGACGTAGGAGGTGGGAAGGTTCGCCCGCAGTGTTGCGGATGATGCGACCTTTCGGAGGATAAAACAGCCTCCTGCTGTTCGCCGGGAAGCTTCGAGAAGGGGGGGGGGGGGCTCAACCGCGAATGTTGCGAGAGCTCCTCTCTGGTTACCTGGGCCCGCATCAGGTCGACGAGAACATCCAGCTTATCATTGAGGGCCTGGAACGCCACTGGATCCACCTTGGGACGCGAGGCCTGCACAGGCAGAGGGGGTGGAGCATTGGCTTGGTTGGGCGGAAGGGGGCTGGTCAAGGAATTAGGCGGCACGCGCCCTTCCATCGCGATTACCGACGCCTTCCGATCCCCCTACTGCCGGCTACCTGCCTACTGTCACTCCTTCGCACGATACTGACTTTTAGCTCATTTCCCACAAACGACGCCAGATGAAGAGGCTGGATCTCATGCATAGCCGTATACCATCCGATCAGGGGAGATCGTGATGGATCGCCACCTCGAGTTTAATTTCTATGAGCAGGGAAAGAAAGCAGTCAAGGGGCCCGAGATGGAGATCCCGGGAAAAACCCTCCGATGCTTAAGTCAGCAGTGGTAAGAGTTAATGGGGTGAGAAGGAGGCAAAGGGGGTGATGGGCACGATACTGCTCCTCACCAATGAAGTGGCTAGAAGTGGCTTACCTTTCCGGTGGGCTTCCTAGGATTATATAGTGATTAGTTCTGTTCCGGGGCAAAGGAAGAGAGAGATCTTAGGGGGGGGGGGTTATCCCTCAAATGTGGGCTTTCCACCGTTCGGTGACGCTTATCCTTCTGTTAATTCCCGGGACTTCCCCGGCCCGAGCAGTTACGCCCGGTTGACCCTTTGACATTCCCCGAGCGATAGGAGGTACCGTTACTCAGGCCTTCGAGCCAGAAAGCCTGAGAGCTTCGTGGGCTATGCCGGCCCGAGTGAATTGAGCCTCCTAATGAGTGGGCCCATGAAGGGGGGTGTCACTCGTTGGGCTCCGTGAGTTTTGCTAGGCCGTATTGGGCCACATATCTTTTGGGACCGCAAATCTGCCCCCCTCCAATTATATATATATCACTATTGGTGCGGACACCCGAGCAGTTGATCGGCACGACACACCGAGCCACCGGTACCGCACACGGAGCACGACTCGAGCCACCTCAGCATCCATCTGGCTCGGAGACAGCCTGGAGACTCCGCCTTGAGCCTCCCCATTTATCATATTTAGTTAGCCTTTATGTGTGTATAGTTTGTGTTTATTTCATTTTATACGGTTTGCAATTATGAGTGTACGAGGGGTTTATTTGTAAAATGGGACCCTTGGGCCCCACGGGACCCCCAAGCCCCTCCCATTGATCCACCTCAGCCCATGGGCCCCATGTGGGGTCAGTCAACATGTCAAATGGAGACATCTAGAAGTTTGAATGGTAAAAGGCACATGGGAGACAAGTGGACTTCAAAGTCCAAGGTGGCTACCAACTTGTCCCCCCCTTGCCACCAAAGTCAATAGGGCGCCCCCTTCCTTGTATTTTTTTATTTTAATTTGTGTGGATGGTCACATGCTATCCCAGCCCTCCATCTCACACCCCTAGATCCAACGGTTGAGGGTTGATTAGACATATGACCTATATATGCTTGTAATTTTCAATTTTGATCAATTAATGCCATTTGAACTTGGAAAATTGCTTGAGCAAAGGCCTAGGCCGCCCCTCTCTCCCCCCTTGCAGCTGTGAAGGTTGCCTCTGGAGGTGTGACTCCTCCCCTATCAGTTCCGGTCGCCGCCGCCGCCGCCACGAGCCGCCATCGTCACCGCCGGAGTTCTGTCCGCGCAGTACCACAGAGCCTTCTACGAAATTCCAGTCTCAGCCACGGCCTCAGATCGAGCTGGAAATTTCACTGGATGTTCCAGAGGTGTCCAGCACGTCCTCAGAATTTTGGTTGGTCATAAAGATCTCATTTGGTATTTTTTTATTTTCGTCCAATCCCAGTTTCCAGATCTGTTTCCTATCTGTTTCCATTTCCACCCGCCCTGAGTTTTAAGTCTTAGGACCACTTTTTGATTTTCTTTGGTTCGCCCAATTTAACTGGGTGTTCCTTGCATCCATCCCTTCATCCACCATTTTTTTTAATTTTTGGTTCATCCATCTTCTATTTTATAAAATTCGAGTTCTTCCCTGCCTACAGTACTTTCTGCCAGTTCCCTGATCTGACCACCAGACACTCTAAAAATCCTATCAAATCAGAACCACCTCAGAATCCCATTCCAAAAATTGCCCTAGCTTCGTAGTTTACATATCTACAACGTCTAAGAAGATCATGATGTCTGAATCCCACTGTAAGTAGGCGGTCAATGGCCGTTTACAGGGAACTAAGGTGCTGATCTGAGAGTTCTGGAACTGTGTAGCAGAGAATTGAAAATTAGTTAAGGTCCAGGTCCGCGCAGGTTCAGAGGAATCCACTGGCCCTAGGTTGGAGGATTTTGAGTCCTCTTTCCAACGGCGCTGGTTTCATCCCATTCCGGCGACGGGGCTGATCACAGCGGCCATTTTCGTCGGAGCGCGCGCCTGAAAATAGCAGGCAGAAATCCGTGGGCAGCATTCCACAACTTGAAGATCGGACCCGACCGGCCACCAATCGGTGTCTCCGGCCGACCGCCGTCCGTGGAGGCGCGCCACCAGGGGTCTCCATCATAGTGGGACCCACCCCCGCAGAGCCGGAGGACAGCGCCATCCGTGGGCCCCGCGGGCCCGCAGAACCCGCAGTTCGGAAAGCACGAAAACGCGGCTTTCGGCACCGCCGGGCGACATCAAGATGCTGCCCGTCAACCCGAGTTGCGTGATTCCCGGGCTCCACATGTGACATTTTACCTCCCTGCGTGGAGTGGGTCAATTTAGTGTATTGCTGTAATATTGTTTAACCGGGAGTCCGTGATTCGGCCGGGGTTGTCTTCGCCACGCCGGGTGCGTGGAGGTAAATGTCTTAACTTCTTGGCGTTACATTGCTTAGCTAGTATACGGTCTTAGGCCGCTGCCGAGAGTGTAGGCTCCTAGCCCGTGTGTCCATGTCACCGCTGTGAGCGTGAGAGTGACCCGTCCCGCGACTCGATCCGAGTCCGGAAGTGAGTCTGACTATCTTGAACTCTGCCGGTTCCTTAACCGCGCACGATCCACGCTTTCCCTCGCATGGGACGCCGAGTGAGCTTGTACTTCTGTTAGCGACGTTTTGCCACTAGGAGCTCGTAGTGTCGGGCTTAGTGTCTCCCTGGTGTGTATTGCTGGTCGCGTCTTCATCTAGAGTCCGAGGGTGGCACTGTTTAGTGTCGTCTCCCGTGTCCGTCCCGCATCAGTTTGGTATCAGAGCAAGTCGAGTCTAGGGTAGTCGTTGCATAAGTCTTGCATAGTCTAAGGTTACCCCACACACACCTTCACTCGGTATATCCAAAGGTGTTGTCCGACCGTTAGGTTTCACCTACCGGGAAGACCGCACACTTGCGCGAGTGACCTTCGGGTCGATTACCTCCGCCGCGTACCGAGTCTTGGCCGTGTCTAGGGTGTAGTCGAGTCTCATTCTTTTCAAAACAAAAAAAAAAAGTGTTTTAAATTGCATTCTTTCAAAATACCAAAAAAAGAGTGTTTTCAAATTGCCATTAGGTCTAAGTGCATCATTTAGTGTGTTTGCATTAGTCGGTTGTTGTCGCCTAGTCCGTACATCTTTGCATGCCCACCCGTCGAGGCACCCAATACTCGCCACCACCACCTATGGCGGACTCCCGAGCCCGTAGTTCCGATGAGTCTTCCACGGCCGAGATGTTCCGAGCCATCATGGATCGATTGGATACGCGTATGGATGGTCTTAGTACGCGTGTGGATGGCATAGGGACGCGTCTAGAAGGGCGGATGAAGGCCCTCGAGGATCGGGCCGGGGATTCGGAGCAGTCCATTCAAGGCCTTGTTGGGAGGATTGCCGTCTTAGAGAGGGGCCCAGTAGCAGCGCAACCCGCGCCGACGAACGGCCAACAGGAGCCGATGCAGCAACCCGCTGTGCCAAGGGCTCAGGTGGAGAATGTTGGTGTTCAACAGGTGCATGTGGTGGATGACTATGCATCTGATAATGATCAAGGGGGTAATGGCCGTCGTCATCAACGACGGAATCGTGATGACGAGGATGACGACCGCATTCTGAGGGGTGTGCGTGCGGACCCTCCCACTTTTAGCGGGTCCTTGGACCCTAGGGTGTATCTAGATTGGGAGGCCGGTATGGACCGGTACTTCGAGTGGTTTGAGATGACGGACCACCGAAGAGTCCGATATGCGAAGATGAAGCTGCAAGGGCAGGCCCAAACTTATTGGATCAATGTGGAGAGCCTGCTCAACCAGCGACGTCAACCCCAAATTGGTACCTGGGATGATATGAAACTCAAATTGAGGGAGAAGTACCTTCCTGCCTCATATCGCCAACGTCTTATAGACAAGTGGCAAAGTATCTCCCAAGGGAACCGATCCGTGACCGAGTACACCGCCGAGTTCGATGAGTATTATTTGCGGTGCGGGGTCACGGAAGAGAGCACCATGACGATATCCCGCTTTCGGAGAGGTTTGCGGCCTAATTATCAATATGAACTCTTTCGCCGCAATGCCACCACTTTGGAGCAGGCATATCAGATTGCTCTCGAATTGGAGCAGTTCGAGGCCGAGTTCGAGTCACCCCATCGGTTGGGCTCCTTTCCCCTTCGTAGTGTCGAGTCCCGAGGCTCATCTGGCACATATCCGAGGGCCCCCATGGCTCGACCTCAGGAGCCTGCTCGCCATGAGCCCTTTGCTCCTAGGCCTCGCCCTCCACCCCCGAGGGACCTTCCTCGTCCCCAGCATCTTACGGCCCCACCCATAGCCCGTCCACCGGCACCCGCACCACCCGCACGTCCTTTGTTGCCTACGCCTCCTATCCGTCGGGAGGATAAAGGTAAAGGACCTATGATTGGGGAGCCTAGTGGATCACGGCAGCAGTGTTATCGCTGCAATGGGTTTGGTCATTTCGCCAACCAGTGTCCCACCCGCCCATCTCTTCACATTGGGGACACACAGGCCGAGGATACCACCCCTGCGGGCCTAGAGTTAGTCAGCTATGAGGCAGATGAAGAGCTAGCTGACGAGTATTATGAGATGGGAGGTGAGGCCCAGGATGCCCAGCAGTTAGACGATACCCATGTGGGGGTCGTCAGATGTATCCTCACCCAGCCACAGGTCAGTGATGACTGGCGTCGGACCACTATCCTTCATGTATTCTGTAGGCTGGGAAAGCAAATTTGCAAGGTGGTCATCGATAGCGGGAGTTGTATCAATGCAATCTCCACGAACGCTGTCACTCGTCTTGGTCTCACACCCGTAGACCACCCTTGCCCCTACCAGGTATCATGGGTGGATACCACTTCCATTTCGGTCAGGCTGCGGTGCTTGGTCCCGCTGCAGCTCCACTCCTACCGTGACGAGATCTGGTGTGATGTTCTTCCCATGGAAGTGGGAAGTATCATTCTTGGTAGGCCGTGGTTATTCGACCGAGATGCCACACTCCATGGTCGGTCGAACACCTGTACCTTCGACCACGATGGCCAGCGGGTCACCCTCCAACCCGTTCGGCCTAGGAGCCCATCTGTTAGGGGTCCTACTGGCCCTAGTACTCCGAAGCCTTCCGTTCCCGGGCCTAGTACCCCATCCCCAGCTCGGGCTATGACCGTTACCTCTGGCCCAGGAGAGCCCTCGACGAGGAGATTGATGATGATTAGCTCCCGGGAAATGGAGCAGGAGCTTAGTCAGGGATGTCCGGTGTTTGCCATTACGGTCCGAGAGGTGGAGCGGGACTCCGAGGGAGAGCTCCCACCCGAGGTTGTTCCCATTCTGCAGGAGTATGCTGATGTATTCCCCGATGAGCTTCCCGAGGGACTCCCACCTATGCGGGATATTCAGCATGCCATCGACCTTGTTCCGGGCTCTTCTTTGCCCAATCTTCCTCATTATCGAATGAGCCCCACGGAGCATGCCGAGCTTAAACGGCAGGTCGATGAGCTTGTGCAGAGAGGATCTGTCCGGGACAGCATGAGTCCATGTGCTGTACCCGCATTACTCGCCCCGAAGAAGGATGGCACGTGGAGAATGTGCATTGATAGTCGTGCCATCAACAAAATCACCGTGAAGTACAGGTTCCCTATTCCCCGCCTTGATGACATGCTAGACATGATGGCAGGTGCCACTATCTTTTCGAAGATCGATCTTAAGAGTGGCTACCATCAGGTGAGGATTAGGCCAGGTGATGAGTGGAAGACCGCATTTAAGACCAAGGATGGTCTATATGAGTGGTTGGTCATGCCTTTTGGGTTGACCAATGCCCCTAGCACTTTCATGCGGCTCATGACTCAGGTCCTTCGACCTTTCATTGGAGTCTTTGTAGTGGTGTATTTTGATGATATCCTTATATATAGCCGCACCACAGGGGACCACTTAGACCACCTTCGGCAGGTCTGTCTACTTCTTCGGCGAGAGCAGTTATTTGCGAACCCACAGAAGTGTGCTTTCATGACATCTCAGCTTACCTTCTTGGGTTTCATTGTGTCTAGTACTGGGGTCTCCGCCGATCCGGAGAAGGTCCGGGCCATTGTTGAGTGGCCGGAACCCCGTACGGTTCATGATGTCCGCAGCTTTCATGGCCTTGCGACGTTCTATCGTCGCTTCATCCGCGGATTTAGCTCCGTCACTGCCCCGATCACGGATTGCATCCGGAAGGGCACATTTGTATGGACGAAGGCCGCATCTGCTGCCTTCAGGGACATCAAGGAGCGCATGACCCAGACACCTATCCTTCGACTGCCTGATTTCTCGAAGGTGTTTGAGGTCTGTTGTGATGCGTCGGGTGTTGGGATAGGAGGAGTTTTGAGTCAGGAGTCCCACCCGATCGCCTATTTCAGCGAGAAGCTGAATGACGTGAAACTGCGATATTCCACGTATGATAAAGAGTTTTACGCAGTTGTTCAGGCTCTTAGGCATTGGAGGCATTACCTATTACATCAGGAGTTTGTCTTATACTCCGATCATGAGGCTTTGAGGTACCTCCATTCCCAAAAGAAGCTGAATTCGCGTCATAGTCGTTGGGTTGAGTATCTCCAGCAGTTCACCTTTGTGCTAAAACATAAGGCTGGAGTGGAGAACAAGGTGGCCGATGCCTTGAGTCGGCGAGCATGTCTTCTTACCACCATGAGTGCCGAGGTCATAGGGCTAGAGAAGATGAAGGAGGCCTATGTTGATTGTCCTGACTTCGGTCAGATTTTTACTACTCTCCAGGCCGGGCCCTCGAGAGACCATGATGATTATGTGCTTCAGGAGGGTTACCTCTTTCGAGGTAGCAGGCTATGTGTTCCCCGAACTTCGGTTCGAGATTTCCTAGTGTGGGAACTACATGCGGGAGGTCTAGCCGGCCACTTTGGTCGGAACAAGACTATTGAGGCAGTGGAACATCGATTTTATTGGCCGAGCTTGAAGCGCGATGTTGCTAACATCGTGGCTCAGTGCCGTACATGTGCTACGGCCAAAATGAAGAAGCAAAGCTCGGGCCTGTATACGCCTCTCCCCGTGCCTGATGCCCCGTGGCAGGATGTCAGCATGGATTTTGTTTTGGGATTGCCACGTACCTCCAGGAAGCATGATTCGGTCTATGTGGTGGTTGACCGTTTCTCGAAGATGGCCCTCTTTATCCCTTGCTCAAAGACTTCGGATGCTTCTAGGGTAGCCCGCCTATTCCTTACTCATGTGGTGTGCAAGTTCGGGTTGCCTCGCACTATAGTGTCTGACCGTGATGTTAGGTTCACTTCCTATTTTTGGAAGACACTATGGCATATGATGGGTACGCACCTCAAGTTTTCCACTGCATACCATCCCCAGACAGATGGTCAGACCGAGGTGGTCAATAGGAGTCTGGGTGATCTTTTGAGATGTCTTGTTAGGGACCGCATTGGGGATTGGGATCTCATTCTACCTATGGCTGAGTTTGCATATAATGATTCGGTGAATAGGTCTACTGGCATGAGTCCATTTGAAATTGTCACAGGTCGTAGGCCTAGGAAACCCGTGGACCTTGTCCCCATGCCTGTCCATGCTAGAGTGTCGGAGTCGGCCGAGTCATTTGCTAGGCATGTTAGGAGTTTGCATGACGACATCCGTCGTCACATTGAGTCCAGCAATGCACGGTACAAGGAGTTAGCCGATGCCCACCGACACCACCGAGAGTTCCAGGAGGGCGAATATGTCATGATCAGGGTAAGACCTGAACGGTTTCCCTCTGGAACCGTTAAGAAGTTGCAAGCTCGCGGAGCCGGTCCATTCAGAGTGTTGAAACGCGTTGGATCCAATGCATACGTTGTGGACCTGCCCGAGGAATATGGTATAAGCTCTACCTTCAATGTATCGGATCTTGTTGCATATAGGGACCCAGCGGTGATCCCTAGTGAGCCTTTTGAGCCATCTCCTCCCCTTGAGAGTGATCCCACACCTGAGTGTCACTTCCACCTCCAGCCCCTTTTTCACGGCAGCGTGAGCATATAGATCGTATACTGGACGAGCAGGTGACAGTTACCAGGAGTGGATCTTACCCGCGCTACCTAGTGCGATGGAGAGGACGGCCCGCTACTGAGGACACTTGGATCACACATGGCGAGTTGCAGCGGATTGATCCGGACCTTTTGGAGCGATACAGGAGCGATGCAGACCCTTACTCGACAGGGTCGAGTTTCTCCCACCCGGGGAGAATTGGTGCGGACACCCGAGCTGTTGATCGGCACGACACACCGAGCCACCGGTACCGCACACGGAGCACGACACGAGCCACCTCAGCGTCCATCTGGCTCGGAGACAGCTTGGAGACTCCGCCTTGAGCCTCCCCATTTATTATATTTAGCTAGACTTTATGTGTGTGTAATTTGTATTTATTTCGTTGCATTCGGTTTGCCATTTTGAGTGTAATAGGGGGCTTACGAGCATTTCGGACCCCGTGGGCCCCACGGGCCCCCCGGGCCCCACCACATTGGGCCACCTCAGCCTAGGGTCCCACATGGGGCCAGTCAACATGCCACATGGGAGCATCTAGAAGTTTGAATGGTATTTGGACACATGGGGGACAATGGACTTGAAAAGTCCAAATGAGAGGCCACCTACCCCCACCTACCAAGTCCAACTTCCACATCCTTGCCATTCTAGTCAATAGGCCGCCCCCCTCCTTTATTTTTTTTAATTTTCATTTGTGTGGATGGTCACATGCAATCCTAGCCCTCAATCTCCCACCCCTAGATCCAACGGTGGAGGATTGATTAGATTGGTGACCTATATATGCTTGTAATTTCCATTTTTGATGAATTAATGCCATTTGAACTTGGAAAATTGCTTGAGCAAAGGCCTAGGCCGCCCCTCTCTCCCCCCTTGCAGCTGTGAAGGTTGTCTCTGGAGGTGTGACTCCTCCCCTATCAGTTCCGGTCGCCGCCGCCGCCGCCACGAGCCGCCATCGTCACCGCCGGAGTTCTGTCCGCGCAGTACCACAGAGCCTTCTACGAAATTCCAGTCTCAGCCACGGCCTCAGATCGAGCTGGAAATTTCACTGGATGTTCCAGAGGTGTCCAGCACGTCCTCAGAATTTTGGTTGGTCATAAAGATCTCATTTGGTATTTTTTTATTTTCGTCCAATCCCAGTTTCCAGATCTGTTTCCTATCTGTTTCCATTTCCACCCGCCCTGAGTTTTAAGTCTTAGGACCACTTTTTGATTTTCTTTGGTTCGCCCAATTTAACTGGGTGTTCCTTGCATCCATCCCTTCATCCACCATTTTTTTTAATTTTTGGTTCATCCATCTTCTATTTTATAAAATTCGAGTTCTTCCCTGCCTACAGTACTTTCTGCCAGTTCCCTGATCTGACCACCAGACACTCTAAAAATCCTATCAAATCAGAACCACCTCAGAATCCCATTCCAAAAATTGCCCTAGCTTCGTAGTTTACATATCTACAACTTCTAAGAAGATCATGATGTCTGAATCCCACTGTAAGTAGGCGGTCAACGGCCGTTTACAGGGAACTAAGGTGCTGATCTGAGAGTTCTGGAACTGTGTAGCAGAGAATTGAAAATTAGTTAAGGTCCAGGTCCGCGCAGGTTCAGAGGAATCCACTGGCCCTAGGTTGGAGGATTTTGAGTCCTCTTTCCAACGGCGCTGGTTTCATCCCATTCCGGCGACGGGGCTGATCACAGCGGCCATTTTCGTCGGAGCGCGCGCCTGAAAATAGCAGGCAGAAATCCGTGGGCAGCATTCCACAACTTGAAGATCGGACCCGACCGGCCACCAATCGGTGTCTCCGGCCGACCGCCGTCCGTGGAGGCGCGCCACCAGGGGTCTCCATCATAGTGGGACCCACCCCCGCAGAGCCGGAGGACAGCGCCATCCGTGGGCCCCGCGGGCCCGCAGAACCCGCAGTTCGGAAAGCACGAAAACGCGGCTTTCGGCACCGCCGGGCGACATCAAGATGCTGCCCGTCAACCCGAGTTGCGTGATTCCCGGGCTCCACATGTGACCTTTTACCTCCCTGCGTGGAGTGGGTCAATTAGTGTATTGCTGTAATATTGTTTAACCGGGAGTCCGTGATTCGGCCGGGGTTGTCTTCGCCACGCCGGGTGCGTGGAGGTAAATGTCTTAACTTCTTGGCGTTACATTGCTTAGCTAGTATACGGTCTTAGGCCGCTGCCGAGAGTGTAGGCTCCTAGCCCGTGTGTCCATGTCACCGCTGTGAGCGTGAGAGTGACCCGTCCCGCGACTCGATCCGAGTCCGGAAGTGAGTCTGACTACCTTGAACTCTGCCGGTTCCTTAACCGCGCACGATCCACGCTTTCCCTCGCATGGGACGCCGAGTGAGCTTGTACTTCTGTTAGCGACGTTTTGCCACTAGGAGCTCGTAGTGTCGGGCTTAGTGTCTCCCTGGTGTGTATTGCTGGTCGCGTCTTCATCTAGAGTCCGAGGGTGGCACTGTTTAGTGTCGTCTCCCGTGTCCGTCCCGCATCAACTATCCTTTCTATAGATTTCGAATAAAAGAATTAATGTCATCATGTTTAACGCGTTTACATTTGTCTTCCCATTTGGACAAGATTTCGGACGTGAACATCAACCTGCCCATGTTTAATTTTCGTTCTGCTTACGGATCCCCTAAATACATATATATACTAGTCAAATAAACGTGCTACGCACGTGAATTTACTTTGCATTTTTTAAAGTTATAATAATAATACAATTAAGTGCAAAATTTATACATCGACAGATGAATTGAAATATTAAGTATTCATTTGTATTTGTTTTTATTCGTAACTTTTAAGTATTTGGAATTGACAATAAAAGGAAACAAAAATGAATGATCAACCATGATTATGATGCCTTTATGCTACCTTGATAAAAGCTCTTTAGATAAAAGATCTAGACATTTAACACATATTTCTAACTGTAACAATATTCTTCAATGAATTGAAATTTCAAGTATTCATTTGTATTCATTTTTATTCGTAACTTTTAAGTCTTTGGAATTGACAATAAAAGGAAACAAAAATAAATGACCAACCATGATTATGACGCCTTTATGCTACCTTGATAAAAACTCTTCAGATAAAAGATCTAGACATTTAACACATATTTCCAACCGTAATAATCTTCAATGCATACGAGCAAACTTGGATGTAATTTTATCTAACCTTTCTATTTAATAAGTGTTTACATAACTTAGAATATACCTGAATATCGTCAGTTCCACAACACGCGCGCGCGCGCGCACACACACACACACAAAAATAATCTCTCTCTCTCTCTCTCTCTCTCTATTGATCATCTTCGAAATTTCACCTCATTGCACAATGCCTCCAAGCAAGTAGTGATATATATGTAGTATATTTCCTGAAGAAGAAAACATCGTAAAGCAAAAAATAAATAAGTTCTAGGATTTCATAGCTCAAATTTTTATGTATTTGCATGTGAAATTTAAAACAATGATATAAACTACCTCCGATGAACAACACATATATTCGAAGACTTACAAAACGACAACTCATGCAAAATCTATATATTGACATGAAGCTCCAAGATAAGGCCAAGCAAGTAGAGAAGATTAGTCAGACGAACCATTTTTTTATTTTTGAACCGGCGAAAAATAAACCCATCAATTCTCTTATAGGATATGTTATAGATAGATAGATAGATATAAACTATTAGTTTGGATGTCATTGTAAACGGATTCGAGATGCATTCCAACTAACCCATCCTACTGTCATGCGTGTATATATGACGAGCAAGCCTGTAGGCGAGCACTGCACATCAACCAATAATTTCAAATCTGGATGCCTTTGATTCCTGAAAAAAATAACTATTAATTCTCCAGCAAGTGGGAGTAACCAGAAAAAAACTGTTATCACAAAGGCACACTGTCACAAAGCTATACAGATGGAAATAGATTAGTGGGCGTCCTGATCGATGTACCTTCTGTAGGTAACAATCCAAATCTGTAGATCATTTATTTTTTCAGTGCATTTTTAGCAAACAGATATGCGAGGCCTTTGGGAACCTTACAAGTTTACCGGTCAACTTCTGCCCAGTGGAAGATGTGTGGGATCGTTGGAAGATATGTGAGATTTCTTCCAGGGATTGAAGGTGCCGATGGGTAACAAAGAGAAGGTGAAAATCATTTCTATGCTCTCTCATGCAATATGTTGGAGCCTCTAGTAGACTCAGAATTATGCAATATTTTGGGGAAGTAAATGTTATATTGAGAATTTATGCCTTCAAGCTCTGACTCTCCTTTACAGTTGGCCTACTGCCTAGGCTCATTTTGAATACAACTGTACATATTTGAAAGAGAATACTTCATCCAATGCAATTCTTTTCGTAGGTGTTGTTTTGATTGTATTACCTCTTTATCAATAAATTATGGTATAATCAACTATTTTTCTAAAACAAAGGATGGGAAAAAATTCATTGCAAGTACCTATGTAAAAAATCCCACATCCTTTTATTCTGGACATCTTCATGTTTAGCAAACCAAGAATGCAGCATGATACATAGAACATGCAATCTAGCAAACATTGGTGAACAATTTCACCCGAATATCATCACAAAAATAACAATGTGGACAAAGTGTGTACCTAAAGAAGGGATGCTTTTAGAGCCAAGGAACTTACATTGAATTATTGCAATTTGTCATTTTCACCTGAACTGAGCTCCCTCAATAAATGTGATGCAGTTTTCCCATACATGTTTGACCAACTCAATCCTTAGAAGTCGGGCTCGGTAGAATCTCACGAATGGGAATGTAATCTCTTCTTTGGGGGTGGCTTCGCATTAGCAGCACCCTGGGAATGCAAACCCTTCACAACTGGAGCGCCGTAAAAGAAAAGGAAAGGGAGAATGCGAAAGATGGGGGAAAGGTGGGAAATCAAAACACACTCGGAACAATCATCCATTCATGGGTAATTAAATTCCCACAGTTCGACTTCTCAATTCCAACTCCAATACCAGAAAGCAAGACGTTTGGAAGAAAAATTCGAACTTTGATGCACAATAAGAACAAAATAACCAGGAATTAAAAGCAGAAAGATGCAAACTTAAGCAACTCCATAACGATAGCTCGACAATTTGAAAGAAAAAAGAATCCCAGGAGCACACAACGTAGAGAAAAACGAGAGAGATAGAGAGAGAGAGAGAGAGAGAGAGAGAGAGAGAGTAAACCATGAAGTGATCCAGCTCTTTCTCGTCGCCGAGGAGCAATTGGTTGCCATGGCCACCGAGGACAGAGTACTTGGCGACGACGTGCTGCGACTGGGCGAGCTTTTTTTTTAACTGAAAGGTAATACTTGCAAGGTGAAAAACGAGGGAGTCCGTTCATCCCTTCATTACGAAAGGGACAGGACGTGCCACCCCGACCACCAGGCAGGCGATTTTCCATTAAGAAGTGCAGAAATAAAAGAAACATAGCATGGGAGGATACAAGGGACGAGTAAGGACCGGGGGAGGGGGAACACCCTGTCAAGGATGACAAGAGGGCCAATACAAAAGCTCAAAAAGAACCAAAAGAAGAACATTACAACATGGGGCATCCTACTAAGGAAGTGAGGAGTCACAACTCCATCAAGTCTTCGCAATCTCGATCAGAGTCGGAGTAGATTGAGCGAATATATGAACCTTCTTCAAAATCAGAACCATCATAATCGAGCTCCTCCGAGGGGGGAGAGTGAACCGGCTGCGGGGGAACCGGTGGTATCGACTGAATCCAAAGTGAGCGGCTGGGAGGCGGAACAACCTCCTCAAGACTGGCCTCCGTGCGGTGGATGTTGGATGCTCTAACTTTCTTCCACAGGGTAGCAGCGAAAGATAATCGAGAGGGCGACGAAGCAGCACCAGCTGAAGACGAAGACGATGCTGAGAGACCCGAAGGCGATACGACCCTAGACGGGCTCGGGAGGACGCATCACAGGTGCCCAAAGGGGGGGCAGGAGCAGTAGGATGAGGGGCATCAAAAGGTGGGTCAGCACTCAGGGTGATTACTGAGCCACCGGGGACCACCGGAGGCCGAGGAAGCACAGTAAGCCCAGCATCCACAAGTAGCAGCACATCAACTGCTGCAGACAGGATCGGGGGGGCCTGCACCGAGCCGAGAGGAGGAGGCGACAGGGTCCCAGGCCTGGACGCAGGGGCAGGCACGACAGGGGAACACCCGAGGGATGGGGGCATCGTGGCTGGAACTGGTGCGTGGATCAGGAGCGCCACACAGGGCACCAGGGCCGGAGGAGGTGGAGCAACAACAAGGCTGGGGGCACAACCACCTGGCGGAGGAGCACCGAGTTCTTCAGGGGAGAGGCTGAAAGACATGGCAGGGGGGCCTGAGCCAAACCCACAGCAATTGAGTCGGCAAGAAAGAACCCAGGCGTGGGGGGCCCAACGGGAAGGGGCAGCACCCCACCAGGCAGCGTGCCATGCAGGGAAGATAGCAGGGGAGAAGTGGGGGCATCAGTGGCACCCATCAGTGAGCCATCCGCTTCCAGTGGCAGGGGACCACCAGATGCGGTCGCAGCAGGGGGCTGACGAAGAGACGGAGGGGAGCCCAAGGAGTCGACACTTCCAGGGGGGACCGCTGGAGCAGTGCCGACACCCGAGCCAAGAACACCCGGGGCAGCTGCCGAGGAAGGAGCACACTCCAGGCCAACAGCTTTAGCCAGAGGGGGAGCATTGGAGGAAGAGGGCCCAAGGCGACAGAGATCAGGGCCAACAAGGGGCCCGCTGCCCCATGGTCCCAGAACGCGGAGTGGACCACCCGAGGCATGCTTCGAAGGAGACGTGGGCAAAGTGCCGAGGCCTACCACCGCAACAGTAGCTGGATGGAGAGGCACACCACCACCTGCCATCGCATCCAAGGAATCTGCGGAGGACGCACCAGCCAACGGATGAGGGCCCAACACGCTTCGAAGGTGAAGGCCAGACGCAGGGGGGGTCAGAGAAGAGGACCCTTGGGGGATATCACCAACAGAGCTAGAATGTCCGGGTGCCAGGGACGCAGGCTTCGGAGGAGCAGCGAGGCCACCAGGGTGACCGGAAGACTTGCGGCACACTGAGGCAAGGTGCCCCAATTGCTTGCAGGACAAGCAGAACTAGGGGGGAGGGGTAACACAGCCCTTGCCAGAAGCCACCATCGCCCATGCCGACCCAGACACGCTGTGGGAATGGTTTAGAGGGCACCAGAAGAACGCAGACCCTGGCGGCGTGAGCACAGGTGAGGCTTAGGGTGTCGCGGGCAACCTGGAGAACAGGTCCAACACTGGCAGCAATGGAGGACACCAAAGGCTTGAAGTAGAAGTTAGGAGGAAGGCCCGGCATCTCCATCCAAACAGGTACACATGGATTGTCGGCCGAGGGGCTGAAACCCAAGTCCCACTTGAGGAAGTAAAAGAGGCGCCCCTGGATAGAGAGGGAGCCCTTGAGTAGCACTTGGAGGTAATCCCCTTGGTTGAGGAACCGTAAGAGGAGGTGGTGTCCGTCCATTGGGCTAAGAGGAACTCATCGTTGAAGTGGAACCGCTGGGAGAGAAGCGAGCGGATGGAAGGAAGCGGAGGGCGTCCGAAAGGTGTCCTGGTGACGAGGGAGAACTCCAGAGGCTTGCACGAAAGCTGGATCTCCTCCAGGGAGAAGAAGGCAGCTGGTTCACCATCAAGGGTGAGTGCAGGCCCGTGGATCTGGAAGGGGCATGCCGGAGGGGAGAAGGTGCGTAGAAGGGTGTTAGCAAAGGAGGGGCGGAGGGGGGAGGTACGGGGGGAGAAGTAAGGAGAGGGGGGGAGAGGGGGGGAGGTTCAAGGGTACAGGTGGATGAGGGAGCGTCCGCGGCTGGGTGGGAGGAGATGGAACAAGGAGCAAGGGGCGAATGGCACTGCTGGAGGAGAGATCCGACGCCAGGGGAGGACGGGGGGACTCCAGAAGGTGGCAGGGGTAAGCCAAGGCAGGAGGCAGAGGGGTGGAGGGGCTAGAGGTGGCACCGCGCGAAAATAGAGCATCGGAACCAGCCGGCGTCCCATCGCAAGGGGAGTACGTGGAGGGCAGGGAAGTGGGGCAGGGAGACGAAGAAACAAGAGAAGTCAACGAGAAAGACTTCTCAGTGCAATGAGGGAAAGTTCCCGCCATCCGAAGCGTGTCGTCGTGGCCAAAGACGTGGCGAACAGCTGAGGAAGCCACAACGTCGTCGGGGGTGGGCACGACTCCACATGGGAGACCCGCAGGGGACGACGGAAGGGAGGGAAGAGGCCCAAGAAGGCCCGGCACCGATTGCTGGAGAAAGATGCTTCTGAGGGATCACGTCCGTATAGGCTGGCCGTGAGGCGAGAGGCGCTCCAGGGGGCATGAGGACACCATAGGACACGAAAGTCGGCAAGGGGGAGGCCACGCCTGGAAGGGCGACGTCGGTGGAGAGGGACGGGCCACCAGGACGACCGGCGGGGGGCGACAGCTCAACTGCAGCAGACGACGGCGGTGCAGCAGCGGGCACCACGCCCACGGGGGGGAATGCCGTGACGGTCGGGACGTCACCAACACAAGCAGAAGAGGAGGAAGGGGGGTGGGGGGGAGGCACAGGGCCTCCCCCCCCACCTCCGGCCATCACCGGAGCTCAGGCCGCCGCTGGAGAGACCAGAACGCAGGAGGGGATCGCGCGAGAGGGGGACGAGAGGGTGGGAACCGGGAGGGCGACTGGGTGAGCTGGGCGTCGATCGTAGGTAGCTGATCCACTGGGGAGGCGATGCGGAGGCAGGCGACGTGCGCTAACAGCAGCTGCTCGTACAGCGGGTGCGCCAGTATCTCCGCCTTGTACCCCTCGTTCTGCCATGTCCCTTCTCTTGCACCACCCTCTGCCCCGCCTGCCCCCTTCACCACGCCCCCCTTACTCTCCCCGATCTCCCCTTCACCTCCGCCAGTACCTCCTCCGACGACTCCACCACCGGTGGTGTTGTTGGCCTTGGTGGCGTTGTTCAAATCTACCGAGGTGTGGGACATCGCCGCCGCGATCATGGAGTCGCCGGAGATGGAGACGTCATTGTCTCCGGGGTTAGGCCAGACGACCGGCAGGCGCGCGAGCCACTGCGCTAGTCGGCCCGATAGCGAAATAGCAAGTCATAGACGCGACAGAGGCAATGACATGCGGCGGTGTGATGGTGGGAAAGCGACGCGTCCGCCAGGGATGGGTGGAGAGGGGGAGGAGGTCAGCCAGGGTGGGGGGAGAGCATTCACTGGATGGGACGAGATCACTCGTCTCCTGGAGATCCGGTGAAGGGTCCCCTGCATATCCAGTGCTGACTCCAGATCCGGGGTGCTTCGCCGGGTGGGGAGGGGGGATCCGCCGAGGTCCGGGATAGGGGGGTCCGCCAGGTGGGGGGAGATGGGAGGGGGGTCCGCAACATCGGGACGAGAATCTTTATATATATAATATATACAAACTAATACAACAAAATTCTTAATTCAGTTGGTTAAGTGATTTGTGCATTTTGTTTAAAACGTCTTGGGTTCAAATCTGTTGAACCGTTTCAAATCTAAATCATCCCCAAACCGATGAAGACACGTAACCATCTTACCTATATAATATTTTATAGTTAAAATATAATATTAAATATATTAAGTGACTTGGTCACAACTCATCGATGAAGACACATAACCATCTTACCTATATAATATTTTATATTTAAAATATAATATTAAATATATTAAGCGACCCGGTCACAACTCACGGCCCGTGCCTCTTACTCTTGGGCTGGGACAGGTCGGGTCGTGCAGGTCAGGTCGTCTCGGACCGGTATTACAAACTCTGGTCCGAAAACAGAATCTTCCTTACGTTCATCACACAATCAGAAATAATAATGTTAATTTCATAGCTACCCTCGATCCGTGTAGTGGTATTACAAACTCTGGTCTGAAAACAGAATCTTCCTTACGTTCATCACACAATCAGAAATAATAATGTTAATTTCCTAACTACCCTCTATCCGTGAAGAGATTCTTGAGACTGGGATAATGTTTGGTATCGGATAAGTTTTGAGGAGAATAAGTGTAAGTTATTCTAGGATAATTTATGTCTATCCTTATTCTCATGTGTGTTTGGTATACAATGGGATAGGAGGGTTAAAATGGGGTTAGAAAATGGGGATATGTCATTCTAACAAAAGGTTGGAATGACTTATCCTCGTTTCTAACCCCAAAATTGGGGTTAACCCTATTTCCCTTAACCCCCCTTATCCGCACCCTTTTTAGTCATACCAAATGCATAATGAGATTAGATTGGGGATATCCCCACTCTACCCCGTACCAAACGCCCCGTAGAGTCTGTTGGCGTTTGACTAGCCGACGGATATCGCTTTTTATATATTGTGTATGAACGCGCGTGTAGAACATAAAGATCCGTACGATGTATCATCGGTCGGGTGTTCCGAACCCGTATAGTACGTACCCACGTACAATATGTGAAGATGCATGGAACATCAATCAACTCCTTTCTGAATGAGTAAACAGTTAAAAAAAATTATTTTAAAACACATCCACGATCGTCTCCGCCCCCTTCTCAATTGCTCTTGACTCTGTCTTCTATATCTCTCCCCATTCCCTTTCACTTATCGTGGTTGATTTTCGATGACAGTGGTGACACGATCGTTGTCTCTTACGATCGTCGTCCCTTGTTGGTTGTGTGCCGATCAGTGGTGATAGAACTATTATGTCGGAACCGTATGTGCTGTGGTTAGTATCAACCTTCACTCTTACTCGTAAGATTTTTCTTCTCCCTCTTGCCCCAAAAATTGGTACGTAATTAGTCTTGATCGTTCTTACGTAGTCACGGATCAAGAGCACTGCTTGCACACGTGAGATATGTGTAATACCCTAACTACTCTGCTTGTATTTTCTACCGTAAACATATAACATGTTTATTTTTTTCTATGTTTTTTGTTAATTTGTGACCGATCACTCATTTGCATTTCATTGTATATTTTTCTTACTACTGACACTTCTGACCAAAATGTCATCTTTTAAAACCATTATCTTATATTTTGAGACCCGTAGAATCTACTTTCAGTTCTACGAGTAGAAAAATTACTTGTTATTTTTGTAGGAAGTCTTTATTAGGTTAACATATCTGCTGTTGTATACTCTTGAATGTCTCCCATATAAGCACTATAATTGGTACGTAATTAGTCTTGATCGTTCTTGCGTAGTCACGGATCAAGACTCAAGAGCACTGCTTGCATATGTGAGATATGTGTAATACCCTAACTACTCTGCTTGTATTTTCTGCAATAAACATATAACATGTTTGTTTTTTTCTATGTTTTTTGTCTATGTTTTTTTGTTAATTTGTGACTGATCACTGATTTGCATTTCATTGTATAATTTTCTTACCATCAACACTTCTGACCAAATTAAATGCCATCTTTTGAAATCATTAACCTGTATTTTAGGACTCGTAAAACCTACTTTCAGTTTTACGAGTAGAAAAATCACTTGTTATTTTTATAAGAAGTCTTTATTAGGTTAACATATCTGCTGTTGTATACTCTTGAATGTCTATAAGCACTATAGTTACATAGGACAATCTGCAGGTGCCTTATATATATAATGACTCGGAGTACAGACTAGGATACTGGTTTGAGAACGAATGTTCTCGACATACACGTAACTCCCCAAAAAGATCTTATCATTCCTCCCCTTCCATATGCTCCAGCAAACTGCTGCAGATATACTCTTGAATATCTGGGCTTGGATCTTATCAGTGGAAAGCCCAGCCTTCTGTTTGAAATAGTCCCACATCACTATTCCATTTTTTTATCTCCCATATCTACATTAATATTCCCCTTGAGATGCAAATGAGTCATTATATTCTCAAGTTAAACCTTGAGATGCAATCAAACCATAATAGAAAGATCAACAATATATATCACCAGTTTCAATGAAAAAAATATGAAAAGCAATTAATGCGGTTGAAAAAAACCCAAAGAACAAAAGAGAATATTTTAACATACCTACCAAAATGTATGTATCTGTTGACAACCTCTTTCTATTAGGACAGTCATGAGCTATGAGTGGGTTACTATTCACATCATTTTGAAGCCTAGATTCCTCTGCATGTGTCATCTGTTTTAATATCAATTGGCAGGTATTCTTTTAAAACAACCCTTAATAGGTTTCCATATTTGTTGCCCACAGTATATGTCCAACATATCATGCGTGTGCATGATTGGGTGTCGTAGATGGCATAACAATGTAACTCCATAGCAACCATATCCCTTGTACCGTTTGGGTCATTATTCCAGATGAGGAGACATCACATGTGCACCGACTACGGGTTGGGCCAAGAGGAATGAGTTTTGTGATTTCATATTGTGATAGGTTAATCATTTGTGACACCCCAATATGAAAAATGACTACACGTACTCCTAATACCCATACTGAGCCCACCCCACCATTGAAATTTGTGAGATAAATGTGATCTTGGATTGTCGAGTGTTGAGGTCATCGAGAACCATTTATGCATAGGTAAACTGATGTCCAAGTATCTTTACAATTTCCTTCCGTATAATTTCAGAATCTTGTACTAATATTATTCTTTTTCTTGGATGTAGGTGTTCTTTTAAAATAACCCTTAGTAGGTCTCCATGTTTGTCGCCCTCGGTGCACGCCCAACATGTCATGCGTGTACTGGATGGGTGTCGAAGATGACATAATAATGCAACTCCATCACAACTATGTCCCTTGTGCTGTTTGGGTCATTGCTCCAAATGAGGTGACATCATGTGTGCACCGACTACGAGTTAACCGGGACGATAAAGAATAGATTTTATGATTTTATGTTACGGTAGGATAAGCATTTGTGACACTCTAATATGAAAAATGATTACACGTACCCCCAAATCCCATATTGAGCCCACCCCACCATCAACGAAGAAATTCGATTATATTGATCTTGGATTGCCGCCTGCTGAGGTTATCGAGAATCATTTATACATAAGTAAAATGATGTCCAATTATCTTTAAAATTTCCTTCCGTATAATTTTAAAATCTCATACTAATATTATTTTTTCCTTAGATATAGATGTTCTTTTAAAATAACTTTTTAGTAAGTCTCCATGTTTAGTCCGGTGGGACTGCATCAATTTTCTTAAATGGATATTTATTCTACATAATTTTGTTAGTTTTGTTTATTTTTAAAACATATTTTACTTTGTATATATATCATGATTGATCATGTCATGCGGCAGTCTTGATACATTTATTCTGTTGTATAATAGTTGATTTACTTTTTATCTATATCCCTCTAATATCTAGTCACAGATTGGGTATCTTTGGTACGTAGCTATCGTTCTCATATTTCTGAACCTTCCATAATAGTCAAAGTAATACCTATTGTCAAATCAAATTTGGCTACCACAGGTATGTGAAACATTAATTTTTATCATTTGACTTCATGATTCTCATATGTTTACCTCGTTGAAATGCTAGGATTAAACGCATCGTTTAATTTCTTAGGTAGCTCTTGATTCTTATTTTAAATTAGCCATGTCTGATCTGAATCTGACCACATCTTCTTTTTGGGAAAAAAAACTTGTAAAAGGCCTTTTCTCTTTTTACTTGGGAAGGGATGGGTGTGGATGTCATCTCCGTTTGGTGTTCCTCCTCTTAAGAATCAAGTCGTGGATATGTTTTCCTAGATACATATAATGGATGTGATACCGATGCCGATTTTCCTTGCTCCTACACATTCTTCGTAGGCATATATTCACCTCCAGCAAACGTAAGTTGGATTTTGGATGTTGAGGGTGTGAACAACTCGTGGATGCTTGTTTCCTCCTAGTCTTGATAGCCGGTCAAATGTTTTAATTATGCATAGTAGATGGCAAATTAATGAATTATCTGACTTATTATTCCTTCCAGATATGTTATATATGTTTTTAATTTTTGGATGAGTCACACGCGCCAAATGCAAAAAATTTCATGTTACTGGTAATCCTTTTTGCCATCTTTTTCATGGTCACACACAGATGTTGTCGACAAGGGAGCCATCGTCGTCAATGTCAAATGCTCTCTTGAATATTTATTAATGAAATGAGTTTGTGTTTTGTTTTCCATTGTAATATGAATTTGTGTACAGTTTTATTCGAGAAAGTTCGATGAAGAAGCTATCGTTACAGTGAAGATTTGTGTAGTCGCTTGAAAATTTTGTGTTACAGTCTGCCCATGTGAAAGATGTTTCTTTTTTATGTTTTTAAGATATAAATATTTTTTCAAGTGTAAGAACATATATAGCAATATTATTATTAACATTATAAACTTTCATAAGATTTGATAAATAATATTTTTATAAAAAATCACACTTAAAAATTCAGATGAGAGAGAGAGAGAGAGTGACAGAGAGATGAGAGAGGCAAGGGAGATGAGAGAGAGGCAAGGTGTTGAGAGAGACGAGATAAATATATCGTCAATAATAAATATATTATTAAAATAATAAAATCTTTCATAAAAAAATTATTAGTACTACTAATTAAATTTTAAAAGTGACAAAAGATTTTACTCGGTCAATATTTATCGGTCATATGTATTTATTTCCAGACAAATGATTTAAATGTTAAAAAATATTAAATATTTTTAATAGATTTTATAAATACAATATAACATCCAAATAATATTTTTTGATAAAAACATCGATATTAATACTAATTAAAATTTAAATATTAAAAATAATTTAATAAGTTAACATGTGTGTGTGAGAGAGAGAGAGAGATCAAAAAATTCAAAAGAGAGAGGTAAATATGATATTTGAGTTGGAGTTAGTCTTAAGTTAACTCATTACTTAATAAATCACGTTAGAGTAATGATAATTTAACTCACCTTCTTATTTTTAGGTTAATTTTTTTCATATCAAATTAAAAATAAATTAACTCTGGACTAATTTTAATGAGTTAACTCCCGTTTGAGTTAACTCCTTACCAAGTTGAGGCTTAGGATAGTAGAATAGAATGAATCGATGAGTTTGTCAAATAACCAGATGGCATGGGCATGGAGTCCCCCGCCCCGTGTGTGTGCTTGTGTGGCCATATAACAGTTTCCATCAAACGTCGTAAGGCGCGCGACGAGGATAGGAGTAGGAGTTGACTTACTGCAGAAGTTCATGAATCACAGTGGTGTAATCTGTCACGAGAGTACATGCAAATTTAACGTGAAAATTTTGTAGATAAGAACACGATCATCATCCTGGGGGATCATATAGGGAGGCGACAGGACGTGACTTTGGGATAGGGAAGCAGCGACTCCAAACCTACACGTTGACCTGCTTGAGATGGAGGCGGCTACAGTAGGTTGACTTTGGTTTAGGGAAGCAGCGACTCCAAACCTACACGTTGACGTGCTTGAGATGGAGGCGGCTACAGTTGGTTGAAACACCGCATCCGACGATGACCCGAGATCCTGGGGGATCATATAGGGAGGCGACAGGACGTGACTTTGGGATAGGGAAGCAGCGACTCCAACCCTACACGTTGACCTGATTGAGATGGAGGCGGCTACAGTTGGTTGAAACACCGCATCCGACGATGACCCGAGATCCAACGACCCGTTAAACGGCACTGGATAACGCCGGCGTCGCCTTGTGGCCGCCGCGTGCTTGCACGCACTAATTGCTAACGCCTGGTTTGAGATGCTGGGGATTTGTTTCAACATTTATAAAAGAGGCTGTGGCGGTCTCCGTTCTCCCACAACAAGGAGCAGCACAACCAGCTGAAAGAAATCCAGCGCTTTCCCTCTCTCTCTCTCTAATCCCATGGATTCCCAACGGAGATTCCCCTCCTCCTCTCCCACGAAGACGAAGTCGCCTGCCCCTGTGAAGACCTCCGACGCCGCCCTCCGACTCTCCATCCGCCACACCAACCACAAGTTCTTCTTCCCGCTCTTCTTCTTTTCCCTCTACCATCTCATGCTCCGGTGGCGCGAGAAGGTCCGGATGGGGGCCCTTGCTCGACATGGTCGCCGTTGCCGCCTTGGTCTCCTCCGTCCTCTACCTCCTCAACTTCTTCGGCCTCGAGCTCTTCCAGCCCGTCATCGCCTCCCGTGGGGCTGAGGAAGATGACTTATTAATCCCCAAAGACGGTAGCGCTGACGAAGAATCCCATTTCCCCACGTTATCCTCCGAACCAGCCCCGTCCCTCGATCGACCGCCTCTTCCCAAAATGGCAGCCGTTCCCCTCCCCCCGCCTCCCGGTAAACCGGCCGTACCCGTCTCGGCGGACGATGAGAAGATCGTCCAAGCTGTGCTGGATGGCACAATGCCCTCTTATTCGCTGGAGTCGAGGCTGGGCGACTGCAGGCGCGCTGCGGGGGTGCGGAAGGAGGCCTTGAGGAGGGCCACGGGGAGGTCCCTGGACGGGCTACCCTTGGACGGCTTCGACTACGACTCCATACTAGGCCAGTGCTGCGAGATGCCGGTGGGGTACGTGACGCTGCCGGTGGGGATCGCGGGGCCAATGCTGCTCGACGGCAAGCTGTACCACGTGCCCATGGCGACCACGGAGGGGTGCCTTGTGGCCAGCACCAACAGGGGTCTGAAGGCCATCAGGGACTCCGGTGGCGCCACGAGCGTCGTACTTCGGGACGGCATGACGAGGGCGCCGACTGTCAGATTCGGGTCGGCGAAGAGGGCGGCGGAGCTCCGGACGTACCTGGAAGACCCCCTCAATTTCCATACCCTCTCTGCGGTCTTCAACAAGTGCGTCTTCCTCCTCTCGCTCATTTCCCCTTTCTCCTTCTCCGTCCACAACCACTCGGCCGGTTCTAACCTTCGCTACTTCTTCGACGCCTTCTCTCAGATCCAGTAGGTTTGCAAGGCTCCAAGGAATCCAGTGCGCGATGGCGGGGAAGAATTTGTACATGAGGTTCAGCTGCAGCACGGGTGACGCCATGGGCATCAACATGGTGTCTAAGGGCGTCCAGAAGGTCTTGGACTTCCTCCGGACCGACTTCCCCGACATGGACCTCATCAGCATCTCCGGTAAGCTTCTAATTAATCCTAGTGGATTTCACAGTAAGTACTAGGTCCTTCTAGAAGAAGTTGAGATGTCCACAATGTTTAGTTTTGGGGCAATCCGCATCAGTTAATTTGCTGATCTTGTCGGTTAATACCCCATCTCTGCATTAATCTAGGCAATTTCTGTTCGGACAAGAAGTCAACCGCCGTGAACTGGATTGAAGGAAGGGGCAAATCGGTGGTCTGCGAGGCCGTCGTCAAGGAGGACGTTGTGAAGAAGGTCCTCAAGACCACCATTCCTGCCCTCGTAGAGCTCAACATGGTCAAGAACCTTGCTGGATCAGCCGTTGCCGGAGCACTGGGGGGCTTCAACGCGCATGCGGCCAATATTGTCTCTGCCGTCTTCATCGCGACGGGGCAAGACCCCGCCCAGAACGTCGAGAGCTCCCACTGCGTCACCATGATGGAAGCCATCAATGGCGGCAAGGACCTCCACGTATCGGTCACCATGCCCTCCATTGAGGTGGGCACGGTGGGGGGAGGCACTTCCCTCGCTTCGCAGGCAGCTCTGTTGGATCTACTCGGCGTGAAGGGGGGGAGCGTGGAATCGCCCGGGGCGAACGCCAGGTTGCTGGCGACCATCGTAGCGGGTGCCGTCCTTGGTGGAGAGCTCTCTCTCGTGTCCGCCCTTGCGGCTGGGCAGGTCGTGAAGAGCCACATGAAGTATAACAGATCGGGCAATGGCGCCGCCAAAGCTAAATCTTGATCAAGAAATCCATGTCGAGCGAGAGGATCTAACGAAGGGAAGGTTTCGAAGGATTAGGAACGGAAAACCTACCTAGGTGGCAGTGCTATATATATATATATTCTGCAGCGACATCACACCAAAATCCGGTCGATCGAGCATGTGAGGAGACCCAGAAAAGATCTTCCTAAATTCTTTAGTTTACGGTGTAAAAGGTGTATAGGGTGGCCTTTAATGAGTTTTTTGAGATGGATGGCTGTCCGCCGCCGTCTATGCTTTACCTTCTTATTCTGTAATGCTGAAGCAGTGCGATTGTGATCCGCATTCGAAATGTCCAAAGGTGTCCTTTGAAAGAGTAACGCTAGACCTGTAAACGGTCGGATAAGGAGTGAATAGTGTGATATTTAAATTCGTATCTGATTAATAATTGAATTATCCGATTAATAATTGAATTATCCGTCGGATACTTTATTCGGATAACGATCGAATAAATACGAATTCGAATTCGGTTCGAATTTTAAACGGATAATTACTAGACCTACTTAGGGGTGAGTTATGTTAGCCGTGTGAGAGCATCATATATTGTTTTCTCAAAAAAATAAAGAAAGAGTGAATTTTTTTTTATTTTGAGAGATGTTATCAAAAGATTAGACTTCATCTTAAAAATAGGAGATAACTTACGAAGTGGATGTAAGTGAATTTCTTATTTTTAAATTGTATTTTGAGATAAAAAAAGATAAAAAAGAATAATCAAATAATATATTAAGATTTAAGTTAATTATATATAGAATATGTATATCATTAGATTTTTATCTAACGGTTCATATTCGGTCGGAAAATATTCGACACGGATATCTCAATATTTGAATTCGTATCCGATTAATAATCGGATATCCGATATCAAATTAAATTATCCGTCAGATATTTTATTCGAATAATTATTCGATTAAACGAATACGAATTTGAATTCGGTTCGAATTTTAAATGGATAATTGCCGGGCCTAAGTAATGCTGTCTGCACACCTTGACCTCGGCGTGCAAGAGGGGTGCACAAGGTGCCCTTACGGTCCACACTGGACGGCAGAGTTTACGATGAGACCAAAACCGCATGGATCAATAAGGACGTGGCGTCTGCCTACTGCTGCACGAGCTAGCATTACTCCTTTTGAAAATGCTCGAATAAATGACGTGAGTTTTACATCTTTTTGCTATCTTTTCATTTGCAATGTGAGGAGGGTAAATCTGGTTTTACCCAGAAACGGCCCAATAACGGGCGGCCCACTAAGGTTTGGGCGGGCTAAGTTTAGGCAAGGGACGAGCACGCATGCTCAACCCATTAAGAGGAGGAACGGCCCAGTAAAACATCGGATTCTACGACGCGCAACGGCCACGGCCCAAGCGCAGTTCTCGCTGGAGGACACTCCGACGACCGACCGTTGTCCCCACGACGTCGGCCTTGACCCCGTAACGGGCGAGCACGTGCCATGAGTGTCCTCCAACGGGAAACTTCCGCCAACAGAGCGGAGGAACGTTACTCTACTAAGCAGACCCTTCCCTCTCAAAGGATGAGGTCCCTCGCTCCAAGACAACCCATATAAAAGGGATTTCGACAGAAGAGAAGAGACACGGTAGATTCTTCTACTAAACCCCATACTACTACGCAAGAAGAGAAAGAGTGGATACTTCTGCCATACGAGCTTTCTACTGAGAATAGAGCAACCCGGCCTGCAACTACGACAGAGAGGCTATCGGCTACTACCAGAGAGAATCTTCCTCCAGCACGGCCTTACCACCCAACGAGCACTCTCTGAGTACCCGCTGGGAGCAGCGAGCACGCATACAGAGGACCTACACGTCTCTCGGATCAACTACTACGGCCTCTACTTCTCTTTTACTTAGCTCTTCTCTATTGATCATTGATCCCTTGCTGACTTAAGCATCGGAGGGTTGTCTCTTGGGATAACACCCGGGACTCCTTCTGATGTCTCTTTGATTTCACAAATAAATAGAGAAGGTGGTACGTGACCTAGGAACCATTTTCCTGTCGCTACACTTTTTGGCGTCGTCTGTGGGAACCTGAGCGAAAAGCTATGGCGCCCCATGGAAGCCTTCGCAACGCCAGCAACCGGGGGCGGGGCTCCCACCAGGGACCCAACTCTCGCCGGGGATCACAGGAAGCTTCTTCCGCTCGCCCCCGACAAGAGGTCACCCCAGGTGACCTGGATGAGCTTCGCCAAGAGGTCCGGGCCCTGGCAGAGTTCTACCGAGAGCTTCGGGACCAGAGGCCCCAGTACGTCCCACCCGAACGACAGGAGGGCGAAGGAGGATAAACCGAAGAGAACTTCCGACAGGTACGGGAGGCATCCCATACCTCCGTCGCAAGGACCCGACGGTCACGCAGCGTGCCTGCACCCAAGGTACGTAGCCCACTTCATTCCAACCCGGATATGGACCACCGGCTTCAACGGTTTGACGAGATTGAGGACAAGGTCCAGTGTCTGGACGACGTCCTCTTGGTCGCCAAGCATCGCGGCCTCATCGACGACGATCTGGACTTCCATGCTCCCTTCTCCAGGGAAATCATGGAAGCTCCTATCCCGCCAAAGCTCCAACTGCCGTCATTCGCCTCCTACGACGGCACCACCGACCCGGCCGACCACCTGCACGGCTTCGAGTCCCACCTGGTGTTTCACCGGGCCCCGGACACCGTGAAATGCTTGGCGTTCATCACAACTCTCTAGGAGAACGTCCGAGCATAGTTCGAGTCCCTGCCGGCCGAGACGATCTCCTCCTTCCAACAGCTCAAGAGGCTGTTCAAGGAGAACTTTGTGAGTGGCCGAAAGGTAGCCAAGTCTGCTGTAACCATGCTCGCTCTTAGGCAGGGGAAGGAAGAAACGCTATGGGACTTCGTCTCTCGCTTCCGCGCGGAGGCACTCCGTATCCCCCATCTCGACGTCGGCATCGCCACCACGGCACTTACCCAAGGGACACGGGACCACATTCTCCGGTGTGCACTCAGAGTCGAAGCCCCAACGACCCTTCCGGACCTCCTCGCATTAGCCCAAAAGCACGCGCACTGCGAGGAGAAAACCGTGGCCCTACGCCGCGCGGCCGGGACTGACCAGCCCGACCGGAAGAGAGCCGCCGACCCACCACGTGAGGGCCGAAACAAGCGAGAGCAACGCGACGGGGACCACCGCGACAGCTCCGAGAAGGAAAGGGGTGGCTACCGCCACTATACACCCCTAACGGCCCCACCCGACCAGATCCTGATAGAGATCCGCGAGGAGCCTTTCCTCAAGTGGCCCCCGCGGATGAAGTCGGATCCAAACTCGCGGAATAAGAAGAAGTACTGCCACTTCCATCGAGACCACAGTCACGACACCGCTGACTACATCAACTTGAAGGATGTTATCGAGGACCTTGTCCGTAGAGGACTCCTCGACAAGTTCCTCGCCAAGGCCGTCGAGAGACGACATAAGACGCCTCCCCTGATCGATAACCGGCCCAACGGCAAAGAGATCATGATGATCTCTGGAGGGCCCGCAGCGAGGGGACATAGCGCGAGCAGAAGGTGTCGGTACGCGACGGCCATCAACACGGCGGACCAAGGTGATGGCACCCCAAGGGAATTTCCCCCCTCGGGTCATCCGGGAGACCCCATATTCTTCTCCGAAGATGACCTGGAAGGCGTCACGACGCCCCACTCTGATGCTCTGGTGGTTTCTGTCACCATCAACCAGTGTACTGTACGACACATCTTAGTAGATAATGGAAGTGCACCTGATGTTATTGCGTATGACTATCTTGTACTCATGGGTGTGGATATGTCACGACTCGCGCCATTGCACACGCCACTGTATGGGTTCTCCGGCATGACGATCCGCCCGGAAGGGCGTATCTCGCTCCCGATCACGTTCGAGACGGCCCTAAAAGAGGTAACCTTCCTCGCCGACTTTACTGTGGTTCGCGCAATGACAGGGTACAATGCCATCATCGGCCGAGGGATCCTCGGCACGCTTCGAGGTGTCCCTTCTTCCTACCACCAGAAGCTTAAGTTCCCCACCCCTCGTGGGGTAGGGGAAGTCCGGGGTGATCAGCGAGAATCCAGAAGGTGCTACCTTATCTCCACCTGCGATCGACGTCCCGAAGAGGTGCCACTAGAGAAGAAGGCGAGGACTGAAGATCCAGGCCCGAGCACGAGCGCGCCAGCGGAGGATTTATACCTCATCTAGGTTGGGAACGACCCAAGTAGAACACTGAAGATCGGCGCTACCCTGAACGAGCACGACAAGCGGGAATATGCAAGCTTCTTCGCAGCCAACCAAGACGTCTTTGCATGGTCCGAGGATGAACTCCCCAGAATTCCTCCGGAGGTCATCACACACCAATTAAGGTTGGACCCCACCTGCCGCCCGGTACAACAACGCCGAAGGCGCTGCAACCCCGAGCGACAGGCCATCATCAGGAAGCAAGTGGGGGAGAAGCTGCGATCTGGGCTACTCCGACCAACCTAATATCCATACTAGGTGGCCAATGTGGTCCTGGTGCCCAAGAGCAACGGGAAGTGGCAGATGTGCGTAGACTATACTGACCTCAACAAGACCACACCCAAAGATAGCTTCCCCATGCCCTGGATCGACCAGCTGGTCGATGCTATGGCCGGACACGAGATGCTGAGCTTCCTCGACGCCTATTCTGGGTACCATCAGATCAGTATGCACCAGCTCGACCAAGATAAGACTGCGTTCGTCACCGACCACGGCCTATATTGCTACACTCGCATGCCGTTTGGACTGAAGAACGCGGGTGCCACCTATCAACGCCTAGTCAACCATATGTTTGACTCGCAGATTGACCGCAACATGGAGGTCTACATCGACGACATGCTCGTAAAAAACCTCCGAGCAGCCGAACACTTGCGTGACTTGGAGAAGACCTTTGCTACACTCAGAAGGTACAATATGAAACTCAACCTTGCTAAATGTACGTTCGGGGTGAGATCGGAAAAATTCATAGGTTTTCTCGTCACTCACCGAGGAATTGAGGTCAACCCCGACCAGATCAGAGCAGTGTTAGAGATGAAGTGACCGAAACGAGTGAGGGACGTACAGTGCCTCACCGGGCGCGTCACCGCCCTGGCTCGGTTCTTATCCCAAGCCGTCGAGCGATGTCTCCCCTTCTTCCGACTGATCAAGCGGGCCAACATGGCACCAGAGAAGAAGGGATGGATCGACTGGGACCAGAAGTGCGAGCAGGCATTCGAAGAGCTAAAGCGCTACCTGACGACTCCTCCTGTCCTCGCCAAACCTGAAAGGGGGGAACAGCTACTCCTGTACCTATTGGTGACGTCCAGCACCATGAGCGCTGTGCTCGCACGTGAGGAAGCAGGAGTCATGAAGCTTGTCTACTACGTTAGTCGTGCACTACAAGGACCGGAGTTCCGGTACTCGCGGACTGAAAAGTTCGCCCTCGCGCTGATTACGGTTGCTCGCAAGCTACAGCCATATTTCCTAGCTCATCCGATCGTCGTCCTCACCGATCAGCCCCTCCGGCAAATCCTTCAAAACCCTGATGCTTCCGGGAGGCTGGTGAAGTGGGCTATTGAGCTAGGAGAATTAGACATCAAGTTCCGACCGAGGACTGCAATCAAAGCCCAAGCCCTCGCTGACTTCGTCGCAGAATGCACCCTACCCGCCGAGGACTCACCCAAGTAGTCCTCGGGGCCCACCTGGGAGCTCTACGTCGACGGGTCCTCCTACGCTGTGGGCAGTGGCGCAGGATTAGTTCTACTCTCACTAGAAGGGCTAGAGCTACAATATGTCATGTGCTTCAACTTCCCAACCACAAACAACGTGGCTGAGTATGAGGCGCTCCTCTCCGGGCTACGCATGGCGAAACACCTGGGGGCATCAAGCGTGCGAGCATACAACGACTCCATGCTCATCGCCAACCAAGTCAGGGGGGAGTTCGAGGCCCGTGACCCCTCCATGATGAAGTACTTAGAAAAGGCCAAGGCCGCAGCAAGTGAGTTCGCCCAATTTAAAGTGGTCCACATCCCACGCGGAGAGAACGTTAGAGCAGACGCTCTCTCCCGACTAGCGTCAGCCACCACAGTCTCTAGTTCGAGATCGGTCTTGATAGAAGAATTATCAGCGCCGATCATAGACGACCCGACGCTCCAGGTAAACGCCATCAACTACGAACCTTCCTGGATGGACCTTCTTCGCGATTTCCTCCTTCAACAATAGCTCCCGGGCGACCACGCCGAAGCGCGACGCACGCGAGCAAGAGCGACCCATTTCACTATTGTGGACGGCCGGCTATATCACCGATCCCTCTCAGCTCCTCTCCTCAAGTGCCTCTTCCCCACGGAGGCCGATCAGGCAATTCGAGAGGTCCATGAAGGGCTTTACGGAAGCCATGTGGGAGGGTGAGCACTCGCGCGGACGCTGATCCGACAAGGGTATTGGTGGCCTACCCTGCAGCAAGACTGTCTCGACTATGTTCGAAGGTGCCCCCAATGCCAGAAATACTCCCACCTACACCACCAGCCAGCTACGCAGCTCCATGCTTTGATGGAGCCTCGCCCATTCGCTCGGTGGGGAGTTGATATACTGGGACCCTTCCCCGAAGCACAAGGGAGGAAGAAGTTCCTCATAGTCGCTATCAACTACTTCACCAAGTGGGTCGAGGTTGAACCATTGGGAAAGATAACAAGCGAAGCAGCCTGGAAGTTCGTGCTGCGCAGCATCATTTGCTGATTTGGGATCCCAAGGGTTCTCACAACCGATAACGGAAGACAGTTCGCGAGCACTGCCTTTCAGGAAAAGTGCTCGGAGTTGGGGATCTGGAACAACTACACCTCGGTGGGACACCCCCAATCTAATGGGTTGGTGGAAAATGCCAATCGAACTCTACTCCACGGCATCAAGACCCGCCTGGACCAAGCGGGCGACGCATGGATCGATTCAATCCCGAGTATCCTATGGGCCCATCGGACCACCGCTAGAGCTGCCACCGGTGAGACGCCTTTTCATCTCACCTACGGAGCTGAGGCAGTGGTTCTGGTGGAGATATACAACCCCTCGCTATGAGTAGGGAACTTTGATGAAGCCAGGAACAACCAGGCAATGCGGGAAAATATGGACCTACTCGAAGAAGGAAGAGCCAACGCCCAGATAAAACTCGTGGCATATCAGCAGAAGTTGGCTCAATACTACAATGCCCGAGTGAAGGAGTGACAATTCTTCCCCAGTGATCTAGTTCTACGACGAGCAAGCGTGGCCGACCGACGGGGAGCCGCAGGAAAGATCGCACCAAACTGGGAAGGCCCGTACCGAGTAGTAGAGACACTCAGCAAAGGAGCGTACAGGCTAGCGACGCTGGGGGGGAGAGAGGTGCCCAGGACGTGGAACTCCGTCAACCTCAGAAAATACTTCCAGTTAAACGTCACCAGCCGTACTCCATTAAGGTAAATAGCCTATGAAGAACGAGAAGGTAGCCTAAGGGTTTCCTAGAGGTGAGCATTGCTCCCCTTGAAAATGAGAAGGTAACCTAAGGGTTTCCTAGAGGCGAGCACTGCTCCCCTTGAAAACGAGAAGGTAGCTTAAAGGCTTCCTAAAGGCGAGCACCGCTCCCCTTGAAAATAAGAAGGTAACCTAAAGGTTCCCTAGAGGCGCGAGCACTGCTCCCCTTGAAAACAAAGAGGTAACCTAAGGGTCTACAAAAAGGACGTGAGCCATGCGGAACGCGAGCACAAGGGATCGCCCAGAAAGCACGAACGCACCAACAAAGGTACACAACAGTATTGGCTCAAAAATAAAGAATTTATATTTCTTTAGTCAAAATACAAGCTGCCAGAAGTCGACAAAATACCCTCACATGGGCCAAATACAAGTACGTAAAAAGGTAAAACGTGCTCGACTATGGTGACGTACGACTTTCAACGGCTCACTTCCCGGGCATTATCCTCTGCCAACGATCATGCTGAGTCTCTAAGCAGGCACCTAGTACCCATTTTTGTTCTGTGGAAGGGTACCGATGGAGAAGCCTCATATGCCAAAGAAGAAGGACAATGCCCCCAGGCCAACAAAGGGCTTCACTGGTAGAAAGCCTGCACCGGAAAAACTAGGCCACCCGTTACCGGGAACCAACAGGCCCACCCAAGCCAACGGGGGGCAGCGGTACAATGAGGCCAACACATTATGAATGCCACTCCGGCGTACAGGCCATGCCTTCAAACAGACGAGTCCACCGTCGTCATCCAACCGCATGGCCTTGTCTGCAAAGCGGAGGAGTCCTCCCCTCGGCTCAATAACTGCTTCGATCCAAGCTTGCCGAGTGGAAGAAGGGAAAACAATTGCCTGCCCTTCCTTACGCCCCTTCCTAACGGGAGATAGGAAGATGTTCTAGCAACGGGGAGCATCTCACCAAGAACCTGTAGAAAGCAAACGAAAGTTACATATTACAGAAGCAAGCGACGGAAACTGGTTGAGAGATAGAAGACCGCAATACCCAGAGACTTCTCGTCCCCTCAGGGATGGAACTTGTTGATAAGTGTCCATTTTCTATAGTAATTCATTGCATGTACACCATTTTATGTGCATATAATTAGGTAATTATGCATATTTCATAGTTAACATCAACTCCGTATTTAAATTAGAGCTTTCACGTAAATTGATTAATTTGGTGATATTATTTGATAAATTAAAGTTGAGGGTCATGGGCCTTAATTCTCCATTACATAACTATGAGCATTTGAGATTTATGTGCACATTATGGTAATTTTTATGGACTAGATTGTAATTATGTGTGTGCAGGACACCGAAGGTAATTGTAAAAGAAGCCAGTGGCAAAACTGTCATCACAACTTTGACCAAGTCAAATAAAGAATTCAAAATATTTTGGTTGGAGGGAAAAGAAAGTTTAAAATTTTGAATTCAAAGTTTGAAAAGGAGGAATTCAAAGTTTAAGTTTGAAAAGAAGGAAAAGGACATTCAAAGTTTGAATTAAAGGAGAGACATGATGAGCCTTGAGAAATGGGGTGCCTAAAGTCTAAGAAAGGGGGTGCCCACCTATTTTTTCTCTTCCCCATGCATCATATTCTACCTAAATCTCAGCCATCCATCTCCTTTTGATACAATCTTCACCCTCCATTTATCCAACTTTCCCTATAAATAGCCCATGATAAGGAGGAGAAAGGGAGTTCTTCTTTTGGTAATTTTTCTCTCCCTCTCCCTCTCACAACTTCTTAGGCCGCCGAGTTCGCCCTCTTCCGTCCCTCTTCTCCTCTTGCTGTCTTCATGAAAGTTCTTTGTTTTTAAGTCCTCTACAACTTCTTCTTCTGTATCCTCTTCTAAGTCCTTCTAGTTTTCAAGGTATTTCGTATTTTTCACTATGCTGTCCTGTTCATCTCCGAATCAGTCTTTCTCTCTGTTCTTCTCCTTATTTCTCCCCCTTCTAGTCATTTTTCTCTCTTACTATCTTCATAAAAGTTCTTTGTTTTTAAGTGTTCTACAACTTCTTCGTCTACATCATCTTCCAATTCTTTCTTTTTTGAAAGTTATTTTCCGTTTTTCAACTTGCTGTCATGTGATTTCACTGTTCATCCGAGGTGCTAGCTTATGTTATTTCTCTATTTTGAAGCTCTTCTGCTCTTCTTTTCTATCTGAGTTCTTCATCAAAGTTCTTCCTCTCTCCCTCCTCTTCAACTTCTTCTTATTGGGCATCCCCTAATTCTTCTTAGTTTTAATGTTATTCACCCTCTAAAGGTGGCTTCAATGACGAAGGTGACTTCCTCTCGGCGTAGACGACATCTTCCGCAAGGTGGTTCGTGATCCAAGGCCAAGAGAGGACGTCGTTGTCATCACCATTGCTGCTACAATCTTCATATCTCAGCCTTCTTTTGTTTTTATTATTTTAGTTTCAATTTACTTCATTGTAATCTCGTCACATCCTTGTTGTAAGGTTATCTTGCACTTCATGTACTCTTTCTTTTAAGTTAATAAAAAGAGTTATTCCTTTGATCTAGTTCTTGATCTTCTTCCCTCTCTGCATCCTTCTTCTATCTCTTCTCTTCACTTCATGTAATTATTTTCTATAGCATAGGCGCATAGTCATAGGTGTTTTTAATTAAGTGTTTGGTTTGTTCATCACTTCATAATTTTCTTTAAGTAAAACAAAATCACAAGTGTTTTCTAAAGGACTCCAAAGTTTTTAACTCTAAAAATCTCTTCTTCCATGTGGATTCGACCCGTGCTTGCCATAGTACTACGTTCTCTTTTGATCATTTTTGTGCGAGTTCAATTTTAAGATTGTTATACGCATATTTTAAACGACGAACTTTCGCGTTATCACTTGTCCGGCTCAAGAAGCAGGACTCCCCTGCCGGTGTATAGGCTTTTAACCTTCTCTAAGGCCTCCCGCCTGCCCTCCAGGTACCCGAGCCTTTACTGCTCAGAGGCCGGGCCACCCTCTCCAGGCGTAAGTGTGACTACCCAAGATTCGAATATCGGGAAAGGAACCCGATACCATTCGAATCCTGGCCTGCCGCCCACGAGCCGGGGCTCGGAAGGGCTAAAAGGAGTGTGGAGGTACAAAGAAATAGGAAATAAAGCATGATAATTTAACAATTAACAGAAATAAATAAGTTGCACGAGCTGACAACTAAGAACATGCACGTGACGCCCTCGAACCCCGAGGAAGAATCATCGCACCTGAAACGCAGGGGTGAGCCTCCTGTCACTGGCCCAGTAGGGATCCCGCGGAACCCCAACCAAGAACAACGGCGGTAGCGGAAAGCAGTAACAGCAAGAACAACAGTAACAGCAGGAACAATAAACCGGTGGCCGGTAAAAACTCAGCGCTACAGGTACTCCTACTGTACACGAAAATACGCACCCCGATCCCACAGTCGGGGACGACCAGACAACGAACCACCCTAGTCACACTACTAGCAAAATAACCACCCGACGGGAACTCAACACTGTCTAGGGGAAAGCCCTCGGTGACGCTCACCGGAACCCCTAGACCTCGGCATCGGAAGACACCCGGAACTCCACGCAAAATCACGTCTCGCAGACGTGAAGTGAAACTCGACTCATGAGGAAACTCACGTCACGTGACGGGAGCACTACCCACTAGAAGAACGACCAGATGCGTCCCCTAACGTCTTACACCGCGTCACAAGTGTTTCGCTGCGACGCCCCAGGTGGAGATAGAGACACACAGTAACCAATACCACGAACAAGGACTAGCTGGGGTCGCGCTCGTCAACACGGGTCCTCTGCCCCAAACTACGTGTGCACACACAGACCAACTGCTCTAGGTCAGGTCCTCTAACCGGTTTTCCCCCCAGCCGGACTCAGGCTGCAAAGGCAAGGGGCCCTACGGAAACCAGCCTAAAAACCGTCTCTCTCAGGTAAGCCGCTCCACCACTCCCGGGTGGGTGAGCACACGTGTGCCGTAAGAAGGCTACGACTAGTGGGAGGTCACTAAATGTGAACACGGAAAGCCACACACGCACCCATCGCGAGTAACACGGAGTAACAGGTGGCACGACGCCACCAGACTCTGGATGGTCCACTAGACCTAATGAACCCAACGGTCCTTGAGTCACGAGACTCGGGGTCAAGACCGTCATACAGGGACTGCTCCATGCCGTCAATCTGCCCTATGCCTAGGTCAGAAACTACGGTAGCATGAATACCGAGATAGCTCACAAGCCACCAAGGTAATCCCTCGTCTCAGGGACACATGGAGACCTTCAGCCCTAGGCTGGTGGACTGGACTCACAGTCCAAGGTCACACACATGGCCCACTCGGAAACCACCTTCCGGAGAAATCACGACGTGCGGGGAAACCTCACCACACTTACACCGACATACGGTGACTCGATCTAGCAAGAACATAGAAGCCCGGAACACCCACCAAGCCCACGGGCACGCTAATCGAGATAACACGGTACCCCTGGACACCCAAAACATGGTCACGGAACCCAAGGGGTGTCTGGAACATTCACGAGGCCAAGGAAGGCACGATCAGCTGTAGACTACCCGCCCTGGGCTGCCCGATTGGTTGTCCTCATGAACGTGCTAGTCTCTTATAGCACGTTCAGAACATGCTAGCCTCCTATAGCACGTTCAGAACAGAACACGCTACCCGCCTATAGTGCGTTCAGAACGCGCTACCCTCCTATAGCGCGATAAGAACCGCCTTACTGTTCATCTTCCCCGATGAACACGCTCTATCGGGGTGACGCATTCTCCAAGAACGCGCCCACCTAGGCGAGCGTGTTCTCAGTCCGCGCCCGAAAATGGCGAAAACTGCGAGAGAAACCATTCCACACCCTGTTCACCCCCAGGTGATGGGGAAACAAAGGGAAAATCATTCCCTAACCTCTCTAGCACCGAGATGACACATTCTAAGCCTAAAAATGCGATCAAAACTCTAGATCTTGCTCACTCCCCAAAAACATACTTTTCCCCCAAATTGCTCAAATAAGCCCGCTCGGCTCACCACGGCCTACGAAACTCATGAGAAATGAAGTACACGAGCTGGGGGTCCATCTCCCTACCTCCACCGAAGATTCGACGCGCCGTGGATGTCGATCCACGAAGAAACGCCCACGAAAACCCCGCCGGTGCCTCACGCTCGTGAATCAGCTTCACCGCGCCCTCGTCCCTCGATCCTCGACCCATCCTCGCCATCCTCCTCGCCGGCGTTGCCCCGCCTCGCCCCCGCCTCGGTCCGTCGACCGCCGGAGAGGAGAGAGTGACAGGAGAGCGTGGGAGAAGTGAGAGAGTGAGAGAGTGAGAGGAGAGAGAGGGGTGGGAGGGTTAATATAGGAAAAATATGGAAATCCTGAAAAATTCTAAAAACTAGGAAACAATTACCTCTGTGATCCTCGGAAAATGCACAACGCACTGGCACCATCTCGGAGTCAGAGAACGCCACGGTTCACCCTGCACAGAGTTTCGAAGGCGCATCGGAAAAAAAACACGTGTAAAGCACAAAACACACTCCAGGACCCACGAAAATGACTCGAAAAAATATCCAAAAAATTCGGGACATTACAGCCCTCCCGCCTTAAAGAAATTTCATCCTCAAAATTCAGGACTAGCACCAAGTCACATGGGAAGAACGCCTCAACCAACTGACAACGCTATTAGGGCCCCAACACAGAAAATCTCGATTCACGCGAAAGCACCAATCACGAGGGATACCTCCATACGTCAATCACGGACAATACCTCACTCTGCACACCGCACATACATCGGTCATCAGAGCAGGCATAACAACAAAAACACCGGTCTGGTATCACCTCAGCTGCACGGAAACCAATCACGGCAACGCTGCCACCCTCTCGCCCACCAAGGGAACGCAATCCTCACCACAAGAACCAATCCACTGGTCAACGCCCATGCTCGGTGGACCAACCAAACGCCAGCTTCGTAACCCGCAGACCGATCTCACGCCCAACACCAGGGACAACCAACACTGAGCTTCAACTAGCTCACTCCGGGCAAGCCAAATGCCAATGACAGCACGGGACCAACTCTGTCAGAACTCAAACTTCGACAGAGCCCAGATCCCATCCAGGAAAACACATCTCAGAAACGGCCACCAAAGGCCTCACTTAAACACGGTTCTAGCCATTCTCGATGTGCAACCACCAGCATCTTCTGTCTGTGAAGGACCATCCACTGGTCACAAGACATTCCTCAACGGGAACCCTCCGCTTGCTCAGGTTCTTCCTTCTTTCCTGGTCCTCCACCCAATCCGAAAGGAATATTCCAAACCTCTGCAAGTCATCTGTTGACTTTCCACAGACGCACACCGCCTCTCATCCAAAACCTCACTCAGACATCGCAGCCGATCTTGAACCTTACACCAACTCTACCCTCTCAGGGGAGCACGGCGAAACCACATGACAAGGTCTCCCCTCGGTCCTCACATCACTCGACTCAGACTTACGGGGAATCCTCCCTTGCTGGTCGCAGACCAGAGATCACCATTCCACGCTAACGTCCCATCAAGGACCTCCACGCACAGGCATCGTCCACCGTCCTATCTCATCAAATCCTATCTCATCGAAACCCCCGTCTCAATTAATCCAAGAGGAGGCCAGCCAATCCCGACTCCCGCTCTTATCACAGAGCCACGGGACACACAACCTCTTACAATCCACGGCACACTTCTCCAGAACCGACAAGTGCCACCTGCTACCATAGCAAGCAGGTCGATGATGCCATGACCAATGCACACGGGTCCGCAGACAATACACATCTTACCGTGGTTGACCACTCGATCAACCCAACCAGCCGCTCACAGCTACCAACCGGGACCCATAATCTCTCAAAGATCACTCTTTCAGAACATAATCTCATCTGCGAACGCAACCTCCAACGCAGAATAGGGTACTCATGCGGCAACCTCACCAGCATATTTTCCCAACTCTCCACCTGCCAGTGCCATAAACCATAATATCTCAAGCAACGGCACGGCAACAACACGTCTCACACAACCGGAGACAACGCATATCGATGAACCAATCCTCTGCTGCTCTACACTTCCTCAGAAATCCACCCGCAGCAACCAACGCTACGATTCGCGCACGCTGATCCACACACGTAGCCACCCCCACGACAACTCAGGATCCTCCATCCCGACAATCCTCTGCAACTCCGCAGGCTCCAATCCTCAACACATCGGGAACCACAACACCAACCGCAATTCTCAAAAACACCGCCCAGTCGGCACTCGTCCTTCCGGAACAGCGCTGATGCGCGGGAAACGCACGTCATTAATACGCCCCGCTACCAAATTAAAATATCCGGCCCACAAATTAAATAACTGGAATAGTTAAGTGATAAGACCGAGTCGAATCCACAGGGAGAAGTAGATTTGAAACTCAGAATGAAAAGAGGATTGGAAGGGCTTCAAAATGGAGAAATGGCATAAGGTATCAACTCGGATGAATAGTAACCGACCAGGATAAAACTTAGAAAAACATGTAATAACTTAAAAATGGAGAGGAATTAGAGGAAATGGTAGAAAGAGAAAATGTAGAGAATTAAAAGATGAACAACTTTGAAGAAGACAAGAAATTCAAATGACAATCATAAAGACATGTAAATGGCTAAGATATGGTAAAAATCTTAAAATTTGTACTAACAATGATTTAAACTTACAAAAGTCAAAATTTCTAATAATTTAAAATGGATAACAAAGTGAAAGAATTTAGAACCTGAAGGGGCCTCCTGCCCCTCTCTCTCCTCTTCTTCTTCACAAAAACACCAACAAAAATTCAAAACTCTCTCGATAATAAAAGAACTAAAAATGATATTACAAGATTATCATTCCTTAAATCATTCCAACCCCTCCTTTTATAGTCTTTGCTTGTGAAGACCAAAGTCTCGTCAACCGTGTGACGTGTAAAGAGAGACCGATGCCATGTTGAAACCTTTCACGTAGGCACGCAGAAGACGCCGACTGCTAACACCGTTGACCCGCGTGAACAGGAGCTCACGCGCCCTGCCAGGTGAAGATGCCCGCGTGAGAATGCGGCCCGCATCCACCGTCGGCAGCCTTGGATGAGCTTTGGCGTGAGAAACCACCTGTGTGTTGGCCCCATGGCCACGTGAAGCCTCCACATGGTATAATCATTCCAACGTGAAGGGGCCATGTTACTTTGCATGACGAAGACATTGCCTCCTGCACGTGGATGAAATGGCCGCCCCTTCCCTGCCTTTGATGCCAACCTGCATATACATATCTATATTATATATATGTATAATATTATGTATATATTATATGAAGGTATACGAAGGAAGCAGTGATATATATATGGATATATTAGAGGTGGCTATACATTATGAATATATATATATAATGCATGTATTATATGAATGTATATATATTATATAAGTGAATATATAGATTATAATATTTATATAGAGGTGTTTAATGTTTTGGTTTTTAGTTTTATTTATTTTTATTTCCTTTCCTTTTTCTTTTCTTTATTTGAATTATATATATATAGTAGCATGATATATATATAAATAGATAGATAAAGATATATCTATATATAAAGATATATATATATTTATAGTTTTCTTTTTTTCTTCTTTTTTTTAATTCTTTTGTATTAAGATTGGGTTTGGTCGGCCATGGACTTTGACTCATTCTGTCCAGTGCCTGTAAAATAACATATTTATTGATCAAATTATAATAATTTCACCAAACTAAGCATTTTGATCGGAAATCGATATTAAGTGTGATAAGTGCATAATTATTGATATTAAAGCTCGTAAGAAGTGTGTATACCATGAATTAACTCGTACAAATGCACACTTATCACACCCCCCAACTTACTCATTGCTAGTTCCTTAATAATGTAAACAATTATAAATTAAAGATCATCAAGAGTTTAAAATATTCATGCCTCATTTCTAGAGCATCTGTCATAGAGTCAAATAAGGCTAGGAATATGGAATCATCAACACGCACTAGCCTTAGATTTGAAAATTAAGGTACATAATCAAGAAGTCAATTTAAAGTTCAATAGCACTTGTGCATGTGTAATACTAAATTCACAACGTAGATAATTGCGTCCCCCATTTACTATTCCGAACAAGTGCCTTTCAACCCTGCACTTCTTAATCAGAGCATTAAGCATAATAGCTTTTTATCTGCCTTATTATTTTGTCCATTTTGGGATCTCTTTCTATTTTCCTCTTTTTTTTTATACACACATGATGCCGCACTACCCTTCACTATTTTACACGAATCTCAACACGTCTTAGGTGAAGCATGCCCGGTTTCGCAGATCAAGGTTCCCTTTTCCTTTTGACACGAACCTCAACACGTCTTAAGTGAAGTAGGTCCGGTTACTCAGAATCGGAGCATTTTTCATGGTGCCTTTTTCTCAATTTTTTTCAATTGTACTTCTGTACTAATTTTGATAGATAAAATGGCAGAAAGGTTATAAAAGATCTCTTCCTCAAAAAGTGCAGAATATCAGGCAACATACTCAAAATAGCAGAAGGTTTGTCCTGCTTGTTTCATTAGCGTGCAAAGTGATTTTATTTTTCTAAAGTGTACATGAACTTTAAATAGATTCTTATATCAGTTTTCCATGGCTAGATTACATAAAGTTTCCATCATCCTTATCCAGTCATTTCTATTCTAGAATACTGTCAATGGAAGTATGAATCATGAAACTCAAAGGGAATTTCGATTGAAAAAAAAAATTTTAAATTTTTTTAGGCGAAATAAGGTTGTATAAAATGATGACATAATTTCCGTCCCCCCAACTTAAATGACATTGTCCTCAATGACATGAACAATATGAAATAATGCAATGGAAACATGATAGTTTTGGAAAAGAACGGGACAACCTGAGGTGTACTTCGACGGCCTTGCTGGAATGAGAGGCGGTACTTGGCTTTGAAAATTGGAGCAACAGAGGAAGCAATCAGCTCTCTCCCCCCAACTCATCCTTTATTCAAATCTGTAAAATAAACACAAAACCACAATAAAAACTTAGGTTGCCTCCCAAGAAACTATTTATTCTCCCACAGAAATAACAAAAATTTTAGGTTGCCTCCCAATAAGCGCTTAGTTTAACGTCTTCAGCCAGACATATTACAGTTCACTAACCAACGGGTGGCATTCAGAATGAGCCACCAAATGATCTTATCCTCAGATGAATTCCAGCCCGTGTACCATTGGAGGAAAAGATTATGCCTCGATGCATGTGGGTTAGAAACATGCCAAGGTGGGTCTAGGAATTTGGATGGACCCCCTCGGTCAGAGAATGGTGGAGGAATTATCATATCTTCAATTACAAAATATTCCTCTGTATGTTTAAGGTCCTTATAAGTATTAAACACATTAATACGGACCTTAATTTCTCTCAACTTTTCTCCTTCATCCTCACTTTTAAGATGTACTTGCGTATTGTTTAGGTGAGAGAGGATAAGGGTGTTATAGATTTTTGGGGAATTTACCACATGGCCAGTGTCAAGGAGATAAGGAGGATTAGGAATAAAAATTGATGTGCATAAATCTCGTCGTTAAAAGTCGTGCCACAATTTCAAAATTAATCGAACTCACTCACTAAAAAGATTAAAATTCAAGCAGAGTGGTAAGTACGGGTCGATCCCACGAGAAAGAAATATTTTCATTTAAGCATGAGTTGGAAAATTCTTATATTTGAGAGTTTCAAATTTTGAGTGAGATTTAACTAATTGAAAAGTAAAATTGCATGAAAATAAATGAATCTAAAGAAATAATAAAATTAAATGCGAAATAAAATAGACGAAGTGGGATAGATTTGGTGCGGCCGTGGTGTGATAACGGTGTCGTCTCCTCGAGCCTTTGATTTACGAGTCGTCGGGTACGACCACATACACTCGACCGGATCGGAATCGCGTCTCTTGACCGTCTTTGGAAGAATTTCAGAAATTGACCGAGAGAGAATTTTGGAAGAGATATTAGAGAGATAGAGAATGATTATGCAAAATAAAATTAAACAAAACTAACACTAGAATGTAACGTAAATTAAATCAAATCACAAAAGCATATAAATTGTAACATGAACAACATAAATTACAACAAAGTTTGAACAAAAAAAAAAGGAAAATAAAATGAGAAATCCTAAACCTAAACTAAGGACTAAGAGTGGAGGGAGGGTGGAGGAGAATGACGCTATCTACGTACTATGCCTACTGCCTATTGCCTATTATGGAGAGAAGTGCCTCCCATGCCTTTCTTATATAGGCTCCCAAAATAACACTGTTTATCAGGTGAACACCCCAAAGCCCACTTTCTATTTCTATGTTTGGCCGACTATGTGAAAACCAAAGGCTGCGGCCGCTTTGTTTGATGACCCGCCGAATGAATGCCGCAAAGCCGCTGAAGACTTTGCTGCCACTTCAACCGAAGCCTTGTTTTCCGTTGTATGTCCCAGCCGACCTCCATTGTGTGAAGTCACAATGGCCATGTTGAATGTGCATGGCCTAGCGTGTGAAGCATCTCCACGTGAAGGACCCCGCCAGCATGTGAAGATGGCCCCATGATGAAACCTGATGCCAAGCTTAATTGGTACGCTGCCAACTGTTGCATGCTGAAGTTGAAGTTTTGTTTTGTTCGGCTGTTTGTAAAGATGAAGCCATGTGCGTTGCTGTGTTGAAGACCTTGGCCAATGGCCACCTTGCCTTTGCCGACGTGATGAACCCAGCCCTGGTAGCATTGATGTGGAAGGTGACCCATGTGTTGCATTGCGGCCTGTTTGCTTTGGCCCCATCCACAGCCACTTTGAGGTGAAGCCCAACGTGAGAAGCCACGTTTGCATGCCTGTGAATTGGTTTGTGCATGTGTTGTTTGAAGGAGCCACCTACTTCCATTGTTTGCTGCCGACGTGTGGGAAGGAGCTTGTCAAGTTGCATATGGAGCCCGCCGTGTGCCGCAAGCTATGTGAAAGAGCCGATTGTTGTTTGAACCCATTAGCCCACGTGAAAATGCTATGTTGCCTTGATGCAAGCCTTGTTCTTATTTTTACCCGTTGAAGAGCCCATCGTGACCCCACGTTGCCTTAGTGTAAGCCTGCATGTTGAAGGCTTTTTAGGAGCCCTTCTTGCTGCCATGGGAAGCTACGTTGATCAAGAGGCCATGTTGTGCATGCATTTGGTCCGCCACCAACTTACGTGAAGAATCCACTTGCTTGATGCATTGTAAATAATTTTAAACCTTTAGCAAATGCATGCATTTGGCCCATGTGTTCTCACGTTGCAGGTGGAGCCATTCTCACGTGAAGCCACCTTCCCTTGTTGCATTTGCATATGCCTCAGTTAATATATATATATATATATCAATATATATCAAATTTATATATATCATATATATCTCAATATATATCAAATATATATATATCATATATATATCAATATATATATCAAATATATATATCATATATATCTATATATATAATAGATATATATCTAATATATATACAAATAATTAATTTTCTTTTCTTTTTTTCTCTCTTTTTTCTTTTATTTTTATTTGAATTAAGATTGGGCTTGATCGACCATGGACTTTTGGCGGTGTGAATGGGCTTTGGCCCATTTATCTTCTTATTTATTTTCTTTTCATTCTTCTTGTTGTGATCTTCTTTATGCCTGTAAAATATAATCAAAATTTAATTAAACCAGACAATTAAACATTTTGATCTGAAATTAAAATTAAGTGTGATAAATACATAGTGATACATATTAAAGCTCATAAAAATGTGTATAATCATGAATTAATATGTAAAAATACACACTTATCAAGCGCCAACACACCCTTACATAGCTGGGGACGGGCAACGCTTCTCACAAACAACCACCTTGCCAAAACACGGGACGCGTCTCGCACGGACTTCATGGCGCACGAAGGCCAACCAATCCGAACACGTAATGCAAGATGACGAACCTTGGCAAAATGCGATCTCCTCCAACCAAGGGAAAAACTTAATATACTTTCGACCAACGGAAGGGAAAACTCCACGCTCGACCTGACCTTGAATCTCGCACATGCTGGGAATCACACCTTCCAGCACCAAGAAAACCATCACCTCCATCAGGTTAGCTCCTCCGACACACTCGTCAAGTGTTCCATCAGACCACGATCACAACATCTCTCGATGCACCACTGCTGCAATTCCTCGAACAGTAACACGCCATACCAAGAGCCGCAACACGAGCCATAATCGACAACCGTCGACGTTCATCCTCGAGTCCCGAAACTCACTGCGAAACCTTCATATCTTAACCTAAATCCAAGACGAACACAACCCTTTCGCACACAGGAGCGCAGGAGCAAGAACTTACTGGGACATCACAGCCCAATCCTACCTCGAAATTCGTAAAAACAATCAGGACCGACACGTCATTTTCGACACCACGGAGCATGAGAAGGACATCGGGCTCGACAAATCAGCAGCTCAACAGAAGATCCTTCGCTCACCCAAGCATAATTCTCGACCAGAGCACCTGCTCTGCTACCTCAAACCACGACCTTAACACCTCAGGGGCTGGATAATCCTCAAGCTGGAGTGGCCAAACTCTATAACACCTCCCTTAGAGAACGCTCACGGTCACTTAACGATAAACAGTCCTCGCCAGACTCCTCGAACGCAGCACTGTAGCAACACACATGCCGACAACACTCTGCCCAACGCAGCACAACCAGGGCCACTATCGATGAGGGAGAAAGCTCTCAACCTCGATCCTCGGACCCCACGTCGGCACTCCAACAAGATAGCAACCACATTCATAGCACCAACGCCACGTACTCAAGCTCTTACGCGAGAAACCAAGCGGAAAACATGCACAAAACCCTATGCCAAATGTCCACTGTACTGGACCTTACGGACTTGATCACTACAATATCTTGAATTCCCATGTACATCCACAACCACGCTCTGATACCAACTGTGATGACCCAAGATCCGGATACCAGGAAAGGAACCCGATACCATTCAAATCCTGGCCCGCCGCCCACGAGCCGGGGCTCGGAAGGGCTAAAAGGAGTGTGGAGATACAAAGAAATAAGAAATAAAGTAGGACAATTCAACAATTAACAGAAATAAATAAACAACAACAACAGACTCCAGTCCAACAGAAAGGATAGTCTAAGGTAGGAAACGTACCAAACGCCGAGTGAACACTCGGCCCGACGAGCTGACAACTAAGAACCTGCACGTGACACCCTCGAACCCCGAGGAAGAATCATCGCACCTGAAACGCAGGGGTGAGCCTCCTGTCACTGGCCCAGTAGGGATCCAGCGGAACCCCAACCGAGAACAACGGCGATAGCGGAAAGCAGCAATAGCAAGAACAACAGTAACAGCAGGAATAGTAAACTAGTGGCCGGTAAAAACTCGGCGCTACAACTACTCCTACTGTACACGAAAACGCACACCCCGATCTCACTGTCAGGGACGACCAGACAACGAACCACCCTAGTCACACTACTAGGAAAACAACCACCCGACGGGAACTCAACACTGTCTAGGGGAAAGCCCGCGGTGACGCTCACGGAACCCCTAGACCTCGGCATCGGAAGACATTCGGAACTCCACGCAAAATCACGTCTCATAGACGTGAAGCAAAACTCGACTCATAAGGACACTCACGTCACGTGACGGGAGCACTACCCACCAGAAGAACGACCGGATGCGTCCCCTAACGCTTACACCGCGTCACAAGTGTCTCGCTGCGACGCCCCAGGTGGAGACAGAGACACACAGTAACCAGTACCATGAACAAGGACTAGCTGGGGTCGCGCTCGTCAGCACGGGTCCTCTGCCCCCAACTACGTGTGCACACACAGACCAACTGCCCTGGGTCGGGTCCTCTAGTCGGTTTTTCACCTAGCCGGACTCAGGCTGCAAAGGCAAGGGGCCCTACGGAAACCAGCCTAAAAACCGTCTGTCTCGGTAAGCCTAAAAAATAGAAAGAAATTACCTCCGTGATCCTTTGAAAATGCACAACACACTGGCACCGTCCCGGAGTCGGAGAACGCCACGGTTCACCCTGTACAGAGTTCCGAAGACGCATCAGAAAAAAAATACGTGTAAAGCACAAAACACACTCCGGGACCCACGAAAATGACTCGGAAAAATATCCAAAAAATTCAGGGCATTACAGCAGGCCACGGCCGCCACGGTACCGGCTCTGGGTTGTTGTGTGAGTATTGAATAGATCTAGAGGGGGGGTGAATAGATTTTTCCCCCTTTTTCAATTTATTCCAACTTTATTTGAACTATTGCTAGAGTTAATGCATCACACTAGAGTTTCAATATGATCTAGCTACTTAAGCATCAAGGTTATAGACTAATATGCAACAAGAGCAGTCACACCAAGAATCATCACACATGCAAGATGATCTTTTTAGGTGGTTCAGTCTCTACACGAGACTTACATCCACCCCTCACTCAACTTGAGTGAGGCTTCACTACCAAGAGACCCTTGTCTCAATCAACACTGCTGCCTCACAGCTTGTACACACGCTGACACACAGCTTGCACACACACTGACTTACAGCTTGACACTGCTGCCTCACAGCTTGATGCAATCAGAAGAAATGGTTGATTTAAGAAAAACAAGGAACCATTAAACTGAAGATATGAGATTTCAGAGTTTTGACAAATCCAAGTGCATAGGGCTGCTGGCGCATTGAGATCACGATCTCTGAGCTGGGCAGCCTTGAGGTGGTTGAGCCCTTGCACAGCTGGATCCCCATTATCTTCAGCAGCAGATCTTCTTGCGGCTACAAAGACTGCACACTTCCGCTTGATCATGACCTGCTCTCTTCTCTTTTAGATATTGTTTCCTCCACACTTTCTTTCCTTCAAAAATTGGCGCGAAACAAAGCTTGAGCCATTCAAAAATTAGCGCTCAGATTCTCTGCGGGTTTTTAGAACAGAAAACTGTTTAGCTCCTTCAATCCGATTTGCAGGGTTGACTGAGTCTTCCACATATGCAGCAACAGATCGAGCAGACGATTCTTCCACGCCTTTATCCACATGCCATCTTCAACTTCTTTCCAGATTTTTAGGCCTTCAGATCGAAATTAGTTTCTGTAGGTTCTATCCAGGCTTTGACAGGCCTCACGCAACGGATGTATATACTTGTATGTTGTTAAGCACGCCAATGTATAGACTTTATTGCTGCCTGCAACTGAGTGTACAGACTTTGAGCTTCGCATGGCAACGGCCAGTGTATAGACTTGAGAGTTCAAGGCCACGATGTATAGACTTTGTGAGCCTTTGAGCAGCCCAGTGTACAGACTTCAAACGTCCAGTGTATAGACTTCGAATGAAGGCCAGAAGCCCACGATGTACATACTTGCTTCCCATACATTATCGCTAGTGTACAGACTTTGAATGGCTTGAACCAATGCACAGACTTGCTCACTTGAAGACGAGTGTATAGACTTTGAAGATTCTGTGGAGACTGTACAGACTTTGAAGAAACGCATGTAGCGTTGTATAGACTTTCAGGAGACGCAACATGAGACGCTAAAAGAGACGGTGCACTGTATAGACTTCAAGGCTTAATTGAGACGGTAGAAGAGACGGATGGCTGTACAGACTTGAAAATCTTCAAAGCACAATGTGCAGATTTAAAGTTCAGCTGCCAATGTATAGACTTGGAAAAGTGAGACGCAGCAGTGTTGCTGACGCTGTACAGACTTTGAGTTCAACTGTGGATGTGTAGACTTTGAAGATGCAAGCGATGTATAGACTTTGGCTCAAGAAACGACTGTATAGACTTTAGTTCAACAGCGATGTATAGAGTTGCAAGTGTGAGACGCTTAATGAGACGGTGAGCAGTGTATAGACTTTGATGCCCAACGTCGATGTATAGACTTTGAACATGAAGGCAGGTTGTATAGACTTGGTAAATCTGAAGGCGATGGATTGTACAGTCTTAACAGTGCCAGTGTATAGACTTGCTAGATAATGCATGCACTGGCTACCGATGTGCAGACTTGAAGCTTCATGCATCAAGACGCTCAATCTCTTCCATCAAACTGTTGATCAGTGAAGCCCTTGGAGTGAATATCACTTTACCACTGCCTGCAATGTCATCAGTACCTAGATTCATGGAAGAATGAAGTTCTTATTGATTCATAAATTGGAGAACATTTCTACTCATGTTTAAGTGAGTATCTCAATGATTTGTGGATTGTCATCATCAAAACTAGGGATGCACAACATTCTCCCCCTTTTTGGTGATGACAACCAAAAGTCATTGTGAAGCCCTTGCAATCAATATATCAAGTATGAGTACATAATTGCAGTGCAGTTGAAAACTATAGCCAAGCCAAACATCTCATTGAGTATATAACGAACTGAATTATATAAAGAACTGAATTACATGACTGATCAAGAAGGAAATGCATTGACTCCAAAGACCCAAAAAAAAGCCTACAACAATGAGTGACATCATCCTTATCATCCTTCTCCCCCTTTGTCATCAGCAAAAGAAGGGGGGTATGTCATTAAGCTAGTGGAGGCAGTGGAGCTAACTGCTACTCAATCCAATTCAGTCTGTTGGCTATGTCATTAAACTGTGCATGAACTGCCATCAGAGCATTTGCAATATGAGGGTTCTGGTGAATAAGAGAAGCAGATGAGAGTTTGATGCGAATGAGAGTTTTTGAAGGGAAGAATGTGAGTTTTTGTAAACAAACCTGCAAAGACCTTAAATTGAAAGGGGGGCTTTTGTTTAAACCCTTTCCATAAAGAATCGTATTAGTTAATTTGTCCACTAACTGAATGAATTTCATTCTGAAGAATTTAGTGAAATAAATGTGGGGCTTTATCAGTGTGTTTGATTGTCAAGACAGGAATAAACTTCAACAAAGTGGAATATGGTTCTTTACATGATCTAGTAACCTTATAATTGATTTTGCACAAGTTAAAATGACCAAAATGCCAGCTGCAATATGAATTCAGGAGAGTTTTGTTGTCATGAGGTGCCAAGGGTCAACCATCTAGCTTGTCTGTCATTTTTTTTACTGAAAAAATTTTGAACTACATACGCAATTTTTTTTTTTTGATTGATTGACGAGTGGTCAGGTTCATCACATACATTTCTGCACGAGGTAACACGCTTTTTACACGCCAGAGACCTCGGCTACTTTGCATGCCTAACCGTCTCACTTGGGAATTGGTGAGCACCTTTTTTTACGTGAGGATACACGTTGATTAGACGCCAGTATCCCCAGTTACTCAGTACTCCCACCCCTTTATTCATACTGGCAGAGATAGCTTGGCTCTTCATGACACACGTGTTTCTCCCTTTTTATACATCACTCTTTTTGTAGGGAGAGACAGTAGTTTCTCAGAGGCCATTCCATTGCTCTGCCTGACATACATGATAATAGCGTATTCCCAAGGCATTCATGAATTAGTTGAATTTGATTTTCATTTGACAGCATGAGCACTTTGAGTAAGATAACTTTACTACTCTCAATTATAAGATTCAAGGACATGTAAATGGCATATTCCTATATGTTTAGTTTATTGAAGCATGACAAATCAAGCTCATTTTACAGCCAACCAAACTTGTTCTTACTATGTTCTCAGAATTATGTTCATCATATAGTGGATGAGTGGTGGCTTGTGACAGCCCAACGATTTCATAATAGAAGAGGTGTATACAAACCCTCCCCCTTAGTTCAGGAGTCTTTGCAGAGTTAGAGGAAGTGAGATTTTGTTGATGTGGGCTACGAAGAGTTTGGTTGAATTGGGTTTGTAGAGGTATAAAAACATGATCAGGATTTAGGCAACAAGGAGAAGGATCATGCCAAGAAGTCGGCTCAGTCTGCTCCATTTCCACCAGTTTCAGCTAGAAGACTAGTGACACTAGTACCTATCATGAGATGCTAACTGAAGAAGACATGCTGACTGAACTGGCCATATGCATGCATGCTGAACATCACTAACCTAGACTCCCCCTTAATGTAACATTTATTTGCCAGAAAATAATCGGTGATCAGTACAGAAAAATTGTTGCAGAAAGGCTGTTATGGATTTTCATGAGGAGATCTGCATAACCCCAATTCTCTTCTCAGGGTGGTGAATCTATCATTATTGAGGGGTTTTGTGAAAATGTCAGCAAGTTGATTTTCAGTTTCAATAAAATGCAGCACAAAGTTGCCTTTGCTGACTTCATCTCTTATGAAGTGATGGCGGATTTCTATGTGTTTTGTTCTAGAATGCTGGATTGGATTTTTTGATAGATTAATGGCGCTCGTGTTTTCACACAATATTGGTGCACATCTAATATCTATGTTGTAATCCTGGAGCTGATGTTTGATCCATAGAACCTGTGTCCCACAACTCCCTACTGCGACATATTCTGCCTCAGCAGTGGAGAGTGCAACGGAATGTTGCTTCTTAGAAGCCCACGTGATCAGACATCCGCCCAAGAATTGGCAGTAGCCACTCGTGCTTTTTCTATCTATTTTGCATCCAGCATAATCCGCATCTGAGTATGAGATTAAATCTAAATCACAGAAAGCGGGATACCAAAGTCCCAAATCTTGGGTGCCGGCAAGGTATCGGAGAATACGCTTGACGGCTCCTAAGTGTGATTCTTTAGGACATGCTTGGTATCTAGCACACATGCACACACTAAACTGTATATCTGGTCTAGAGGCAGTTAAGTAGAGCAAGGAGCCAATCATACCTCTGTATATTTTTGTGTCTACCAGATTACCTCTTTCATCAGCATCTAGTGTTACATTTGTGCTCATCGGCGTTCCAATGGCTTTGCAGCTCTCCATGCCAAATCTTTTCAACATCTCCTTGATGTACTTGGACTGATTTATGAAGTATCCATCCTTGCATTGTATGACCTGCAGTCCAAAGAAGAATTGTAAGTCCCCCATCAAACTCATTTCAAATTCCGCAGTCATCAAGTTTGCAAATTCATTACATAATTGGGGTTTTGTAGACCCAAATATAATGTCGTCAACATAAATTTGCACAATGAGAATATCCTTACCTTGGATCTTTGAAAATAAGGTCTGGTCTATTTTACCTCTTGAATAACCCTTGTAGGCAAGAAATGAACTTAGCCTCTCGTACCATGCACGTGGAGCCTGTTTCAAACCATATAATGCTTTATTGAGTTTAAAAACATGGTTAGGGAAACCCTCATTCTCAAACCCAGGAGGTTGCTCTACATAGACCTCTTCCTTGATGACTCCATTTAGAAAGGCACTTTTTACATCCATTTGTTGTAGTTTGATTCCATGAGAAGATGCAAAAGCGAGTAAAATCCTGATGGCTTCTAATCTGGCCACAGGGGCATATGATTCTTCGAAATCAATACCAAATTCCTGGTTGTACCCCTTGGCTACAAGTCTAGCCTTGTTTCTAATGACCTCCCCTTTCTCACTTAATTTATTTCTAAACACCCACCTGGTTCCAATGACAGAGTGAGAGGTTGGTCTGGGAACAAGATTCCAAACTTTGTTTCTCTCAAATTGATTTAACTCCTCATGCATTGCATCTATCCAGGCTTCATCATTCAAGGCTTCTTCTATAGTTTTTGGCTCAATTTGGGAGACTAGTGCAAGTTGGTCTAATTCATTAACAGCTCTCCACTGAGATCTTGTTTTCCTTGGTTCATTTACATTACCAATTATGCTATCAAGGGGGTGATCCTTAAGCACTCTTATATTTACAAGATTGTTACCTGATCCATCCTCATTTGCATTTGGTTCGCCAGAGTTGTTACCTTGTTCTCCTTCATGGCTCGATTCCTTACTTTGCTCATCTGGCTCATCCTTGGGTTCCATAAATTCTCCATCTTCATTTTTCTTGTTGACCTGTTCATCATCCATAGATTCATCAGTTTCATCAAATGAAATGTGAGGAGATTCCTCGACTACTTGATCTTTGATATTGAACACTCTATAAGCTCTTGATTTGTCAGAGTATCCCAAGAATATTCCTGGGTCACTCTTGGGTTCAAATTTGTCCAAGTCTTTCTTGTCATTGTTATGGATGAAACACTTTGTACCAAATATTCTGAAGTGGGCTAGAGATGGTTTCTTACCTTTGAACATTTCATATGGAGTTTTTGCACTAGATGGTCTTACCATTGCACGATTCACAATGTAGCATGCGGTGTTAACTGCTTCTGCCCAGTATTTTCTTGGAAGGTTCCCTTCTGCCAACATTGTTCTCGTCATCTCTACCAGAGTTCGATTCCTTCTTTCCACCACCCCATTTTGTTCTGGCGTTCGGGGTGCTGAGAATCTGTGCGTTATTCCTTTGCTCCTTTGTTGTTTCCACCAAAGGTTACGTGTCCACCATCCTTTTTAATCAGCTGATAAAACTTCTTCTTGTCTCCGGTCATGTGTCTCGAGCATCCACTATCAAGATACCATTTGTTGTGGACGGCCGCTAAACATTCCTGCATGACACATCATGTGAAGATTTTTGGAACCCAGCTGCTCTTGGGTTCAATATGTCTAGTAAGGTCACTCAAATATTTTAAGAAAGATTTAGGAATCCATATTTGATTGGTGGATCTTGTGGGTCGGAGCCAATTCTAATTTCTGCTTACTGGAGCATGGTTGCTGTTAGAAGCCGTGGTCGGCTTATGGAGCCCTGGGTGTCGGCCTCTGACATCCCAGTGGTTTTCCCACTTTCTCTTACTGGCTGTGGTCGACATCTGAGGGGGTCGTGGTCGACTTCGGTTCTGCCAGAATTCAGCATTTCGTCTGGCTTTGCCTGTGGTCGGCTCGGGGGGGTTTCTGAGCCGACTTTCTTGATTCCAAAACTCTTTATTTCTTGCTTTGAATGACTTGATTGAGTTTGTTTCCTTATTAGATGATTGGCCTTGTTTCAAGAAGAGCTTTTGAGAGTTTTGGCCCTTTTCCCTCGAATCTTCCAAGTCATTTTTGTTGGAATCTTTTTCTCTTGCATTTGTGTCACTTGACTCTTCAACTTCATACATGTTTATAAGAGGTCTCTTTCCTTTAGGATCTACTCCGGCCACAAAGGTAATGGTTTTCATTTGAAATTCCTTTTTGGCATTAGGATTATACCCCAAACCTTCCTTTTGATAATTTACTTTTGTTCCGAGCATGGCATTCAAGTTTTCTTCTCCTCTTACATTTTCTCTAGACTCTCTTGTTTGTCTTCCAATGCTTTCTGAGTTCTTTTGATTTCCTCCAGAAGTTTGTTATTTTCTTCCTTCATCGCGTTAGCCTTTTCATTGGTCAATTTTGTCTCCTGTTCACAGCTTTGCGCTTTTAAATTCAGTTCATCAATTGTTTTCCTCAATAATTCATTTTCTTCTTCCTGAGATTTAAACGTGTTTTCATCTAATTCCTGTTCACTCAATTTTTTGTGCAGATTGGCGATCTCTAGTTCTAAGTCAGCGCACTTGTTGATTGAGCTAGTATCGTGACTTATGCTGTTGATTTTCTTTTTCAAACTTTTATTCTCTTTTCTGATTAAATCATACTGATCTAATACTTCAGTGTATGCGTCTTCCCAATCTGAAACAGAGAAATGCTTGAAAGGAGAAGTTACCTCAAGATCTTCACTTTCTCCTTCTGCCATGAGACATAATTTCCCTTCATCTTCATCGGATGACATCTCTTCCTCACTGTCTTCTTCTTCTTCGCTCCAGGTACTTACCATAGCCTTAGGCTTCTTCCCTCTCCACTTAGAGGTCATGCCTTTGGAGGCCTCAGGGCATTCAGCCTTCATGTGACCTGGTTTCCTGCAGTTATAGCAAACTACTTTATTAGAGGATTTCTTGGGTTGATCAAACTTGTGCTGAGAAAACTTTCTTACCATTCCCTTCTTATTGTTGAATCCCTTACCTTCTCTTCGAAGAAACTTCCTGAACTTTCGGGTTAGCATAGCAAACTCACCGTTGTCTTCCTCAGTGCTTGAGGACTCACTTGTCTCAGAGGATTCACATTTGCTTGGGCTGGCTTTCAAGGCTACCGGCCTTTTCTTTTTGTCCTCATTTTCACTTCTCTTGAGATTGATCTCGTACGTCATTAAGGATCCAATTAGCTGGTCCACTTTCATAGTGGTGAGGTCTTTTGAATCTTCAATGACTGTGGCTTTGGTATGCCACACAGGAGTAAGAGACCTGAGAATTTTTCTTACCAATTCTTGATCTGTGTAAGTCTTACCTAGACTTTTCAAGCTGTTAGTCAATTGCATCAATCTTGCATACATGTCAAAGATGCTTTCATCAGTTTTCATCTTGAACATTTCATACTCTGAGATTAACATGTTGGCTTTAGTTTCTCTTACCTCAGATGTACCTTCGTATATGACTTCCAGCCTGTCCCACATGGCTTTCGCGGTTGTGCATTGAGAGACTCTTGAGAACTCCGTGGGATGTAGTGCACACTGCATTACATTCATTGCGCCCCAGTTGATAGTTGATTTTTGAATCTGTTCTCTCGTCTACGAGTACTCATCTTCAGGGAGCTCATAGGGGCCGCGACTTACTACTTTCCACATTTCATGATCTTGAGCCCTTAGAAATACCTGCATACGATTTTTCGAATATGAGTAGTCATTTCCATCAAAGTATGGTGGTCTGCTCACTGAGTGTCCCTCAGCTGTCAGACCGTTAGACATCAATCCTCCTGTTCTCTCCTGATTGTTAGACCACATATTGGAGAGCCAGGCTCTGATACCACGTGTTGTGTGAGGATTGAATAGATCTAGAGGGGGGGTGAATAGATCATTCCCCCTTTTTCAATTTATTCCAACTTTATTTGAACTATTGCTAGAGTTAATGCATCACACTAGAGTTTCAATATGATCTAGCTACTTAAGCATCAAGGTTATAGACTAATATGCAACAAGAGCAGTCACACCAAGAATCATCACACATGCAAGATGATCTTTTTAGGTGGTTCAGTCTCTACACGAGACTTACATCCACCCCTCACTCAACTTGAGTGAGGCTTCACTACCAAGAGACCCTTGTCTCAATCAACACTGCTGCCTCACAGCTTGTACACACGCTGACACACAGCTTGCACACACGCTGACTTACAGCTTGACACTGCTGCCTCACAGCTTGATGCAATCAGAAGAAATGGTTGATTTAAAAAAAACAAGGAACCATTAAACTGAAGATATGAGATTTCAGAGTTTTGACAAATCCAAGTGCATAGGGCTGCTGGCGCATTGAGATCACGATCTCTGAGCTGGGCAGCCTTCAGGTGGTTGAGCCCTTGCACATCTGGATCCCCATTATCTTCAGCAGCAGATCTTCTTACGGCTACAAAGACTGCACACTTCAGCTTGATCACGACCTGCTCTCTTCTCTTTTAGATACTATTTCCTCCACACTTTCTTTCCTTCAAAAATTGGCGCGAAACAAAGCTTGAGCCATTCAAAAATTAGCGCTCAGATTCTCTGCGGGTTTTTAGAACAGAAAACTGTTTAGCTCCTTCAATCCAATTTACAGGGTTGACTGAGTCTTCCACATATGCAGCAACAGATCGAGTAGACGATTCTTCCACGCCTTTATCCACATGCCATCTTCAGCTTCTTTCCAGATTTTTAGGCCTTCAGATCGGAATTAGTTTCTGTAGGTTCTATCCAGGCTTTGACAGGCCTCACGCAACGGATGTATATACTTGTATGTTGTTAAGCACGCCAATGTACAGACTTTACTGCTGCCTGCAACTGAGTGTACAGACTTTGAGCTTCGCATGGCAACGACCAGTGTATAGACTTGAGAGTTCAAGGCCACGATGTATAGACTTTGTGAGCCTTTGAGCAGCCCAGTGTACAGACTTCAAACGTCCAGTGTATAGACTTCGAATGAAGGCCAGAAGCCCACGATGTACAGACTTGCTTCCCGTACATTATCGCCAATGTACAGACTTTGAATGGCTTGAACCAATGCACAGACTTGCTCACTTGAAGACGAGTGTATAGACTTTGAAGATTCTGTGGAGACTGTACAGACTTTGAAGAAACGCATGTAGCGTTGTATAGACTTTCAGGAGACGCAACATGAGACGCTAAAAGAGACGGTGCACTGATGCGGGACGGGACCACGGACACGACAAGCTCGCGATCGTCCCTTAACGAGGGAAGCGTCGGATGTGCGCGGTTGAGAAACCGGCAATGAGCTAGGGTGGCCGGCTCTCTTTTGCGCCCGGATCGGGTCACGGGACGGCTTCGCTCTCTCTCGCAGCAGTGATATTATAAATTGAAGGCGAGCTAGGTATCCCTACACATGCTCTCTAGCAGCGGCATATAAAGCATATAAAGAATTAAGCTAATGCCAAATGTAAGGGTGAAGGCGATACCTCCACGCTCTCGGCGTGGCGAAGATGGCACCCGGCCAAAGCTCGTACTCCCGGGAACTTAGTACATTATGTTTACAGTAGTACAAATAAGCCCACTCCACGCAGGGAGGTAAAGGGCGACACAAGTGGGCCCAGGAGGACCAAGTTCGGGTTGACGGGCGGTTTCGGGCAATGCTTCGGCTTCACGCGTACTCGTGCTAGTGGGGGCCCACGTGTTGACCGGAGGGGTCGTGTGGGGCCTGATGACTCCTCTGCTGTGGAGACACCTGGAAAGCGTTCCCCTGGGATGGCGAGCTTCTGGAACGACCGCCGGACGCCGGGCGGCCCTCGGACGACGCTCGCGGGAACTTGGCCACGAATCTGAAAATTCTGTTTGCAGGCGCGTGACTCGGAGAAAACTACTGCTGCAATCAGCCCCGTCGTCGGAATGCGACAAGGTTAGCGCCGTTGGAAAGCTGACTCAGAATACCCTGACGTAGGGGTCTTCAAAAAAAATAATCAGATCTGTATTTCTGATCATGCATTTTACAAGCTTGCTGGAATCTGGCCAGAACTGCAGGGGCAGGTTCTGACTTATCTGAAGATCGACGTTGACCGGGGAGAAGACCTCCGAATCTGGAAATAATTTCTTCAGTAAAGTTGAATATCTCTGAGAGAGGATTCCGGGACTATTTTGGGTTTTCTGATTGGAGACGAAATGGATTTTCTGAGATTTCTTTACTAGACCTGGGTCGGATCTGGGAAACTGTGGGCAGACTGTTCTTGGGAACTTGGACGAAATTTGAAAAATACTTGGAGGGTGAACCAAAAATTAATAAAATTCCTGGTGGTAGAGGGATGTGGACAGAGATCCCAGTAAATTTGGGCGACCCAAAAAAAATAAAAAGATGGTTTGAATGGGGTAAACTCAGAGCTAATGAACAGTAAACAGAACGAGGACAGATCTGGAACTTGGACTTGGACGAAAATCAAAAAATAGGTAAAGGATGAATTTTGACGTGATTTTTTTTGTGGGGATAAGGGTTCTAGAGGGGAACCAACCCTGAAATTTTGAGCTTCAGAAGACGAAGGGAGTGACAGCAGGAATTCGGAGAAGAAGGGTCTGTCCTGGGTGGACAGAACACCGAAACCGTTGGCGACGACACGTCGGCGGCGAGACGATGGCGGCGGCGATCACCGGAGTTGCTTCAGATGCTGGAGGGGATCAAGGGGGAAGGGATTACACTCTAGAAAGGGGGCTGGAGGTGGAGGAACCAGGGAGAGAGAGGGGAGGGGTGCAAGATCCAATTGGGGGCAAATGCCTTTTTTTTCCTTCATTAATTCAATCAATATGAAAATACAAGTATATATATACAAGGGATCTAACCTATTCTAAGCCCTTGGATCAAGGGTTGATCAATGAAGGGTTGAGATGTGGTTTGACAACCACATTAAACCCCATTAAACTACTAGGTTCGCCCCCCCCCCTTTAAGAAGGTAATTAGCATTTGTCTTCTTTAATTAATTCTAGGTCCAAGTCCAAGGTTGGACCATAGACCAGCCACCTTGGACCCAGGAGTCCAGGTGGACCAATATGGATGAGGGAGGGGGCCCCTGCAGGGCCTACATGCACATTTGCAAAGAAACCCAATGGCCTTTTGTAAATAAACCCACTAATACCTACTATTGTGTACCCATATATCACAAGGGCGTACATACAAATACAAAAGGATGTAGATGCAAACACAAAGTGAGCGGGCTGACGTTAATGTCCCCATCAATTCTCCCCGGGTGGGAGGAACTCGACCCTTTTCGAGTAGGGGTATGGCTGCTCCAGTACTCCGACGGATCCGTCACTGTGCTAAGTAGCGCGGGTATGCTCCACTCCAAGTGATCGGCACCTGCTCATTCCATATATACTCGATATGCGCACTGCTATGGCTAAAGGTGGTCACTCCGAAGGGGCACTCTCAAAAGGAAGGAAACAGCTCGAAGACTCACTAGGAATCACCGCTGAGTCCCTATAGGTGACTGATCCGGGTATAGATGTAGAACCGATCCCATACTCATCGAGTGAGTCGACTCGCTTCACACTCATAAGAGAACGACACGAGCTTGCACAAGACACATGCAGACTCACCATGCACTGACACATGAATGAAAATCACACAAACAATCGACTCAAACACACCACACAAACAAACCACACAAGAAAACACACTGACTCAACTATGACCCTAGACACACCTAATGTTAGTCCGACCCGTACATGGGTGATGGCGGACCAGGACACCCGAATGTGTGCCATGCATGCATGTTATGTAACTGGAGATGGGTGGCATGAGGTACACCTAAATGTCCAAGTATGACCCAGTCATGCATGGACGGCCCTTTGGATTTGGGAGACTTGAGAGGGCTAGGAAAGCCGGGTGTGGAAGAGCTGGGTGGAGGTGTATCGTGGACGGGCTTGGTGGGTATGGAGGACCCGGCCCGTAGGAAAGGGGTATGAAAGTGGACTTCCTCGATAAGGTATGAGGGAAGTGATGGGTCACGGGGCCCACTAGAGTAGGGGTCAAATGGGTCAAAGAATGTGTGACCCCTTGTGGTGGGTTCCCACAAGTCACGGTCCCACGTGTAGAAGTTTTGAAGGTGTGGATAATCACCTTCTTGAATTGTGATGGGTGGGACGGGGACCGTAGGCAAGAAGTATGATTCCTCCCTCGGACAAAAGGGTATGAATTCAGGCTCGTCCGGTAAGGGAAGGAGTAAGAGGACCTCCGTGGTGATACAACCCACGGTGCACTCGGAGGTAATAGACCCTAAGGCCGGATGAGTGAGGCTAAGACTAGTGGGTTGGTCAAAGCCTCGGGCCAAAAGGTGCGTCAACTCCCATTGTGAATCCAATCCCATGACAAGATCGTCCAATGTGTCAACATGGTGACGAGATCGAAAGGTGGTATGGAATGAGTTGACTGGCACTAAAGGTAAGGTGGGGTCCATGGACGGGAAGGGATGTGGGACCAAGCCATCCTTGAGCCATCTAAGAAGTGGCTCGGCTATGTAAAGTGTTCCCGTAAGAAACACGGGTGGCTCGGGCTTTGGTAGTTCCCACTTTGATGGTTTCGAATGAAGACCGAGGTAGATAACAATGGAGCATCCATGGGTGGTGGAGTAGCTTGTGTCCTTTCCCACCAATCCGAAATCATTTTCTTTATTTCCTCTAAGGAGCGGGTTGGAGGAGGGACCTTGGGGTGGACTAGCTCCTTAACTCTCGGCTCGGGTGTGGGCCTCGGCTCGGTTATAAGCGGGACTTCCACTCGGTTGGAGGTGCTTGAGTGGGTTGGGATGGGAGTGCCAAGGGGAGGTTGGTTGGTGGTGCATGGGCGGGCCACTAGATTGGGGTCACTTTGGTGGGCTTGGACGGTGGTGAAGGGGTGGGATTGGGTAGAGGTGTGGCCCACTTGATTGTGGGTGAGTTGGTGGGGTTGGTGAGTGGAATGACCTCCATGGTTAGAGGTAGGTGGGCGGGGAACGTAGGCCCTCCTAAGCACTCTCTTCATTTCCCACCATGACTCGATGGGCCTTAGATTCCTATCCTCCCTCCAATATTTGATGTCCCTCCAAGTTGCAGCGGCTTCACCAAAAAGTCGCCTTTTGGCAACATCGACTTGCATGGGCCCGTACATGATGTACACCTCGAAGTAATCATCCATAATGGCTTCCCACTCTAGATAGACACTCGGGTCATCGGACCCATAGAAATCCCGGGTTTCGGGCCTCGTGGGGTGGTTCGGGTGGTCCTTCCATTTGAGATAGTATCGCCACCATCCGGGAGTTTGGGACTCCATGGGACACGGGGAAACTAGTGGATGGCCATGCCGACACTCGAACCAAAACACTAGACACGACACTAAGTAATGCAAAGTTGGAATGCACTAACTAATGCACACTAAGGACCCTAGACGTAAACCAAGACTCGGTACGGGGCGGAGACAATCGACCCGAAGGTCACTCGCACAAGTGTGCGGCCTTCCCGATAGGCGTAACCTAACGGTCGGACAACACCTTTTTATATACCGAGTAAAGGGATGTATGCGACCCAAAAATGACTCTTTTTGTTGTTTTAAAAATGTGATGATCCTAAACACGACTTAGACCGACTAATGACTACATGACACTCTTTTTTTTTTTTTGAATGCAAACACCCTAGACTCAACCTCGCTCTGATACCAAATTGATGCGGGACGGGACCACGGACACGACAAGCTCGCGATCGTCCCTTAACGAGGGAAGCGTCGGATGTGCGCGGTTGAGAAACCGGCAATGAGCTAGGGTGGTCGGCTCTCTTTTGCGCCCGGATCGGGTCACGGGACGGCTTCGCTCTCTCTCGCAGCAGTGATATTATAAATTGAAGGCGAGCTAGGTATCCCTACACATGCTCTCTAGCAGCGACATATAAAGCATATAAAGAATTAAGCTAATGCCAAATGTAAGGGTGAAGGCGATACCTCCACGCTCTCGGCGTGGCGAAGACGGCACCCGGCCAAAGCTCGTACTCCCGGGAACTTAGTACATTATGTTTACAGCAGTACAAATAAGCCCACTCCACGCAGGGAGGTAAAGGGCGACACAAGTGGGCCCGGGAGGACCAAGTTCGGGTTGACGGGCGGTTTCGGGCAATGCTTCGGCTTCACGCGTACTCGTGCTAGTGGGGGCCCACGTGTTGACCGGAGGGGTCGTGTGGGGCCTGATGACTCCTCTACTGTGGAGACACCTGGAAAGCGTTCCCCTGGGATGGCGAGCTGCTGGAACGACCGCCGGACGCCGGGCGGCCCTCGGACGACGCTCGCGGGAACTTGGCCACGAATCTGAAAATTCTGTTTGCAGGCACGCGACTCGGAGAAAACTGCTGCTGCGATCAGCCCCGTCGTCGGAATGCGACAAGGTTAGCGCCGTTGGAAAGCTGACTCAGAATACCTTGACGTAGGGGTCTTCAAAAAAAATAATCAGATCTGTATTTCTGATCATGCATTTTACAAGCTTGCTGGAATCTGGCCAGAACTGCAGGGGCAGGTTCTGACTTATCTGAAGATCGACGTTGACCGGGGAGAAGACCTCCGAATCTGGAAATAATTTCTTCAGTAAAGTTGAATATCTCTGAGAGAGGATTCCGGGACTATTTTGGGTTTTCTGATTGGAGACGAAATGGATTTTCTGGGATTTCTTTACTAGACCTGGGTCGGATCTGGGAAACTGTGGGCAGACTGTTCTTGGGAACTTGGACGAAATTTGAAAAATACTTGGAGGGTGAACCAAAAATTAATAAAATTCCTGGTGGTAGAGGGATGTGGACAGAGATCCAGTAAATTTGGGCGACCCAACAAAAATAAAAAGATGGTTCGAATGGGGTAAACTCAGAGCTGATGAACAGTAAACAGAACCAGGACAGATCTGGAACTTGGACTTGGACGAAAATCAAAAAATAGCTAAAGGATGAATTTTGATGTGATTTTTTTTGTGGGGATAAGGGTTCTAGAGGGGAACCAACCCTGAAATTTTGAGCTTCAGAAGATGAAGGGAGTGACAGCAGGAATTCGGAGAAGAAGGATCTGTCCTGGGTGGACATAACACCGAAACCGTTGGCGACGACGCGTCGGCGGCGAGACGATGGCGGCGGCGATCACCGGAGTTGCTTCAGATGCTGGAGGGGATCAAGGGGGAAGGGATTACACTCTAGAAAGGGGGCTGGAGGTGGAGGAACCAGGGAGAGAGAGGGGAGGGGTGTAAGATCCAATTGGGGGCAAATGCCTTTTTTTTCCTTCATTAATTCAATCAATATGAAAATACAAGTATATATATGCAAGGGATCTAACCTATTCTAAGCCCTTGGATCAAGGGTTGATCAATGAAGGGTTGAGATGTGGTTTGACAACCACATTAAATCCCATTAAACTACTAGGTTCGCCCCCCCCTTTAAGAAGGCAATTAGCATTTGTCTTCTTTAATTAATTCTAGGTCCAAGTCCAAGGTTGGACCATGGACCAGCCACCTTGGACCCAGGAGTCCAGGTGGACCAATAAGGATGAGGGAGGGGGCCCCTGCAGGGCCTACATGCACATTTGCAAAGAAACCCAATGGCCTTTTGCAAATAAACCCACTAATACCTACTATTGTGTACCCATATATCACAAGGGCGTACATACAAATACAAAAGGACGTAGATGCAAACACAAAGTGAGCGGGCTGACGTTGATGTCCCCATCATGCACTGTATAGACTTCAAGGCTTAATTGAGACGGTAGAAGAGACGGATGGCTGTACAGACTTGAAAATCTTCAAAGCACAATGTGCAGACTTTAAAGTTCAGCTGCCAATGTATAGACTTGGAAAACTGAGACGCAGCAGTGTTGCTGACGCTGTACAGACTTTGAGTTCAACTGTGGATGTGTAGACTTTGAAGATGCAAGTGATGTATAGACTTTGGCTCAAGAAACGGCTGTATAGACTTTAGTTCAACAGCGATGTATAGAGTTGCAAGTGTGAGACGCTTAATGAGACGGTGAGCAGTGTATAGACTTTGATGCCCAACGTCGATGTATAGACTTTGAACATGAAGGCAGGTTGTATAGACTTGGTAAATCTGAAGGCGATGGATTGTACAGTCTTAACAGTGCCAGTGTATAGACTTGCTAGATAATGCATGCACTGGCTACCGATGTGCAGACTTGAAGCTTCATGCATCAAGACGCTCAATCTCTTCCATCAAACTGTTGATCAGTGAAGCCCTTGGAGTGAATATCACTTTACCACTGCCTGCAATGTCATCAGTACCTAGATTCATGGAAGAATGAAGTTCTTATTGATTCATAAATTGGAGAACATTTATACTCATGTTTAAGTGAGTATCTCAATGATTTGTGGATTGTCATCATCAAAACTAGGGATGCACAACATGGGTCTCTCCAGAGGACCAAAGGTTGACGATGAGCCTACAAACATTTATCATCCGACGAAGTACCGGACTCTCCCGATGACATCCTACAGGAAGGCTACCCCCAAGGGTTCGCTAGTGCGAAGCTCATCGCCAGAACACTGCGAAGGCCACCATTTATAGGAGGAAGCGAAGTTCCCAGAAGAATGAGGGCTCCCACCGCCTCAACCAAATCCATGGAAATCGAAGCTACGGATCCTGAAAGTTGAGCCCCTTCAGAGCCCTCATCAAGGATGCCACTTCATATCCCCTGAGGATCTCGCGGCAGTTCAGAAAGAGGGAAGTACACGGAAGAAATCTCAAGTTTTACGAACAAAGGGAAGGTGTCCATTTCTGAGTAAGAAAATTACAAAAAAGGCTACTGCCTTGGAAAGCGTGGATAGAAAAGGTAATAAAGAAAAGACAGCTAGGGGAATCCTCTCAAAGGCCTGCCCCAGTTACATCATCATGTGCCCTGGACTCAGCAGGCACACATACAGCAGCAGCACTGGGAGAAGGTGACTCGTCGATCAAGTCCACCACAGCAACATCTGTGGGTGCTCGCTCACCCGTGCTCGACACCGACCTCTCGGCACCCGCCTCTTCGGGGTCGGGCCCCTCCTCTCCGACATCAGTCTCCGAGCCGTAAGGAGTCGAAGGAGGGGGGATGTCTCGGCCGCAAGACCAAGAGTCTCCGCTGTGACCTTCACTGTAGCGCTCCAGCCCTCCTGGAAGCAGCGGTCACAGGCTGGCCCGTAGTACGCCAAGGCCGCCTCCGTCAGCTCATCCCGATAAGCCGAGGAGGAGCGAAAAATCTCCACAGCTTCCTCATCAGTCGAGGATAGGGACATGCGTAGCCTGGCAAGCTCTGCCTCGACCTCTTGGGCACGGGCCTCCATGGCTCGGACTGCCGCCTCTGACTTAGCTGCTCGCTCCCCGACCGCATCAGCCCGTGCCCGGATGGAGTCCCTATCGCGCTCCATGCCGGCAAGGGCCGACCCTAGTTGAGCCAGCTGTTCTTGGATACTGACGTTTGCTGCTTCAGACTCCTTCAGACGCCCTTCGGCCTCCGCCTGCAGGACTCGGCTGGCCCCCAGCTCGCAGACGGCATCAATAAAACGGTGCCTCCATAATCCGAAGGCACTGACGGCCAGGAACTCGCTCCTCGCAGCGACTACCGTCAACTCATCCGCGGTCCCGGACCGAGCTCCCCAATGTGCTCGTGCCAGCGAGCACTACACACCATAAGATCGACGACAGTCGTGACCCCGGGTAGCCCCATCGTCAAGTCCTCGGGCTGCAAGGACTGCCCACGCGAAGGGACCCTCGATGGCGGGAGAACATCGACTTCAGTAGTATCAGGAGCTTTCCCCCTTTCGCGCCCCCGCCCTCCGGAGGCGGGCACCGAAACAGCAGCTGCCGGCACTTCAGACGATGGCGGCGGAGGAACACTAGGGGGAGGCACCTCAGAAGAAGGCGGGACACCACTCCTAGCCAGGGTCGAAGCCCTCCCTCTCTTTCTTGACCGACGGTGACTGTCCATCTCCGCCAGCTCGTCATCAGTCAGAAAAGCCCGACCACCGCCAGCCATGGTGGACTCTTCACCAGGCCCACTGGGAAGGGATTCGGGGGAACTCTGTCGAAGGCTAGGCCCTCCGCTGGCCACCGACGCTTCAGGTGAACGCACCAGAGGAATGCCAATGGGGATCGATACAACAACCTCCCCGATGTGAACGCGACCTGGGCTTGGGGGGCGACGACCGACACTTGACCGGTGCCTGGGGCGACGTGGTCCATGGGACGAGGAGCGAACCACGGCAGTCGGATGGTCTCGGGGGTCCAACCGTGTGCTTCAACCGCCTCTGAAAATAAGGATAAGGTTAGTCATGCACCAGTCACTACCGCCGCGACCATGCGGAAAGATAAAACCAGTACCCTGGGGCAACGGAGGACACAAGCCCAGCTCTTGAAGCAGCGCCGGGGTCAGAACGAGGTCTGCATCAGTAAGGGGATACCGGGAAACAGCCTTCAACTTTCGACGGTCCCCGACACTGAGGGAAGGCTTCGAGTCACGCCAAGGGCGCGGAAAGCCACTGCGCATCCAACTATCGGAGGCCCTTTCCCAGTCCTTCGACTTGATGAGATATACGTACCGCTCCGCCCAACCTTTGCGGTTGGACGCGGTACGGGAGACTGTGATGAAATGGTCGTGGGCACGAGCCTTGAAATTGGTGAAGTAGGTGTCAGATGCGTAGCTCTGGATGAGGAAGAAGTGTCGAAATAGATCGACACTCGGCTCCACCGACGCCCTATGACAGGCATAGACAAACCCACATAGGATGCTGTAAGAATTAGGGGTTATGCCCTCAGGCTTCCACCCATAATGGCGAAGGATGGCTGAGATGAAAGGATGAACCGGAACACGGAAGCCCGCCTGAAAGGAGGCCACCGGAATCATGATCCCTCCGGAAGGGTGACTCATTATGTCATCTCCCATAGAGGGGGAGACGATGTCGTACTCAGGGGGAACCTGGAAGGCCTACTGCAGGCCATGGAATACCCTATAGGTCACTAAGGGTGGGGAATCAGACCGACTAGTGCCCGCACCCGAGGTGCTCGGCATACCACCCTGACTGTGAGGCACATCCTCTGAAGAGGAGGAATCGACGCTGAGGACTCTCCTACGCGGAGGCATCACTACTAAAAGAGAGAAACATAGAGAAAGAAGAATCCTCACCAGGAGAAGGGAGGATGATGCCTACAACGGAATATAGAGACCAGCAAGACGTGGGTAAGGCTTACGAGCGACCTCACAGCGCTTCTTATAACCGCCCACTATAGATCGACGATTGTCCCCTGGGGGTCAGATGAAGGGACGTCGACCGCTACGATGGTACGGCTACCGAGGCCAGGTGACCATTCTGAGCCCACATCCCCAGAACAGGACAAGACCCGGAGTCATCATTGCCAGCGTGACTTCTGCCACTGCCAGAGGCGCCTTGTGCGCCAAGCAGGCTCTCGAAGCCACCAACTCCCGTCGTACGAGGAAATCATCTTTAGATCACACCCTCCAGAAGAACCCTCTCTTGGGTTACTCTCAGTCCCCTTCAAGTGCTCGGCAACTAAGAGTAGGGGGGAAGTGAGGAGGGTAAATCTGGTTTGACCCAAAAATGGCCCAATAACGGGCGGCCCACTAAGGTTTGGGCCGGCTAAGCCTAGGCAAGGGACGAGCACGCATGCTCAACCCATTAAGAGGAGGACCGGCCCAGTAAAGCATCAGATTCCATGACGCACAACGGCCACGGCCCAAGCGCAGTTCTCACCGGAGGACACACCGACGACCAACCGTTGCCCCCACGACGTTGGCCTTGACCCCGTAACGGGCGGGCACGCGCCATGTGCGCCGTAAGACTCGTCCAGGGACCGGCCGGCGTCGAGGCTATCGCCCTCCAACGGGAAACTCCCGCCAACATAGCGGAGGAACGTTACTCTACTAAGCAGACCCTTCCCTCTCAAGGGATGAGGTCCCTCGCTCCAGGACAACCCATATAAAAGGGACTTCGACAGAAGAGAAGAGACATGGTAGATTCTTCTACTAAACCCCATACTACTACGCAAGATGAGAAAGAGTGGATACTTCTGCCATACGAGCTTTCTACTGAGAATAGAGCAAGCCGACCTGCAACTACAACAGAGAGGCTATCGGCTACGACCAGAGAGAATCTTCCTCCTGCATGGCCTTACCACCTAGCGAGCACTCTCTAAGTACCCGCTGGGAGCGGCGAGCACGCGTGGAGAGGACCTACGCGCCTCTCGGATCAACTACTACGACCTCTACTTCTCTTTTACTTAGCTCTTCTCTATTGATCATTAATGTCTTGCTGACTTAAGCATCGGAGGTGTAATATCCCGAACCTTTTGGATCCTTCTTCATGGGTCCCGGATCTGGTTTTTCGGAGTGTCTAGCTCCGTTGTGTCCAAAATTTCGTTTCGGACATCTTTCGTGTTTGGATCGGCGTGATCCGGAGTTGTTTCGGAGGCCCGGGAGTGTTCTGCGGCTTTTCCGCGCGTGTTTTTCGATTACCGGTGTGTGTTTCGGTAATTCCTTCGGAACCTCGCTGCAGGTGAACCGGGTCGTTCACCTGGGCACGAGTGGTACCGTTGCGATCGGTGCGTTCTGAGGATTCCGGAAACGTAATTTTCTATTTTTTGGTATTTTTCAGATTTTCCGGATTTTCTATAAATACCCCCCCTATTTTCTCTCTCCCCCTCACTCTTCTTCTTCTTCTTTTTCTTCCTTCCTTCCTCCCCACCGTTACCTCTCCCTCTCCCTCTCTTCCTCCCATTCGACCGCGGCGAGCTCCCTTCCGGTTGCAGACCGTGGCAGGGCGACGGCGCGGCGACGTGGGCGGCGGCGAGGCGATCGTGGGGACGTGCGGTGCTCGTGGGGAGCTTGAAGAACGAGGGTTTTCCAAAGAGATTTCTTACGTTTGTGGATGATCTAGTGGAGCATTCGCTCCATTGAGGTAGGGTGACGTTCCCTAGCTCCCCGCCGTTCATTTCCGCGATTTATAGGCCGAGGGGAGGCCGAGAGGGGCGTGATTGAGCGGGTTTGGGGTTTTCCATGATTTACAGATAGCTCGCCCGATCTATGGATTTGATGCATGATTTCATGTTTTGGTGGCCTAGAATCATGCTAGGGGTCCCCAGGGGTCTTCCCCTTTGATTTCCCCCTCTCCGGTGGAGGCATGGGGGCGTGGTCGGAGTTTTTGGGCGTTTCCCGCCGTTTCACCGTCGGGTGTGTGTAACGGTCTTTCCGTACTACGCGCCTGGGAGGGTGCGTCACAGCCCCTGTTAACCAACTGGGGGCTGGGGGTGTGACGGCCCCTGATAGACCGTTACAGGCGTGTAACGCGCCTGGGGTGAGCCATCAGAGACATCCGACCGTTGGTTTGTGACCGTTGTTTTGACCGTTGGGGGTCAAGGCATGTGACGCACCAGGCCTGGCGCGTCACATCCCTGTAACGGCCCAGGGTGGGCGCGTCAGGGCTCCTTTGGGCGGTTTAACCCCCAGGCGATGTGATGCCCCCGGTGTGGGCCGTAACACCCTGTGACGCACCTGCGTGGGCGCATCACAGTCCGTAACGCGTCTGGGCAGGCGCGTTACATCCTATTTTGCATTGAGAGTGTGACGGCCTGCGTAGGACCATCAGGCTTCCTGTGACGGTCCCGCCTAGACCGTCACGCGCCTGTGACGGTCCAGGGGTGGACCGTCAGGCGCCTGGTTTCCCCGAGAGGGTTGCAACCCCATTTTTAGTCCGACTGTGGCCACCGTGCGACGGGGCCGGTGCGTGGGGTGGTCCCCGTGCGTCGTCGGATGCGGGTATTATTTTCCGTGACTTGAGAGTCTACTCCTTCAGTGACCCTCCACTAGTCGTACCCTACCAGTACGCGGTGCTGGTCGCACCAGGGAGTGGTGTACGGGCTTACCCTTAGAGGCGGTTTATGGACCGGTTGCCGTCGGGCCCCACGTCTTGCAGCCAAAGTCCGGCTGAGGGAAAAACCGGTCAGAGGGCCAGACCAGGGACGCGCGGTCTGTGTGTGCACACGTGGTTGGGGGCGGTTGGATCCACGTCGACGGGCGTGACCCCAGCTAGTCACCTGCTTATGGTTCTTGTGCGGTGTTCGTGCCTTTGGTAGGCGCTACCACGTCAGGCAATTCACCTGCGGTGCGGTGTAAGTCGTCAGGGGACGCTACCGACTGTGCTTCTAGTGGGAGGTACTCCTGTCGAGTGCGGAGTGTCAGACTGTCAGTTTCGTGGCTTTGACCTTCGGATTTGCCAGGTCAACCATTGAGCTTCGGTTGTCTCACCGTGGCACGTGTGCCGGTTTACGTGCCGTAGGACCTTTGTTTTGTAGAGTACATGGCTTTCATTTTTGAGGTACTCTCCTACCGCTAGTGTAGTGGTTTCCCATTTTATGAGGTAGGGTTCGAGTGATCCCTACTGAGTCTTGTTCCGAGACTCATTCCCTGCGTGTTTTCACCGTGTTTCAGGTGAGGCGCCGCCCCAGGGGAGCGCGTCTGGGCGCAGCGTGGTGCAGGTGCCAAGAGGTAGCGCCAGAGGTCAGTGCTGGGGTATGCCCCATGTAGCTGTACTTTCTTTTCTTGTCTCTGTACTAGTTGTGGACTACTGTTGTTATCTCATTGTTATTTTGTGGACCATGTGAAATGTTAATTTATTTCCTGCTTAATAATACAAACTGTTTAATTTCTGTAATTACTCATGATACTTGTGTAGTTCCCACACCATCCTTCTAACCCTTCCGAGTCTTTGGGCTCGTGGGTGGCGGTGCGAGTCTTGGGTTATCGGGCCTTCTCGGTAATCGGATTCTTGGGTCGTTACTGCTGGTATCAGAGCGCGGTTGTGGGATTGCACGAGAATCGTAAGTGATTATGGTGGTCCACTAGTCCATAACGATGATGTACAGTTGATACTGGCATTGGGCATCGTGTGTTTTCCTTAACCTTGCCATTTTCATGTTTTCTACCTTTTGCTTCAGGAGCGAGCATGGCCCCGAGGCGGAGCACTCGCTCTCAGCAGGGGCAGTCGGCTGGAGGTCAGGAGATCCAGCAGGGGGTCCAGAAGGACCAGGAGGAGCATAGTCGAGCGCCACCAGCGGCCACCGAGGCAGTGGATACTGCGAGGCTTCCGGGGGCCGAGGATTTCTTCCGTGGCATGTACCAGCTTATGTCTCAGCAGTTCGGCGGAGAGGCTGGTGAGGGCTCGTCAGCTAGGGGTGGGCCAGGCCGAGCAGTGAGGGACTTCTTGCAGTTCCATCCACCTTACTTCAGCGCCCAGCCAGACCCCGATGCGGCTCGTGATTGGCTTGACGAGATGGAGCGGGTGTTCAGTTCTGCAAAGAGTGCTGCCGAGGACAGAGTGGTGTTGGCCTACAACCAGTTGCAGGGTACGGCTCGGAAGTGGTGGTCCCCCGAGTGGAAGACGTCCTTTCAGCTTCGTCCACTTGAGCAGGTCAAGTGGGACGACTTCATCAGTGCTTTCGAGCGTACGTACTGTACAGACTACGTTGCTACGCAGCGAATGCGTAAGTTTCTGGAGCTGGTGCAGGGCGACATGTCCGTGTTGCAGTACAGGGCCCGATTTGTCGAGCTGGGTCGGTATGCACCTCACATCATGGAGCATGAGAGGGTGAAAATCGCGTAGTTCGTTCAGGGCTTAAGGCAGGAGCTGAGGCACCATCTGATCACGAACGGGGCCACTGATCTAGAGTCAGCATCTCGTGTTGTGGCTTCCTTGGAGATGGATATGCAGAGGACCCGAGGACCGATCAGCCAGGGGCAGTCTTTGTCAGGTCGCAGCCAGCAGTCGACTACCCAGCAGCAGGGTTCTTTCCAGCATGCGATGAGTGGTTCAGGAGTGCCGGCACAAGCAGCGTCGGTGATAGGATCTGCGTCTTTTGGCACGAAGGTCAAGAAGTTTTTCAAGAAAGGGTTCGGCAAGAAGAAGTCCAAGGATCAGGGGCAAGCTTCATCGGGCAGTGTACAACAGCTGATCCCCTTGCAGCGTCAGGGATCAGTGGGTGGGTCGTGAGGACCATGTCCACGGTGTAGTGGGTTCCACCCTGGCAGGCAGTGCATGGCGCCGATTATCTATTTTCTGTGTGACCAGCCAGGGCACATGGCACGTGACTGTCCTCAGAGGCAGCCGCTGCAGCAGCAGGTTCCCTAGTAGCAGAGGCAGCAGCAGCAACAGGGACAATATCCGCCGCTACCCAGGTCAGCTAGTGTGGGAGGTAGGCAGAGAGCTCGAGGCCAGATCACGCACATGACCAGGGCAGAGGTAGTGGCGTCGCAGCTCGTGGAAGGTACCGTTCAGATTTTGGGTTGCGCGGCTCGGGTTTTGTTTGATTCTGGCGCGTCTCATTCGTTTATTTCGGAGGATTTCACGATGAGCATCGAGGAGCCGGTGACCCAGTTGCCTTGTGATTTGGCAGTGGAACTGCCTTCGGGTGATTTCATGGTCACCCCGTATTGCTTCGATCAGGTTCCGGTTTGGATCGATGGGCGGAGTATGCCATGCAGGTTGTATGCGCTGTAGCTTCGGGATTACGATGTGATTCTAGGCATGGATTGGCTCGAGACTCATGGAGCGGTGGTGGATTGTGGAATGAAGAGGGTCTACTTCCAGCATCCGAGCAAGCGGACCTTCTATTTCCAAGGTATCTGTTCCACCTCTTCTCGATTCCTCATCTCCGCTATTTGAGCTCGTCGATTGCTTGATTCTGGTTGTCAGGGTTTTCTCACGTCTGTGGTTGTGACTGAACGGATGGAGCCGAATGTCGAGGACATTCCGGTGGTGTGCGAGTTTCCTGACATTTTTCCCGAGGAATTACCTGGGTTACCTCCCCAGCGGGAGATCGATTTTGTGATCGAGGTTGTGCCTGGTACGGGACCTTTGGCGAAGGCTCCCTACCGTATGGCCCCCGCTGAGTTGAGGGAGTTGAGGACGCAGTTGCAGGAGCTGCTGGCCAAGGGGTACGTTCGTCCTAACTTTTCCCCTTGGGGTGCGCCCGTGTTGTTTGTGAAGAAGAAGGGCGGTAGTCTGCGGCTATGCATTGACTATCGGCAGCTGAATGAAGTGACCATTAAGAACAAGTATCTGTTGCCGCGCATTGATGATTTGTTCGACCAGCTTCAGTCTGCGCGAGTGTTCTCGTGGATTGATTTGCGGTCCGGTTACTATCAGCTGAGAATTTACGAGTCCGATGTGGAGAAGACTGCATTCAGTACGAGGTACGGGCATTATGAGTTTTTGGTGATGCCGTTCGGGCTCACCAATGCCCCTGCAGCCTTCATGGACTTGATGCAGAGGGTGTTTCGTCCGTATTTGGACTAGTTCGTTGTCATATTCGTGGACGACATCCTTGTTTATTCGCGGTCTGCCGAGGAGCACGTGTACCATTTGGGTGTGGTGCTACAGACGTTGCGAGATCACCAGTTGTATGCGAAGCTCAGCAAGTGCGAGTTCTGGCTCCGCGAGGTGCACTTTCTGGGACACATGATTTCTGGTGATGGCATTTCTGTGGATCCCGCCAAGGTCGAGGTAGTAATGCAGTGGTCGAGGCCGAGGTCGGTGACGGAGATCCGGAGTTTCTTGGGGCTTGCGGGCTATTATCGTCAGTTTATCCAGGATTTTTATCGCATTGCGGCCCCGATGAGTAGACTCATGCGGAAGGATGTGTCTTTCGTCTGGTTTGAGGAGTGTGAGCAGAGCTTCAGGGAGCTGAAGAGGTTGCTCACCTCGACTGTGGTGTTGGTTTTGCCTTCTAGATCGGGAGATTTTGTGGTGTGTACAGATGTTTCCGGGGTCGGATTGGGTGCTGTGTTGATGCAGCATGATAGAGTGGTGGCTTATGCATCTCGGCAGCTAAAGCCCCATGAGAAGAACTACCCTACCCATGACCTTGAGTTGGCGGTGGTGATCTTCGTACTGAAGATCTGGAGGCATTATCTGTACGGTGAGAAGTTCGAGGTGTTCACTGACCATTAGAGTTTGAGGTATGTGTTCACGCAGAGAGACCTGAACCTCAAGCAAAGGCGTTGGATGGAATTCATGAAGGATTATGACTTCACCTTGTCTTATCAGTCCGGCAGGATGAATGTCGTCGCCGATGCCTTGAGTCGGAAGGTCGCAGTCAGTGCCTTGATGTTGAGGAAGTGGAGGCTCTGGGAACAAGTGCCCGAAGTATCTTTCAGGCTCAAGATTCCCCAGGAGCCAGGGTAAGCAGTGCTTGCTAGTCAGACTGTCACTCCTGCTATCCGTCGATAGGTGACAGAGGCTCAGCATGCGGATCCAGAGTTGCCCCGGATTTTGGCGATGGCTGATGTGGAGCTCGGCGAGGACGGTGCTGCGAGGTTTCGTGGCAGGCTGTACGTCCCAGCGGAGGAGCAGATTCATCGTGCAGTGTTACGTTAGGCTCATGGGAGCAGGTACACTGTACACCCGGGTGCGACAAAGATGTATCAGAACTTGCGGAGACAGTTCTGGTGGCCTGGCATGAAGAGAGATGTTACTGAGTTTGTGGCCAGGTGCCTGATCTGTCAGCAGGTGAAGGCGGAGTATCAGCGACCAGGAGGTACTCTCCAGCCCTTGGATGTTCCTGCGTGGAAGCGGGACCACGTGACCACGGATTTTATGGTGGGGTTGCCAAGGACCCCGAGTGGGCAGGATAGTATTTGGTTGCTGGTAGATAGGCTGACGAAGGTGACTTGGTTGTTACCGGTCAAGGTCAGCTGGAGCTTGTCCAAGTTGGCTCGTCTTTATGTGGAGCGGATCGTGCCGTTGCATGGGGTCCCCATTTCGATCGTGTCAGACCGAGATCCGCGCTTCACTTCTGGATTCTGGAGGAGTTTCCAGCGAGCTCTTGGCACAGAGTTGGCATTTAGCTCGGCGTATCATCCTCAGTCAGATGGTCAGTCAGAGAGGACCATCCAAACTTTAGAGGACATGCTGAGATCCTGCTGCCTGGAGTGGCAGGGGAGTTGGATTCATCACCTACCGTTGGTGGAGTTTGCCTACAACAACAGCTATCATTCGAGCATCGGCATGGCTCCTTATGAGGCATTGTATGGGCGTCCTTTCCGGACTCCACTCGATTGGTTTGAGGTGGGTGAGCGTATTTTGACGGGACCAGAGTTGGTGCAGTAGTGCGTGGAAGTTGTGCTCCTGGTTCGTCGGAACATGTTGGCGGCCCAGAGTCGGAAGAAGAGCTATGCTGACCGTAGGAGGTAGCCCCTCGAGTTCACCGTGGGCGATCGTGTGTTCTTGAGAGTTTCTCCGATGAAGGGGGTGATGCGTTTTGGACGGCGTGGGAAGTTGAGTCCCCGCTATGTTGGTCCGTTTCCCATTGTGGAACGCATCGGTGAGGTTGCTTATCGGTTGCGGTTACCCCCTGAGTTGGCGTCGGTGCATGACATGTTTCACGTCTTGATGTTGCGGAAGTATATGCCCGATGACTCTCATGTGCTCAAGGTTTCTGTTTGGCCCGAGGTGACTCCAGATCTTTCTATCCCAGAGTTTTCGATCCGCGTAGAGGATAGGCGAGAGCAGCGCCTGCGGAACAAGGTCATCCCCTTGGTAAAGGTGGTGTGGCAGTGGCATTCTGGTGGTGAGGCTTCTTGGGAGCGTGAGGACGAGATGCGTCAGCAGTTCCCGTACCTATTTGAGTGAGTCTTCCTCTTCTTTCCCCTTGGGTTGTTCTCAATTTCGAGGATGAAATTCCTTAAGGGGGGAGGGCTGTAATATCCCGGACCTTTTGGATCCTTCTTCATGGGTCTCGGATCTGGTTTTTCGGAATGTCCAGATCCGTTGTGTCGGAAATTTTATTTCGGACATCTTTCGTGTTCGGATCGGTGCGATCCGGAGTTGTTTCGGAGGCCCGGGAGTGTTCCGCGGCTTTTCCGCACGTGTTTTCCGATTACCGGTGTGTGTTTCGGTAATTCCTTCGGAACCTCGCTGCGGGTGAACCAGGTCGTTCACATGGGCACGAGTGGTACCGTTGCGATCGGTGCGTTCCGAGGATTCCGGAAACGTAATTTTCTATTTTTTGGTATTTTCTGGATTTTTCGGATTTTCTATAAATACCCCCCCTATTTTCTCTCTCCCCATCACTCTTCTTCTTCTTCTTTTTCTTCCTTCCTTCCTCCCCACCATGACCTCTCCCTCTCTTCCTCCCATTCGACCGCGGCGAGCTCCCTTCCGGCTGCAGACGGCGACGGGGCGACGACGCGGCGACGTGGGCGGCGGCGAGGTGATCGTGGGGACGTGCGGTGCTCATGGGGAGCTTGAAGAACGCGGGTTTTCCAAAGTGATTTCTTGAGTTTGTGGATGATCCGGTGGAGCATTCGCTCCATTGAGGTAGGGTGACGTTCCCTAGCTCCCCGCCGTTCATTTCCGTGATTTATAGGCCGAGGGGAGGCCGAGAGGGGCGTGATTGAGCGGGTTTGGGGTTTTCCATGATTTACAGAGAGCTCGCCCGATCTATGGATTTGATGCATGATTTCATATTTTGGTGGCCTAGAATCATGCTAGGGGTCCCCAGGGGTCTTCCCCTTTGATTTCCCCCTCTCCGGTGGAGGCATGGGGGCGTGGTCGGAGTTTTTGGGCGTTTCCCGCCGTTTCGCCGTCGGGTGTGTGTAACGGTCCTTCCAGGGACCGTCACACGGTGTGACGCGCCTGGAAGGGTGCGTCACACGCCCTTTGTCAGCCTTTGGGGGTCAGGGGTTGTGACGGTCCCCCGATGGACTGCCACAACCGTGTGACGCGCCTGGGAGGGTGCGTCACAGCCCCTGTTAACCAGCTGGGGGCTGGGGGTGTGACGGCCCCCGATAGACCGTTACAGGCATGTAACGCGCCTGGGGTGAGCCGTCAGAGACATCCGACCGTTGGTTTGTGACCGTTGTTTTGACCGTTGGGGGTCAAGGCATGTGACGCACCAGGCCTGGCACGTCACATCCGTGTAACGGCCCTGGGTGGGCGCGTCAGGGCTCCTTTGGGCAGTTTATCCCCCAGGCGGTGTGACGCCCCCGGTGTGGGCCGTCACACCCTGTGACGCACCTGCGTGGGCGCGCCACAGTCCGTAACGCGTCTGGGCAGGCGCGTTACATCCTGTTTTGCACTGAGAGTGTGACGGCCTGCGTAGGACCGTCAGGCTTCCTGTGACGGTCTCGCCTAGACCGTCACATGCCTGTGACCGTCCAGGGGTGGACTGTCAGGCGCCTGGTTGCCCCGAGAGGGTTGCAACCCCGTTTATTAGTCCGACTGTGGCCACCGTGCGACGGGGTCGGTGCGTGGGGTGGTCCCCGTGCGTCGTCGGATGCGGGCGTTGTTTTCCGTGACTTGAGAGTCTACTCCTTCAGTGACCCTCCACTAGTCGTAGCATACCAGTATGCGGTGCTGGTCGCACCTGGGAGTGGTGTACGGGCTTACCCTTAGAGGCGGTTTGTGGACCGGTTGCCTTCGGGCCCCACGTCCTGCAGCCAGAGTCTGGCTGAGGGGAAAACTGGTCAGAGGGCCAGACCAAGGACGCGCGGTCTGTGTGTGCACACGTGGTTGGGGGCGGTTGGATCCACGTCGACGGGCGTGACCCCAGCTAGTCACTTGTTTGTGGTTCTTGTGCGATGTTCGTGCCTTTGGTAGGCGCTACCACGTCAGGCAGTTCACCTGCGGTGCGGTGTAAGTCGTCAGGGGACGCTACCGACTGTGCTTCTAGTGGGAGGTACTCCTGTCGAGTGCGGAGTGTCAGACTGTCAGTTTCGTGGCTTTGACCTTCGGGTTTATCGGGTCGACCGTTGAGCTTCGGTTGTCTCACCGTGGCACATGTGCCGGTTTACGTGCCGTAGGATCTTTGTTTTGTAGAGTACATGGCTTTCCTTTTTGAGGTACTCTCCTACCACTAGGGTAGTGGTTTCCCGTTTTACGAGGTAGGGTTCGAGTGATCCCTACCGAGTCTTGTTCCGAGACTCATTCCCTGCTTGTTTTCACCGTGTTTCAGGTGAGGCGTCGCCCCAGGGGAGCGCGTCTGGGCGCAGCGTGGTGCGGGTGCCCAGAGGTAGCGCCAGAGGTCAGAGCCGGGGTATGCCCCGTGTAGCTGTACTTTCTTTTATTGTCTCTGTACTAGTTGTGGACTACTGTTGTTATCTCATTGTTATTTTGTGGACCATGTGAAATGTTAATTTATTTCCTGCTTAATAATACAAACTGTTTAATTTCTGCAATTACTCATGATACTTGTGTAGTTCCCACACCATCCTTCTAACCCTTCCGAGTCTTCGGGCTCGTGGGTGGTGGTGCGAGTCTCGGGTTATCGGGCCTTCCCGGTAATCGGATTCTCAGGTCGTTACAGGAGGGTTGTCTCCTGGGGTAACACCTGGGACTCCTTCTGACGCCTCTTTGGTTTCTTGGTGTTTGCAGGCCTCCACGGGCGTGAGACGATTTCCCCAACAAATAAATAAAGAAGGTGGTACGTGACCTAGGAATCATTTTCTTGCCACTACACAATGACTTGCCTGATGTAACCGAGGATGTCTACACTGATATCCTCCTCTCCCATCGGTCAGAACTAAGTTAAAATCATTTGAAAGTATTACAAGATGTTTTTTTTAAAAAACTTCACTAGATTTAATGGATAGGAGGAGGAGGAGATAACTTTAGGTATTCTCCGCCAAATCAGGTAAAATGTGTCACTTTCACTGAAAGAAGTACACAAATTTTTGAGTATATATATTCAAATATGTGGGGATCAAACCTAATTGCATCTCCTGGATTAGGAGCCAAATACTTTGTCATGGTCATAGATGATTTCTCCAAAAAAAACTGTATGTTTTCTGAAACAGAAGAGAGATATCTGATAAATCAAAAAAAAAGTTAGAGTTGAAAAGTGTACATGCAAACAGATTAAGTGTCTCTCAACATACAATGGTGGAGAGTTCACCTTAAAAAAAATTATGGATTTTTTCCCGAAGAAAGGCACTACTCAGCATTTCACTATCCCGAGCAAAGCTCAATAGAACATAGTAATCGAAAGAATGAATAGAACTTTTTTAGGGAGAACTCGTTGCGTGAGATTACTTGTCAACTTACCTAACAAGTTCTGGGCCAAGGCTGTTAACAATGCATGTTATTTAGTGAACAAGTCTCTTTCTCTAGCTTTGGAACTCAAGACATCATAGAAGGTCTAGCACTACAAGAAATGGCACTGTTAGCGACGAAAATTTCAGACGGAATAATTTGAGTCGCAATATCCGTGAAATTCAAATGACATTGCTATTTCAGACATATACTTATCTGTCGCACTATCCGTCTCAATTTGAGACTTATATTCAGACGAAAATTAGTCCGTCTGAAATATTCTTAAAATGTCAGACAGAAATACGTTTCGTCTGAAATGGCGTCTGAAAATCCCCCGCCCAAATCGGCCCCGTCCCCGCCCCCGCCACTCCCTGTCACTCACTTCCCCCCACTCTCCCTCTCATTCTATCTTTCGTCAGTCTCCCTACCGCCGTCGCCGCCAGAGCCATCGCCACCGCTACCGCCGTCACCGTCCTCCCCGTCGCCATCGGCTAATAATCAGGATTAAGCTGAATACAAGCACTTTCTCTCCAGCAAAGTCTGCCATTGAAAAAATGTTCAGAAAGAATTTTGTCTTCACTCCATCTTTCAAGTCTATGGAGTCCAAAAGATTATCAATCTCTTGATCTTTCACTTTCATGACACTCCGGTCTCCAGAAGCATAATCAGCATAATCTTTCAAACATGGATGCAAGTACACTACACTACCAACAGTAATTCTCTTAAACGTCTCATATTTCCCGAACTCTCCTAGAAGTTTTTTCTGTTTGGGACTCAGACACAATAGCACAGTGAAATCAATGTGTCCTGGCAACTCATCCAAGAAATCGCCTTTGTAGTAATGCAAGACATCTCCGGTCATCTCCTGAAGGTCCTTTATGATAGAAATTCTCCTTTTACAATGATCATCGTTTTGCAATGTTTCTTCCACTATATCAAAAAAAGTTACCTCTGCATCAACTTTCAAGTGCCACCTGATATAGATGCTCTACTCAGGATACATCTCATGGCATCTCATGATGAGTCCATGTTCAGGAACTTACGATGCACTAGATTCAATATATTAAAAACTTCTTTGACATGATTCTGAAATAGTGTCCCTGAAAGAACCACCTTACGGGGAGTTTGCACATTTTCTAGCGTAGAAAGAATATTTATGTCTTCGTTTCTGGGAGTATGGCCTTCATCTAAAATGAGAAGACTAGGGACCTTTAGTAACCTCTCCTGACATGCAGCCCCTATCTCGTCTCTTACATTGCACACAATTCTAAAAAACTAATTATAGCACAAGAAAAGAATACTCCTGTTCTCCTCCCATTTTTGAAGAACATCAAACTGGTGACATCTATTGTCAGCCTTAACAGAGTAGAAGTCATACAGAGGAAGTTCTTCTACTTGCCAATGATGGAACTCTCTTCCACGTTGGCAGAATTCCTTTAGGAAGAATGATTAACGGCCTTGCAGAAGGATATTTAGTCAAAAAACTCTGAATAAAGCTAATGAGCATTAACGTCATTCCTGACCCTAGTGCATGTGCTAGAATGCAGTCTCCAGGACTATCACCCACTAGGTTTCTCACCAAGAAATTGAAGCCCTCCATCTGATGTGGCTTCATTTGTTACGGGTGCCTTGGGTGCAGAGAACGTTCACAGGAAACTATATCCTCTTCAGATAATTTATTAGGTCCCAGGAATTGCATTTTCTCATCAGCATCCTTGGATTTCCGTGATCCAGAAATTTACGTCCATCTTGTTTGAGAGCCCTGGCCAGATTCAAAAGCAAGATTACAATTTATTAACTCATGGAATATAAATAATTTTTGAAGTTGGAGTACAGCCATTATGCAATCCTAACAATTCCTTTATGAATAAGTTGACCCAGGTGCATCTAAACTTGAACTCAGCTATTATACAAATGTAAACAAGCCGAGTAGCATTAAGCTTAAACTTGGCTCATTTACTTAATAAATGAGGCAAGCTCAAGTAACTTATCAAGCATAATAGTTCTTTGCACCGCTAGCAGGAACCATCGCACTCTAGGTGTAAGGACACCATCTACCTTATCCAAGCGGAGAAGGGACAATAGAAAATGCGGTATTAATGACAACATTTTGCGACGGATTATTTATCTTAGTTATCGTTGATGTTGTCTGACTCAAAAATGTGGATTATTTAGCTTTGATGTTCTTCATTTGAAATTTTTTACAAATTGGATGTTATTTAATTTGTTATATGCATAATGATAATTACGTTGTTATTTAATTTTATGTTATATAAATACATGGGGTATTCCCTGTGAGCTGAGGTGCGTGGGTGCAACCTAACATTACAGGCACCTCAGGAGAGCGTGTTAAAACCGTGTCAATGAGCCTTTCCGTTTAAGACTTTGGGATTGATGTGTATGTTCTCATTTGTTTACGAGAATGTATATATCTACCTCAAAGTCTTGAATTATCCCGTTTGGATAGTCTGTGAATGTTTGATCGCACTTAGGCAGTCATTTACTATATGTGTTTGTATGGTTTGTTGAGAATTTCGATTGTGTCTCCTCACTCTTCTCTGATATAACATTATTGATTTTGAGTGTTTTCTTAACCACTTACTTGTAAGTGTTTAAGAAAATTTTAAAATTAATAAATATTTTTGGTATATCGGAGAAGTGTGGGGAGATGATGCCGAAATTTTCAGCAAATCGTGCAACACATATAGTAAGTGATTATGCGATCAAACCTTCATGGATGGGTTAAAAAGAGATAATGTAATTAATGGTCCTCTTCCAACTGTAAATGGTCTATGGTGAACGATGTGAGGAAATGGTCGGGTTTATTTTCAGGAGTAATGATTTCAAAGTTAGGATGTGCATTAACATTTATTGGGTGTAGGCAAAATGTTGACAGATCGTTCATGGATGTATCATAGAATAGTTGACTGGGTGGTGTCGGATGACTTTAAGCATGGAGTTGATAGTTTCATTGAATTTACATTGGGGAATCCCAATGCAGCAACAGACCGTGACGGTCACATTCGATGCCCTTGTTCAAATTGTAGAAACTTAAGGTGGCATTCACCATGAGATGTGCAACATCATTTGTACACGAAAGGGTTCATGGATGGTTACACGAATTGGACGTGTCATGGTGAGGAATTCTTGAGGTATGAGCCCGACAATATTGCAGGCACAAGTGGGTACGTGGATATGGTTGTAGATGCTGTTGGTCCTAGTTTTAATGTTCATGAGGAACATGCATACATGGAAGAAGCGCCGAATAAGACAGCCAGAAGATTTTATGAACTACTTAGGGATGCTGATGAGCCGCTGTGGGATGGTTGTGAAAAGCACACTCGGTTGTCTGTAGTGTCACAGTTGTTGAATTTGAAATCTGAATTTCACATCAGTGAGACTTATTTTGACCGTCTCCTCCTCTTGATCAAGAGTATGTTGCCTCGAGATGAGAAGTTGCCAGAAACTTTTTACCGTGCTAAAAAGTTGGTCAATGACCTAGGGCTTGGATATGTGAAAATAGATGCATGCCCGAATCACTATATGTTATATTACAAAGACGATGTAGATAAGATATCATGTTCTATTGGTCACCATGACAGATTCAAACCTAAGAGAGGGGACAATTCAAAGCAAAAAGATGTACCTTACAAAGTATTGCGATACTTTCCTCTTGTGCCTAGGCTGCAGCGGCTGTATATGTCCTCAAAGATGGCTCGACATATGACATGGCACACCGAAAGAGTACGTCGTGCTGATGATATAATCAGTCATCCTGTCGATGGTGAAGCTTGGACGCACTTCAGTCGTACTCATCTTGCTTTCTCAAAGGAGCCACGTAATGTTCGATTGGGTTTATGCACAGATGGTTTTAATCCAATTTGTGGTTCAGTGGCATCTTATTCTTGTTGGCCAGTGTTCATGACACCGTACAACCTTCTGCCGGACTTATCAATTCACGTGTGGACATGACGCAGCGAGATGTTGTAGGGCCTGGGAGTCTAGTATGAAGTCAAATTTTTGAAGGAAAGTACATGAGGCCCAAGAACACGCTAAAAATAAGGTTGGTGGGAGTGAAGACCGACAGTTGTGGAAGGAGCACCGCCCTCTATGAATGAGGAAGGAGGATTGGGACATAGCATGTGACAAATTTACCGACCCCAACTGGGTAGAAAAGTCCCGAAAAGCCAAAGCAAATAGGGCGTCACAACTAGGCGCAAATTTGCATATGAGTGGATGCGTCTCTTTCGCGGCTCATAAATAAAAAATGGTAAGTAATGTTTCAATTTATCTTCTTACATTTTGTTAATATATATGACATTTTTTTACTATGAATTGTATAACATGCTGTGGAGCTTAATCGAGCTCCGTCGTTCCTTGATGTGTTCAATAGAACACACAAAAAGAAGGGGACAGATCAATTTGTTAGTGAGAGAGCTCACTCAGTAGCAATAAGTTTATCTAGATATGTAACTTCTACCGTTCATTTAAATCGGATTGATTCATATGAAATTGACTAGTTATTTTATTCAATTTGTAGGAAACATATAGCAGAGCTGTGACAGAGAAGTACGGGGAGGGAGACACGCAGCAGCCGGAGTTCGATCTGGTGGAATGGGTGGCGGCAACTGGCGTACTGAAGAAAGGCCGGCTATATGGTTTTGGAGAGAGCCTGGACTCTAGCGCGGTGATATCATCGTGTGCGAGTTTAAGCTCTGCCCAAACCAGTAGCAGTACCTTCAGCATACCTCCACCTGCCCCCAGTACTTCTGCCAGCGACGTCAGAGACATCGTCTGATTGGAGATTTTTGATTTGCAACAGCAGATGCATCGGCACATCTGAGAGGAGATGTCTAGCCAACAGGCAACCATGTTGGAGGCAATGAGTGTCCTCCTCTCCCAGGCGGGAATTCTCCCTGATGGATCCACCACCACCACGGCACAGGCCCATCAGGTGAGTGTTTATTATATTTTTATTTTGACAAAATTACTCAATTATATTCATATTTAATTTCAAAACTAAGTTAGCTTTCAAAAGTAACTTAGTTTAGAAGAATTGGGAAAATTCGGGGTTTGGGCCCAACGCTCAAAACTGCATTTTGTAAATATACTTAGTTTAAAATTAAAGACGTCGGGTCCGGTGGTCTAAAATCTGAAATACTCGTCTGATCGGCATGCCGATTGTTCCAACATGACCTTGGAGATAAAAGTGACTTGTGAGAACTGGCGGAATCTAAATCGGATACCCAGTTTGGGCCCAGCGCTCAAAAGTGCATTTTGTAAATGCACTTAGTTTAAATTTAAAGAAGTCGGGTTGGGGGGTCTAAAATCTGAAATACCGGTCTGATCGGCGTGCCGATCATTCCAACATGACTTTGGAGATGAAAGTGACTTGTCAGAACTGACAGAATCCAAATCGGATATCTGGTTTGGGCCCGACGTTCAAAACTGTATTATGTAAATACACTTAGTTTAAAATTAAAGAAATCGGGTCCGGAGGTCTAAAATTTGAAATACCGGTCTGATCGGCATGTCGATTGTTCCAACATGACTTGGGAGATGAAAGTGACTTGTCAAAACTGACAGAATCCAAATCGGATATCTGGTTTGGGCCCGATGCTCAAAAGTGCATTCTCTAAATATAATTAATTAAAAAGACAGATAAGTAGGGGTTGGGGGGTCTAAAATCTGAAATACCGGTCTGATCGGCATGTCGATCATTCCAACACGACTTTGGAGATGAAAGTGACTTATCAGAACTGAAGGAATCTAAATCGGATATCTGGTTTGGACCCGACGCTCAAAACTGCATTTTGTAAATACACATAGTTTAAAATTAAAGAAGTTGGGTCCGGGAGTCTAAAATCTGAAATACCGGTCTGATCGGCGTGCCGATTGTTCCAACAGGACTTGGGAGATAAAAGTGACTTCTGAGAACTGGCGTAATCCAAATCGGATACCCGGTTTGGGCCTAGCGCTCAAAAGTGCATTTTGTAAATACACTTAGTTTAAATTTAAAGAAGTCGAGTTCGGGAATCTAAAATCTGAAATACTGATATGATCGGTGTGCCGATCGTTCCAACATGACTTGGGAGATGAAAGTGACTTGTCAGAACTGACGGAATCCAAATCGGATATCTGGTTTGGGTCCGACGGTCAAAATTACATTCTCTAAATACACTTAGTTTAGAATTAAATAAATCAGGTCTGAGGGTCTAAAATCTGAAATACTGGTCTGATCGGCATGCCGATCGTTCCAACACGACTTGGGAGATGAAAGTGACTTGTCAGAAGTGACGGAATCCAAATCAGATATCTGGTTTGGGCCCGACGCTCAAAAGTGCATTCTCTAAATGTAATTAATTAAAAAGACAGATAAGTAGGGGTTGGGGAGTCTAAAATCTGAAATATCGATCTGATCGGTGTGTCGATCATTCCAACATGACTTTGGAGATGAAAGTGACTTGTCAGAAATGATGGAATCAAAATCGGGTATCTGGTTTGGGCCCGACGCTCAAAACTGCATTTTGTAAATACACTTAGTTTAAAATTAAAGAAGTCGGGTCCGAGAGTCTAAAATCTGAAATACCGGTCTGATCGGCATGCCGATTGTTCCAACAGGACCTGGGAGATAAAAGTGACTTCTGAGAACTGGCGAAATCCAAATCGGATACCCAGTTTGGGCCCAGCACTCAAAAATGCATTTTGTAAATGCACTTAGTTTAAATTTAAAGAAGTCGGGTTCGGGAGTCTAAAATCTGAAATATCGATCCGATCGGTGTGTCGATCGTTCCAACACGACTTGGGAGATGAAAGTGACCTTTCAGAACTGACGGAATCAAAATCGGATATCTGGTTTGGGCCCGACGCTCAAAAATGCATTCTCTAAATGTAATTAATTTAAAAGATAGATAAGTAGGGGTTGGGGGGTCTAAAATTTGAAATACATGTCTGATCGGTGTGTCGATCGTTCCAACGGGACCTGGGAGATGAAAGTGACTTGTCAGAACTGACGGAATCCAAATCGGATATCTGGTTTGGGCCCGACGCTCAAAAGTGCATTATCTAAATGTAATTATTTTAAAAGATAGATAAGTAGGGGTTGGGGTGTCTAAAATTTGAAATACATGTCTGATCGGCGAGTCGATCATTCCAACAAGACCTGGGAGATGAAAGTGACTTGTCAGAACTGATGGAATCCAAATCGGATATCTGGTTTGGGCCCGACGCTCAAAACTACATTTTATAAATACACTTAGTTTAAAATTAAAGAAGTCGGGTCCGGGAGTCTAAAATCTAAAATACCGATCTGATCGGCGTGTCGATTCTTCCAACAAGACCTGGGAGATAAAAGTGACTTGTGAGAACTGGCAGAATCCAAATCGGATACCCGGTTTGGGCTCAGCGTTCAAAAGTGCAGTCTCTAAATGTAATTAATTTAAAATACTAGCAGCTAGGTTAGTTGGGGTCTATAAAATCTATGCAGTTATCGATTTGATATTATGTTTGATTTCAATTTATGCAATGTAATAAAATATTTAATTTATCTTCACACTAATTTTTTTTTCTATGAATGATTGTTTTATTAATGTAGGAGGATCCTTCTGCGGGCGGCGACAGAGGAGATGAGCAGGGCAGGGAGGAGGATATGGAAGATGTGGATATTTGATCAGCAGGGGATTTGTGTTGAGTTTATTATTTATGTGTTTTGTTTTTAGTACATTAGTTTGATTAATAATATTTGATGTAATTTTAAAAGGTTTTTTAAAATAATTTTATATTTTTTAAAAAAATTAATGGAAGTATTTCGGACGTATTTTCAGATGAACCCGTATGAAATTTTAGATGGATTTCAGACGGTATTTCAGATGACACTTATCTGTCTGAACTGTGTGCGTGTGCGTCTAAAATTTTAGACGGATTTCAGATGCATACGTCTGAATTATCAAACAAAAATAGGGACGGTATAGCCCGTCTGAAATTGTACATCTGAAATTTCAGACTGATTTTAGAGGGTATTTCATACAGATAATTTCAGACGGTATTTCACGCGAAAAATTTTCCGTGTGAAATTACAGACGGAATAAATTTCTGACGGTATTTCACACGGAAAATTTTCCTGTCCGAAAGTTGTAAGTTCAGACGGGATTTCACACGGAATATTTCCGTTTGAAATTTCAGATAGAATTTGTGACTGATATTCAATCTGTCCGAAATTTGTAACCAATAATAAGAGGCGGCCTCTTTCTGTCCGAAATTCGTCTGAAATCCGTTACAAAAGTGTCTTTCCGTGGAATTTCAGATGAATTTCAGATGGAAACTGGCCGTCTGAAATCCCGCCTTTTCTGGTAGTGTAGATTGACAAGCCAACTGATTACTATTATGTTCATGTTTCTAGTTGTGCTATTTATATCTTATTGCAACGTGACGAGAGAACTACGTTTGGTACTAAGTCCAAGAAGTGTACTTATTTGGGATACAAAGTTGGAGTGAAAGATTACAAATTGGGGATCACTATCACTCATAAGGTGGAGCTTAGTAGAGATGTGGTATTTGATGAATAATCCATGCTAAAGAAATTTTCACAGTAGATTCAAGATGAGAAGAGACCCAATACCTCAATTCATGTGGAGCCAACTGAGCAAGATAGTACTAATGCTGACACTAATCAAGAGGAATTTTGACATGAGGATGAGTCAGCGATAGAGCCAAAGCAAGAAGAACCTTAATCCATTGTAAAATAAATAAACAAAAGAGAGACTCAACTGCCATTGAGATTCATAGATACAACAGGATATGTATTTCCAATTATATCTTTTGGCCCTTCTTTTTTTAGGAAGATGTTGAAATTAAAGACAATGAATTGTAGCTAAATGTAATATTGTAGAAAAATATGGATTCTTTTCACAAGAATTAAACTTGGGATTTGGTTACACTTCTCAAGGGCAAGAAGGTAATTGACTGCAAGTGAGTGTATATAAAGAAAGAAGCTTCATCTGATAATTAAGGAATAATTTGAAGTCCATGTATGCAGTCAGGTCCAATGTCAAATGTCAATGTAAACCTTATGATTAATGAATGAAATGCACTTGGTTGTTTGACATATCTTGGTACTTCATGTTGTGACTCCTCTGTGTTGATAATGTTGACAATAAGCTTTACTTCATTGGCAACAGCTTGTTTTGATTGATTGACAACTGTTAATGTTTTGATGAAACTGTCTTTATCAGATTGTCTGTGTGTTCCATGCATTCAGAGTATGTACATCGTCATGTTGCTTGTAGTATGCACATTCCTTATTGTTAAGTCTACACATTGCATGTGTCGCACACACACAAGTCAACACACTCATTACCAGCATGTCTGTACATCGCCTTGGGCATGGCAAAGTCTATACATTGTAGCATTGCTCGCACAGGCAATGTCTATACATCGGACCAAGTCTGTACAGTCTCATTTAAAGTCTATATTGTGCATACTACATCGTCAAAGTCTATACATTGCACTGTAGTTTGCATTCCTTTAAAGTCTATACATCCACCGTCTTAGTTGAGCCTTGAAGTCTGTACATCATCCGTCTCACTCAGCGTCTCATGCATATGCTAAGTCTATACATTGCAGTATGCATTGTCTCCAAGTCTGTACAGCGTCTAGCGTCTCAGGCAATGTCTATACATCGTGTTGCAAGCACGCACTCAAGTCTGTACAGCCGGTGAGGTCCGTCTCACTCAGCGTCTCAAGTGGACTTGAAGTCTATACATTGGACCGTCTTACTTAGCATCTTTGTGCATGTCACACACTCGCAAGTCTGCACAACGATTTGTCAGCAAGTCTGCACATTACTATAGCACGCATGCAGAGTCTAGACAGTCATGAGTAAGTCTTTACATCATCTTATGCTGTGTCTCATTCTAGTCTATACACTTAGTGTCTCATGCATATGCAAAGTCTGTACATCGGCATAGTCCATGCATTCTCTTCGAGTCTGTACATTGCATGCTACCAAGTATGCACATCGTGTGTTCATGAAAGTCGATGCATGCTCACTGTCTTACTTGCATGAATGAAGTCTGTACATCTGTTGGCTAGCATGTCTGCACAAGTCCATACATTGTCTGGCTGCATAACACAAGTCCATACATTCTTTAGCTCAGTTCGCAGCTGAGTATGAAGTGTGTACAGCCTATCAGCGTCTCACTCAGCGTCTCTATGCTGGTCAAGTCTATACATTGTCTTGTTGGTCCAACATCAAGTCTGTACTTTGTTTAGTTGCACGCCACAGAGTTGAGCAAGTCTACACATCAGTCTGCCTTGCTTCTTTCCATAGCAAGTCTGCACATTGTCTGGTCGCACACACTCAAAAGTCTATACATTGCATTATATGCATACCACATTGCATCCATCATGTCTGTACATTGAGGTCGGATGCTGGGATTCAAAGTCTACACATTGCAATGTCTATACACTGCACATTACACCCTACAGAGTCTGTACAAGGTTTCAACCTTAAATTGATAAGTTTCTTCGTCTGTCTGACAGGTATTCTTCGTGAAGCTTAATGAAGGCACGTGATCCGAGGATAATAGGAGGCTCAGGATCATGACACGTGTAAAGTAGCGAGTCTGGATGCTGCCACGTGGACTGAGGCCTCTGGGCGGGAAATGTGGAAGACACACGCCCTATCTGTGCTGCTGGTATCTTCTTCCTCAGAAGAAGGTTGATCGTGAACAGAGAGGCTGATCGAAGTAGAAGAGCATAGAGTTGACTCCAGCCTGCACGATCCACAGAGAAGAAAAGCAGAGAAGAAGAAAAAGAGAGAAGAGAAGATTGAGAGAGATGAGTTGAGAGAGTTTGTTCGAGAGCTTGTTAATCAGTCTCTTGGTTCAGATACCAGAGCTGATACTGCTCATTCTGAGCTACATGTTTTTGGGTTTTCCCATTTTCGTTTGATTCTATTTTTATTGTTTCCGATACTCTTGTTTTCAAGCTGTGAGTCAGCGTTTGCAGAGGTGCTGCCTCTGGACGGGTCAAGCTGTAAACCCCAGCGGTTGCAGTGGAGGATTCCACTGGACAGGTGAAGCTGTAATCCTCAGCGGGCGAAACTTGGTCTCGGACAACAAGCTGTGAGGCTCAGCGGTTGTAGGCTAAGCTGTATTGCCCAGCGGTTCAAGCTGTGAGACAGCGGAATCCACACTCTAGTTGGAGTGTGGGGTGGATGTAGATCTCTGGGTTGAGATCGAACCACCTTAAAATTGCTATCTACTGTGTGATTGCCTTGTGGTTCTTGTGATTTCAGTTCAACAGTTTGTATCATAATAGATGATTGCTTAGGTCCGCAATTACTGTGGTCTGCTTTGTTCTGATATATTTGTGGTCATTCAAGTGTTCATCAGCTGCTCATTTTAATTCCGCATTAGTGCCTTATCTTGGTTTTAATTAGGCCATCGATCTATTCACCCCCCTCTAGATCCACTCTCCGTGGTGACAGAGTGCTTCCATCTAACACAACAGTTGGTATCAGAGCCCAACTCTTCTATAGGGACTTACCACCCGAAGAGGAAAGGCACAGATGGATGCTAGAGGAATGATCGCTGAAGGACACTCAACCACCAAGCCCCCTTTCTTTGATGGATCGAATTATGCATACTGGAAGAATCGTATGCAAGTCTTCTTGAGGGCGAAAGACTACGAGATTTGGAAGGTAGTTAGTAAGGGACCTTATGAGCTGTCCCCTAACGAGGATGTCTGGACCAAGGAAGAGATCAGAAGGTCCACTCTGAACTGGAGCGCCATAAATGCTATCCAGTGCTCTCTGCACCCCACAGAATTTTCTCGTGTATCGACTTGCAGCTCAGCTAAGGAGATGTGGGATGCACTGGAAGTTATCCATGAAGGGACTTCTCAGGTTAGAGAGACGAAGGTGAATTTCCTAGTGTCAGAATATGAAGCCTTCAAGATGAAGCCCAACGAGACCATCAAGGAGATGTACGCTCGATTGACAATCATTACTAACGGTCTCAGAGGTCTTGGGAAGACACAGACAGAATATGATATAGTAAGGAAGATTCTGTGTTCCCTGACTCATGTTTGGCACACCAAAGCTACTGTGATGGAAGAGTCAAGGGATCTGAGCAACACCAGGGCAGATGAGTTAATTGGTTCGCTGATGACGTATGAAATAAATCTTCCAAAGATAGAGGAAGCTGAGAAGAAGAAGAAACCAATTGCTCTGAAAGCTGGTGCCAGCAAATCCAGCCGATCCAGCTCTAGTGGATCATCATCCGAGGAGAGCCTGATTGGAGAAGAAATAGAACGTGATGAGTTAGCAATGATCACCAGGGAATTCAGGCGGTTCCTCAAGAAAGAAGGAAGGCTATTCAGCTGAAGGAAACATGGTGGCGGCCGACGGGATACAAGGTATAAATATAATCCTGCAAAGAAAATTGAAACTAATACATGTTACCAATGCAGGAAGGCCGGCCATCTGAAAGCTGATTCTCTAGAGAACCAGAAGCACAAGGACAAGTCCAAGAGAAAGAACACTACAAGGAAAGCCATGGTGAGTACCTGGAGTGATGAGGACGAACGTTCCTTGAGCAACAGTTCTGACAGTGAGGAAGAAGCTGAAAAGCCCATTTGTCTTATGGCAACTAGCTTTGAAGACAGAGAGGAAGACTCAGATGAGGTATACTCTCGATTCGATAATTTCACTATTGCTGATTGGGTAGATGTCTATCATGAAATAGCTGATAAAGCAGATGATATTAGAAAAGAAAATAGGCATCTAAGAAGAAAAATAAATTCCATGCAAAATGACACAACTCTAACTGATAAAATTGCATGCCTTGAAACTGAGAATAATAAGCTGAAACTCACATGCTCTGAAATAGATGAAATCAAGTATGAGTTAAAAGCCTCTAAAAAAGAAAATGAGAGGTTAGAAAAAGAAACTGATGAATGGAAATTGAAAATACAGAAATATGAGAGTGAGATGAAAATTGTGAGTGAAAAATATGAAGCTGTCCTAAGTGTGAACATCGAACTGAAGAAATACATTGAAGATATTCAGAAAGATAATGAGGACAAGCTGAAAATTATTGAGAAAATGACCCAAGGTTCAGACAACCTAAATGCTTTGTTAGGGTCAAAAGTCAATTTCAGGAAAGAGGGCTTTGGATTTAATTCTAGTGCAACAAAAAGTTTTGAAATGAAGATTATTTCATTTGTCGCACAAAAAGAGAAAGGACCTCTGATTAACATAAATTCAAAAACTTCTGTGAATAAAACTATAAATCTGAAGAAGCCCAGTGCTGAGGAGAAGGGCAAACAAAAGATTAGTGAGCCTAGTAGAGCTGGTACATCCAAGCAAAATCTTAAAGCTCAGTCTCAGGTTATGGGTCAGCCTACACATGCAGATAAACCCCATGTTAAGGTCACCAAGTCTCCACCACCACCACCACCATCTCAGAAGAAGACCCAATATACACCTGTGAATAGGTCAGCAGGGTCCAAGGTGCAGGTGAGACAGAATGCATTTAGAGCACAACCCAACCATTTCTACCAATCTAGAGCCCAGTCCTACTACACTGCACAGTCAACCTATCCAAAGAGGTCAGAGTGGACTAGGACTCAGGGAAGGTTTACAGGTTATGGACATCATGTTACACAATCTTATAGACCTTACACCAGAAATTGGGTCAGTGGGTATGGTAATTGGACACCTAGGAACCAACATTTCTTCAGCCAACCCAAAGATTACTATGGCCAAAGTTTCATGAATTCATCCTGGCCAAGGCACTGGCACAGAAGCAACAAAACTGTCAATAACCATGCTGGTGCAAATAAGAAGAAAAACAACAAAAAGAAATCTGGAGCATCCACTGAACAAAATTCTTTTAAACAAATGTGGATTCCAAAAAGTTTGCTTTCTTGCCTTGCTTCTATTTCATCTGCTCTGGAGCCCAATCAGACTTGGGTTCCAAAATTCTCTACATGATTGTGTGTGCAGGTATGCCTGGCACCCAAGAACAATCTGTGGTACTTGGATAGTGGCTGCTCCAGGCATATGACATGAGATAAGGCCAAGTTCTGAATGCTGACAGAGAAACATGGAGGCCTTGTCACCTTTGGTAGCAACACAAAGGGTACGATTGTCGGGACAGGTAAGGTAGGTAAGTGTACTACCTGTTGCATTGAAGATGTCATGCTGGTTAAAGGTTTAGCATATAACCTACTTAGCATCAGCCAGCTATGTGATAAAGGATATAAAGTTCTTTTTGACTCTCAATGCTGTAAAATTTTTGAACCTGATTCCGAAATTGTTAAATTTTCTGGTAAAAGAATAAATAATACTTACATGATAAACTTAGATGACATACAACATTCTAACCTATGCCTCACTGCTAGCAAAGAAGATTTAGCTTTCTTATGACATAGTAGGTTAGGCCATGCTAGTTACACAGTATTGCATAAATTGAATAAGCACATCATGGTTAGAGGACTTCCTGAAGTTTCGTTTAAGAAAGAAAATAAAATCTGTGATGCATGTACTCAGTCTAAGTTAACTAGAAAGTCATTCAAATCTAGAACAGAGAATCTGTCCTCTAAACCCTATGAGCAGATACACATGGACCTTTTTGGGCCAACCAAGTCTGTCAGCTTATCAGGGAGGAGGTATGGGTTTGTCATGGTAGATGACTTCTCTAGGTACACTTGGGTATATTTCTTGTCACAGAAAAGTGATGCATTCACAGAATTTCAGGAGTTCTATCTTAAGATAAACCAGAAAATTGAAAACATTTTAACTGATCATGGAGGTGAGTTTGAAAACTCACAGTTTGAGGATTTTTGCAGGACAAATGGAATTCATCACAAGTTCTCCTCACCAAGAACACCGCAGAATGGAGTTGTGGAGAGGAGAAACAGAACCTTGGTGGAGATGGGTCGTACACTCTTGGTTGAAGGTGATCTGCCAAGGAAGTTCTGTGCTGAAGCTGTAAATACTGCCTGTTATGTAATTAACAGAGCTATGGTAAGACCTTCTACCCATAAAACACCTTATGAGATCATAAAGGGTAAGAAACCTTCAATTACTCATTTCAAGGTTTTTGGTTGCAAATGCTTTATTCATATAAATGATAAAAGGGACCTTGATAAATTTGAACCTAAAGGTGAAGCAGGAATTTTTCTTGGTTACTCTGAAAACACCCGAGCATATAGAGTGTATAATCTAAATTCCAAATCTGTTGAAGAATCTCCACACATTGTCTTTGATGAATCTTTGGTAAAGACTAATATTGGTCAATGCAGGAATGAAGACAATGGTGATATTCTGAAAGAAGGGAACCCTGCAGACAAATCCGAAGATGAGGAAGAAAATGAAGAGCTTAATGGAGAAGAGCCTACAGGTCAGGGGGAGGTAAGTGAAAATCATGATGATCCAATTATCAACATTAGATATCTAAAAGATCATCCTGTAGATAATGTGATTGGCAATTTGCATGACCCTCCTAGGACTAGAGGCCATTTAAGAATTCAAAATGAACTGAATGCATATGCTTTTGTATCACATGTAGAACCCAAGTCCATTGACTGTGCTCTCAAGGATGTGCATTGGATTAGTGCTATGCATGAGGAGCTCAATCAATTTGACAGGAATAAGGTGTGGCACTTGGTTCCACCTCCTGATCATGAGATAGTCATAGGGACTAAATGGGTCTTCAGAAATAAAACTAATGAATTAGGGAATGTGGTTAAGAATAAGGCCAGACTTGTAGCTCAGGAGTATAATCAGGAATTTAGAATAGACTTTAAAGAATCCTTTGCCCCTGTAGCCAGGTTAGAAGCAATCAGAATTTTATTGGCTTATGCATGTTCCCTAGGAATAAATCTCCAGCAGATGGATGTGAAATCTACTTTTTTGAATGGGAAAATCAGTGAGGATGTCTATGTAAGGCAGCCTCTTGGCTTTGAATGTTTAGACTTCCCCAATCATGTTTATAAACTTCGTAAAGCTCTCTATGGTCTTAAGCAAGCTCCTAGAGCTTGGTATGACAGGTTGAGCAAATTCCTCACAGATAAGAACTTCACAAGAGGTGTAGTTGATCAAACCTTGTTCACTAAGGTAAGTCATTCATATATTCTTATTATTCAAATTTATGTGGATGACATTGTTTTTGGGTCAACTAACCCCAAACTGTGTGAAGAGTTTTCTCAGATAATGACTAATGAGTTTGAAATGAGCTCAATGGGCGAGCTCAAATTATTTCTTGGACTGCAGGTGACACAGTCAAAAGATGGAACCTTCATCTCTCAGTCCAAGTACATAAGGGATTTACTGAAGAAATACAAGATGGACAACCTCAAAGAAATAGCTGCTCCAATGGGTACCTCGACCAGCTTAGATGAAGATCCTCAAGGTAAACCAGTGGACCAAAAGCTATATAGAGGTATGATCGGATCCCTTTTATATCTTACAGCATCTAGGCCTGATATTCAGTTTGCAGTGTGTTTATGTTCTAGATTTCAGGCTAGTCCTAAAGAATCACACCTTAAATCTGTGAAAAGAATTTTTAGGTATCTATTAGGCACCCAAGAGCTTGGTCTATGGTATCCTGCTAGGTGTGAGTTAGAACTTCTAACCTATACTGATACAGACTATGCTGGGTGTCGAGTAGATAGAAAAAGCACTAGTGGCTACTGTCAATTCTTAGGTGGTTGTCTAGTGTCTTGGGCATCTAAGAAGCAACACACAGTTACTTTGTCCACAGCTGAAGCTGAATATATTGCAGCTGGTAACTGTGCAGCCCAAGTACTTTGGATCAAGCACCAACTGGCTGATTATCAAATAAAACTGGAATGTATTCCAATGTTGTGTGATAATACTAGTGCTATATGTTTAGCTAAAAATCCTGTTCATCATTCTAGGACTAAGCATATTGAGATCAAACACCATTTTCTTAGAGATGCTGTCAATAAAAAGGAAATTGAACTGAATTTTATTGAAACAGAAAAATAAATTGCTGATATCTTTACTAAGTCACTAGGGAATGAAAGGTTCAAATTTCTTAGAAGAGAACTTGGCTTGTGTAAATTTCAGCATGATGAATAAAATTTCAGTTGGTTTGAATAAAACTCTGTGGTTGATTGAATGTTGGACTAGATCATGCATGCATAACATTCATATTGTTTCATGACATATTTTTTCATTGCATATCATGCATCCATGACCTATGTCTAAGCTCTCTCTCATCTAATTCTTGCCATTCATTTGCAAAACTACATGCATATAGACAGGGGGAGTGTTGTATGTAATTCAGAGAGGGTATCAACTTCATTGCAACTCAAATTCTTGTCTCTCGTGAATTCATTCATTCCTTGACCCTGATGAGTTGAGTCTGACAATATGGCAATCTGTTAGTCAGTTCTAATTCTTAAGCAATAGAAAACATACTTCTTCCGTTATAAGAATTTTAATTGCTTAAAGACTGACTTAATGATTTAAATTTTATAATCTTTAGAGTTTAAATAATGCAATCAGAAAATAAGAATGCTGATAATTGATAAAGCTCTCAACCCCTATTTCATTACATGTCAGACAAAGTTAATTGTATATGAAATCTGAAAACTCACCTGAAATCCTGTTAGAGAAGGCTAAGCATGTATATTATCCTTAAACAAGTCATTCTGAAACAAATAAAGGACAGCTAAGAAAATGTTAAAAATCTTGAAAAATATTTGAAATAATGTTGGCAGAGCAATGACTGGTAAAGCACTGAGAAACTGAGTGATCCATCAAAGAAATGGATAATACTTAAGTCATGAGGTGTATCAGTTATCTCTGGATAAATGATCAAAACAGTAGGGTGGTTTCACTGAGTACCTGGGGTTAACTGGCGTCTGATAAACGTGTACCCTCACATAAAAAGGTGTAAATCAGCTTTATTGAAATTGATCATAGGCAGAATGGTTCATTATGTTGAGTATCTAGGGGTACTGACGTCTGATAAACATGTACCCTTACGTAAAAAGATAAATGATACCTGAATGCCCTTAATGAAATAAAATTGAAAATGCTGCTCCTTCAAAAGAAAATTCAGATATGTCAAACTGTTTAATTTCAATACATGACCTGGTATCTCCTAACAATTTTTACTGAGTCTAAGAAAGTAAGATATTTTTGAAACTGAATCTCGCATGCTCAAATGTGATTTTGGTTTATTGCTATTATCATGCACAACAAACTTATCCAATGATTGTAGTGCATGAACTCTAATTTTTATAATCTTTAAACCAGAACTCTATCTGAAAGCAGTTTCTAAATTCATATGACTGAAGACTCTATGCTTTAGAATGCTTATTCCTGAACTACTTGTTCAGAATGCCCGCCAGATGATTTCTCTTGTTCCTTCCCTTGTAATTTCTTTCCCTCCTCTTTGTTGATGGCAAAGGGGGAGAATATATGTCTGTTGTCGAATTCCAGGGGGAGTGTATGCATCATATTATGGCAAAGGGGGAGATCTTGTGAGCAGGGTGTTAGTTTTCATTTCTAAGCACGCATTCATAGCATCTGCATGACAAATCTGACTAATAAATCATGTCTTTCATCAAAAATATATTTGTATGACAGGATGCTGCTATTCTATATGATAGGGTGTTGCCATCATCAAAAAGGGGGAGATTGTTGTGACTCCTCTGTGTTGATGATGTTGACAATAAGCTTTACTTCATTGGCAACAGCTTGTTTTGATTGATTGGCAACTGTTAATGTTTTGATGAAACTGTCTTTATCAGATTGTCTGTGTGTTCCATGCATTCAGAGTATGTACATCGTCATGTTGCTTGTAGTCTGCACATTCCTTATTGTTAAGTCTACACAGTGCATGTGTCACACACACACAAGTCAACACACTCATTGCCAGCATGTCTGTACATCGCCTTGGGCATGGCAAAGTCTATACATTGCTGCATTGCTCGCACAGGCAATCTCTATACATCGGACCAAGTCTGTACAGTCTCATTTAAAGTCTATACTGTGCATACTACATCGTCAAAGTCTATACATTGCACTATAGTTTGTATTCCTTTAAAGTATGTACATCCACCGTCTCGGTTGAGCCTTGAAATCTGTACATCATCCGTCTCACTTAGCGTCTCATGCATATGCTAAGTCTATACATTGCAGCATGCATTATCTCCAAGTTTGTACAGCGTCTAGCGTCTCAGGCAATGTCTATACATCGTGTTGCAAGCACGCACTCAAGTCTGTACAGCCGGTGAGGTCCGTCTCACTCAGCGTCTCAAGTGGACTTGAAGTCTATACATTGGACCGTCTTACTTAGCGTCTTTGTGCATGTCACACACTCGCAAGTCGGCACAACGCTTTGTCAGCAAGTCTGCACATTGCTATAGCACACATGCAGAGTCTAGACAGTCATGAATAAGTCTTTACATCATCTTATGCTGTGTCTCATTCTAGTCTATACACTTAGCGTCTCATGCATATGCAAAGTCTGTACATCGGCATAGTCCATGCATTCACTTCGAGTCTGTACATTGCATGCTACCAAGTATGCACATCGTGTGTTCATGAAAGTCGATGCATGCTCACTGTCTTGCTTGCATGATTGAAGTCTGTACATCCGTTGGCTAGCATGTTGCACAAGTCCATACATTGTCTGGCTGCATAACACAAGTCCATACATTCTTTAGCTCAGTTCGCAGCTGAGTATGAAGTGTGTACAGCCTATCAGCGTCTCACTCAGCGTCTCTATGCTGGTCAAGTCTATACATTGTCTTGTTGGTCCAACATCAAGTCTGTACTTCGTTTAGTTGTACGCCACAGAGTTGAGCAAGCCTACACATCAGTCTGCCTTGCTTCTTTCCATAGCAAGTCTGCACACTGTCTCGTCGCACACACTCAAAAGTCTATACATTACATTATATGCATACCATATTGCATCCAGCATGTCTGTACATTGAGGTCGGATGCTGGGATTCAAAGTCTACACATTGCAATGTCTATACACTGCACATTACACCCTACAGAGTCTGTACAAGGTTTCAACCTTAAACTGATAAGTTTTTTCGTCTGTCTGATAGGTATTCTTCGTGAAGCTTAATGAAGGCACGTGATCTGAGGATAATAGGAGGCTCAGGATCATGACACGTGTAAAGTAGCGAGTTTGGATGCTGCCACGTGGACTGAGGCCTCTGGGCGAGAAATGTGGAAGACACACGCCCTATCTGTGCTGCTGGTATAAAAGGAAATCTTCTTCCTCAGAAGAAGGTTGATCGTGAGCAGAGAGGCTGATCGAAGTAGAAGAGCATAGAGTGAACTCCAACCTGCACGATCCACAGAGAAGAAAAGCAGAGAAGAAGAAAAAGAGAGAAGAGAAGATTGAGAGAGATGAGTTGAGAGAGTTTGTTCGAGAGCTTGTTAATCAGTCTCTTGGTTCAGATACCAGAGCTGATACTGCTCATTCTGAGCTACATGTTTTTGGGTTTTCCCATTTTCATTTGATTCTATTTTTCTTGTTTCCGATACTCTTATTTTCAAGCTGTGAGTCAGCGTTTGCAGAGGTGCTGCCTCTGGACGGGTCAAGCTGTAAACCCCAGCGGTTGCAGTGGAGGATTCCACTGGACAGGTGAAGCTGTAATCCTCAGCGGGCAAGACTTGGTTTCGGTCTCATGCCGTGTATGCTTGCTCAAGAACAAACACAAGAAGACAGTTAAGGCCATTTTCCGCCATGATCAAATGCTCAAATGTTTAAGCTTCCAAAATGCATAAAATGAGCCAAATGAACTCTAAATGGGTGTTAAAGTTGTTCAAATGCAAAACCTTTTTATACGGACACGTTTTCTTGAGCTAACAAGATTATTTTGTAGAAATTCCAGAGTTCGGTCGACCAACAGCATTGGTCGGTCGACCAAACATCCTAGAACCTAGAACTCTGAAATGTTACAGAGTTCGGTCGACCGATGGCCCTAGTTCAGTCGGCCGATTTTCCCAGAGTTGAAGGGTCCATGATTTCTCAAAGAACGGTCGACCAATAGATAGATTTCGGTTGACCGACCCCTGTTCAAGCAGCAATTGTTGACTTGTGTTTTCTCCAACGTGGGCAAGCCTTCCTTTTCGACTTTTGAGTCCATGAGCATTCAAAGCTGCCAGGAAATGTGGGAGGCTGTCTTGGCATCTCCCTTGACCACCCTAGGCTATATAAAAACACCTTATGTGTGAAGAAACCCTAATCAACTAAGAGGATTCAAGGGATGCTATCAAGAGAGGAAGAAAGCTGCTGCAAGAATCTACATGAATAGTGATCCGTCCAGCTATCCTTCATCAATAATCAAGCATTTCAAGATTTTTCTGAAGCCAAAGAACTGGTGTTCATCAGAAGAATCAAGAATCAACTCTTGGATCTGCATCATTCAAACAGGGGGAACCTAGATCTGAACTTTTCATTTCGTTTCTTCTTCTAAACTGTTCTGAGCTTCAAGTGTGTAACTTTCTTAAATCTGTGAACATCAAGTGTGTGTTTGGATCTCTCAAATCTGTGTGTGTGTGTGTGTGGATCTATTCAGATCTGTGTGTGTGTGTGTGTCGGTGCCTTTGCACCATCGTAGGTGAAGAGGGGTTATCTCGCGCTGCTCCTGAGCGGGGGAGATGATGTACACGTACCCTTGAAATGTGAATTGCAAGAAGGGAAATGATGTGACACAACCCCTTGGAGGTGGCAGCCACTTGACCAATGCACCTTGGACCTATATTCGCAAGCAAGTAATCGATCGGCGAACCCACTCTAGCGGACTCACCTGTGTAGCGCACACTCGGATCCGTAGATGGACCGGCGATAGTGGAGAGGATCCGAGGAGGGACCTCACCTTTCCGGGGATTTGACTAGCTTGGGTTGAACCCCTAAGGGCCTGGGATTCCCAATTCCGTGGGCGGCCAGCATGCCAAGGGCGTGGGTTGTAGGGTTGCACTCTCAACTCACTCCGCGGTGGTCACACAATTCAATGGAGTTTGAGATCGGGCGCTCACCTCACCGCCAACGGGCAACTAGAAACGATACTAAGACAAGCAAAAGTAAAACCAGCAGAGGAAGTGACAAGAAGCTCACCTGATCGGCGTGAGGACGCCGATCCCGGCCGGAGACGAGGGCGAGCGGGGAAGCGTGGGCTACCCGCACGCCGCGCCGATGACGCTTCGGCCGCTTACCTGCTAGTACAATCACTACGCCCTCACAGAGGGGGTGGACTAGGGGTGGGGATGATTAATTACAATCAAAACTACCTCCACGCAGGGAGGGGCGGTCAGCCGGCAAGGCAAGATCGGATAGAGAGCTAAAGGAGTCGTCGAAAGAGGACTTCGCCGATTCTGCCCGCTTCTGGAACTACCTGATAGGTACTCGCTGTTGGCGCTGCCACGGGTTCTCCCGAACTTGGAATTCGTCGAAACCAGCGCTCAATCTTCACTGACTGATCCAGGAGGGCTGCTGAATTTTCTTGTGGGTTTGAGTTGTCGTTGACGGCCGGGGCAGGCACTGGACCGGTGCTGCTCTGTTCTGGCTCTGACTGGTCCCAGGACGCTGCAGCAGGTTGACAAACTCTCCACAAACTCCCCCGAGATCCGAATGATGCGGGATAAGAACGGACGCGAGCGTGAACGAGTCTTCTTCGATCCACAACCAAGAAGAGCACCAGAGAAGGTCAGAGTCTAGAGAACCAGCCTGAAGAGTGGGGGAGTATCAGGACTGTCTCTGACTGGCCAGACCTGCGTACCGGAGGGAAAATAATTGGAACGGGGTACTCCAAACTCCAAACGAGGCTCTGCTTGTTTTGATGGATAGGGGACTGGTAGAGGTTCGTCCCGGTCAAACGGTGAGCCACGGGGAGCCGGGTGTGGTTGCAGCAGCTTCTGAACTGAGGCTCTGGTCTCTGCTCAGGTGCCGGATGCGCAGTCGGGCAAGAACGGATGTCGCGGATGGCTCCAACCTCGGAATGAGGCAGGATCACCTCGCCTGCGAAGCCGACCGGAAGAGCTTTCCGGAAATATATGATACACCTCCAGAAAATGCGCGGTGAAGACGTGGCTACCTCTACAACTCGACCCTTGACTGCTGCCTGCGAACTGAGATGAACCGGGTGGTGATAGGTGATGGGAAACGGGGTAGATGGGATGGGAGATGGGGTGGATGGGTGTGGGGGCGACCCTGGGCTGTGTGGGGGTCTGGTAGAGGGTGATCCAAGGTGTGGGAGGGGCAGAATGGGGGCTGGAAGATGGTCTAGCAGGTGGAGGAAGGGGGAGCTGCGAATTTGGGTTGGAAAGGAGAGAGGGAAGAAGAGATCTCTCCCAAGGTTGGAATGTGACTTAATGGGGGTCTTGGGGATGGGAAGGGGTGTGTTGGGAGATGGAGAGGTGTGTTGGGGAAGGGAAGGGGTGGCTTAGGGAAAGGAATGGTTGCTTGGGGAAGAGGAAGGGTTGCTTGGGAGAATGGAGAGGTGCCTAGGAGAGGGGAATTCCACCTAGGGGTTGGAGGGGAATTGAATGAGTGTATGGGGAAGGGGGAGGGGTTTTAATGAGAGGTGAATGGGGAGGAGAGAGTGAGAATTTTGAAATTGGGGGTGGGGAGGAGAGAGAATGGGGTTCGCCCCCTTTAGAGAGAGAGAGAAGAGAGAGAGAGAGAGAGGAACCACCCCTTAGAGAGAGAGAGAGAGATTCTCACAATTGTAGTGGAATTTCAAATTTTCTTTCAATCATTCATTACTTCTCAAATGGGGGATTGGGGTCCTATTTATAGGAATCTCACAATTTAACATAAGTCCCTGACTTTTGGACTAATAACAAGAAACCAAGGGAAGGGGGTGCCCATGGGCCTATTAACCTACCAAACTAACATAATGACTCAAGACTTAGGTAGATGACTCATTAACCTAGGTACTGGACTTAAATAAAAGGAAAAGTACATGATAAGAAAATGAAAATTACATCATATGACTCGAAATAAAGTGGCGAACAAGATGAAGCACAGTTGGCGAGCATCGGGATCCTCGAACAAATGGGATTGTTGGTGATGTCCCCATCATACCCCCGAGGTGCGGAGAACTCGACTCCGTCGAGTATGGGTCCACCGGGGAAGTGGTCCTGTAAAGCAGCTCGAGGTGAACCTCAACCTCCAAACTCAACCCTGCGTCCGCAGCCAGGGGACGGTCCTTCATCCTCTCACGGTGGCTTGGGCACACCCTCTTGCTGGCGATGGAACCCTGCTTCCCTAGTATTGCCTCTGTGTGCACACGTCGGGCTCTCAGGCTGATTTTTGGTGGCTCTCTGAGGGTATCACTCACAAGAAAAGATATAGGCTCAATGTACTCACTAGGATCCACCGCGGTGCCCATATAGGGTGCCGGATCCGCCACGTGGGAAATGGGGTGAATCCCAAAACCCATTCGTAAGTCCAACCCATAAGCCGGGTTGCCAAAGTCACTCGGAACTTGGCAAGGTCCAAGTCCTCGTGCCCTCAAGTTGGAGGTGACTCTAGGGTAGAGCCACTCCAATACCACCATCGATAGGTTACCTACTTGGAATTCCAAGTGGCGCTCGCGAGCCTTTTCCCGCTCTTTGTGAACATCACCGCTCGTTGCAATTTGCTTGCGTGTATGCTCATGCCATGCATTATGATGAGTGAGTGGTTGTGAAAGTGGATAGTGTGCAAAGGTGGACCGGGGGCAACCATAAATTGACCTATCATGCTTTGATGCCATGTGGACCTTGATGAACTTAGGTGGACCGGGGCAACCATAAATTGACCTATCATGCTTTGATGCCATGTGGAACTTGATGAACTTAGGTGGACCGGGGCAGCCACAAGTGACCCTATCATGCATGGACTTCATAACAATGGTTGGAGGGCCGGGGCATCCGTATGGGAATCTATTGCGTATGGGTATAGCAAATTCCGGGGGTCCCGGACATCCGTGAATGCTCCTACTATGCTTAAGACCCATGATGAATGAAGGTGGACCATTACATCCGAATATGGACCACTTATGCTTCCTACTTGGCATGTGGGTGATATTAATGAATGGACCCAACATAGTGTTCATGCCGAGTGGTGTTGTATGCCAAGACTTATGCACTTTTGTACCAAAGATGTCTCCTATGTGTGGGCTTTTGGACTTCCATTGGAATGGATCAAAGGGGTCTAGGAAGGTGGATATCATGAAGTGGGGCACTTCCTCGATCCCTAAGTGTATATTACCCAAAGTCATGGCTCCCATGGTGTAACCTGAGTCTTGGGAGAGATGGGCTTGGTCCAACATAACGGGTGAGGGTAGGAAAAGGTGGGCGATAAGTGATGTGGGTGGACCACATGGGTTCTCGGGTTCCCATTGGGAGGGGTCAAAAGGATCGACATAAGTGTACCCGGGGGAAATGAGCTCTATGTTTATCTCAACATCCTCAAGGTCCTTACAATATGGTGGTGGATCCTCCTCCTCTAGTAGAATGATTGGGCCAAAGTTTTTGGTGGGCGGGTTTAGGAAGGGATCGTAGGGGTCATAGTAAGGGTCACCTAGGGAGAGTAACTCTAGGTCCTCATGGTCCTCACATAGTGGTGAGTCATCCTCAAGGTCCTCACAGTATGGTGGTGGATCCTCCTCCTCTAGTAGAATGATTGGGCCAAAGTTTTTGGGAGATGGGTTGAGGATGTCCTCTATGGTGGGAGGTGGATCCGGATTGGCATCCATCTCCACTTGGGTATGTGTGTGGGCCACAACTTCCAAGGATAATGGGGTAGGAAAGTCTATGGTGGGTGGAGTGATAATGGTCGGTGCATGGTACTCTCGGGGTGGTGAACATGGGTGGACTTGGGTTGGGCTTGGTCGGGGAAGTTCTTGGGTTGGAGTTGGGGTCGGGGGTGGAAGATCGGTTGGTTGAAGAGGTTTGGATTGTGGTGCGTAGATATTTCTAAGATCGGCCCTCATTTCATCCCAAGATTCAATGGGTGCTTCCCCTTTGGCTTCTCTCAAATCTATAATATTCTCCCATTCTTTCTAGGGGTGAGCATTATTCGGGTTCAACCCGAAAACCAAACCAAACCGAACGATTTGGTTCGGTTTGGTTTGGGTTGAAATTTAAAAAATTTTGGTTTGGGTTCAAACCGAACCGTATTAAAAAATTTGGTTTGGTTTGGTTTGGTTTTGAAGTTCAAGAAACCGAACAAAACCAAACCGAACCGAATAACCCGAATTTAAGAATATTTTTATCAAATTAATATAAATGTATATGTAACTATAAATCTGAATTTAAAAAGTCCAATTCTCACCATTCTAATGGGGTTTCCGACTTTACGAAATAGGTTTCAAATCACCTTCTATTTTACTGTAACCGAACTTCTTAATTTCTTATGTGAAAATATTATGGAGCTTGTTCTTACAAGTTACAACTTTGTATGTTATTTTTTTTTATATTTACTTTATTTGGTAGAAATTCTTTTACCCTACCTTTCTCTAATGTTGTTTGAATCCAATCTAATTTATAAAATGGGAGATGAATATGGTTCAAACCGAACCAAACCGAACCAAACCGAATTAATTCGGTTTGGTTTGGTTTGGTTTCAAACTAGTTTGATTTGGTTTGGTTCGGGTTGAAGCCTTAATTCGGTTCGGTTTGGTTTGAGAAAAATTCTCTTCAAACCAAACTAAACCAAACCGTGCTCACCCCTAATTCTTTCCTAGCTTGGCGCCAGAGCAAACTCTTGACATAGTTGACTTGGATAGGCCCTGACAGGGTAAACCTCCCAAAGTGTCGATCTATGGACTTCTCCCATTCTAGATATATGCTAGGGCGGGATCCATCAAACACAAAGGCTTCTAATGGGCCTAAGAGTGGCGAATATGCCAAGTATGAGGTAGTCATGATGGTGGACAAGGGTGATGCATGCAATGGCCCTAGGACAAGACTTAGTAGAGACAAGTCTAGAACTTGCTCTAATACCAAATTGATGTGACACAACCCCTTGGAGGTGGCAGCCACTTGACCAATACACCTTGGACCTATATTCGCAAGCAAGCAATCGATCGGCGAACCCACTCTAGCGGACTCACCCGTGTAGCGCACACTCGGATCCGTAGATGGACCGGCGATAGTGGAGAGGGTCCGAGGAGGGACCTCGCCTTTTCGGGGATTTGACTAGCTTGGGTTGAACCCCTAAGGGCCTGGGATTCCTAATTCCGTGGGTGGCCAGCACGCCAAGGGCGTGGGTTGTAGGGTCGCACTCTCAACTCACTCCGCGGTGGTCACACAATTCAATGGAGTTTGAGATCGGGCACTCACCTCACCGCCGACGGGCAACTAGAAACGATACTAAGATAAGCAAAAGTAAAACCAGCAGAGGAAGTGACCAGAAGCTCACCTGATCGGCGTGAGGACGCCGATCCCTGTCGGAGACGAGGGCGAGCGGGGAAGCGTGGGCTACCCGCACGCCGCGCCGATGACGCTTCGGCCGCTTACTTGCTAGTACAATCACTACGCCCTCACAGATGGGATGGACTAGGGGTGGGGATGATTAATTACAATCAAAACTACCTCCACGCAGGGAGGGGCGGTCAGCCGGCCAGGCAAGATCGGACGGAGAGCTAAAGGAGTCGCCGAAAGAGGACTTCACCGATTCTGCCTGCTTCTGGAACTGCCTGATAGGTACTCGCTGTTGGCGCTGCCACGGGTTCTCCCGAACTTGAAATTCGTCGAAACCAGCGCTCAATCTTCACTGACTGATCCAGGAGGGCTGCTGAATTTTCTTGTGGGTTTGAGTCATCGTTGACGGCCGGGGCAGGCGCTGGACCGGTGCTGCTCTGTTCTGGCTCTGACTAGTCCCAGGATGCTGCAGCAGGTTGACAAACTCGCCACGAACTCCCCCGAGATCCGAATGATGCGTGACCAGAATGGACGCGAGCGTGAACGAATCTTCTTCGATCCAAAACCAAGAAGAGCACCAGAGGAGGTCGGAGTCGAGAAAACCAGCCCAAAGAATGGGGGGGTATCAGGACTGTCTCTGACTGGCCAGACCTGCATACCTGAGGGAAAATAATTGGAACGGGGTACTCCGAACTCCAAACGAGGCTCCGTTTATGTTGATGGATAGGGGACTGGTAGAGGTTCGTCCCGGTCAAATGGTGCGCCAAGGGGAGCCGGGGTGTGGTTGCAGCAGCTTCTGAACTGAGGCTCTGGTCTCTGCTCAGGTGCCGAATGCGCAGTCGGGCAAGAACGGACGTCACAGATGGCTCCAACCTCGGAATGAGGCGGGATCACCTCGCCTGCGAAGACGACTAGAAGAGCTTTCCAGAAATATATGATACACCTCCATAAGATGTGCGGTGAAGACGTGGCTGCCTCTGCAACTCGACCCTTGACTGCTGCCTGCGAACTGAGATGAACCGGGTGGTGATAGGTGATGGGAAACGGGGTAGATGGGATGGGAGATGGGGTGGATGGGTGTGGGGGTGACCCCGGGCTGTGTGGGGGTCTGGTAGAGGGTGATCCAAGGTGTGAGAGGGGCAGAATGGGGGCTTGAAGATGGTCTAGCAGGTGGAGGAAGGGGGAGCTGCGAATTTGGGTTGGGAAGGAGAGAGGGAAGGAGAGATCTCTCCCAAGGTTGGAATGTGACTTAATGGGGGTCTTGGGGATGGGAAGGGGTGTGTTGGGAGATGGAGAGGTGTGTTGGGGAAGGGAAGGGGTGGCTTGGGGAAAGGAATGGTTGCTTGGGGAAGAGGAAGGGTTGCTTGGGAGAATGGAGAGGTGCCTAGGAGAGGGGAATTCCACCTAGGGGTTGGAGAGGAATTGAATGAGTGTATGGGGAAGGGGGAGGGGTCTTAATGAGAGGTGAATGGAGAGGAGAGAGAGAGAATTTCGAAATTGGGGGTGGGGAGGAGAGAGAATGGGGTTCGCCCCCTTTAGAGAGAGAGAAGAGAGAGAGAGAGAGAGAGAGAGGGGAATCCACCCCTTAGGGAGAGAGAGATTCTCACAATTATAGTGGAATTTCAAATTTTATTTCAATCATTCATTACTTCTCAAATGGGGGATTGGGGTCCTATTTATAGGAATCTCACAATTTAACATAAGTCCCTGACTTTTGGACTAATAACAAGAAACCAAGGGAAGGGGGGTGCCCATGGGCCTAGCCCATTGAATTGGGCCTATTAACCTACCAAACTAACATAATGACTCAAGACTTAGGTAGATGACTCATTGACCTAGGTATTGGACTTAAATAAAAGGAAAAGTACATGATAAGAAAATGAAAATTACATCATATGACTCGAAATAAAGTGGCGAACAAGATGAAGCACAGTTGGCGAGCATCGGGATCCTCGAACAAATGGGATTGCTGGTGATGTCCCCATTAGGAAACGAGTCAGAGGTGCCCAGGGATAGAACCCAGGGGAAGTCCCTCCGATGCCTAAGTCAGTAAAATAGTAGAGCTCGGATGCAAAGGGAAGAGTTAGGAGGATGATGGGAGCGCGAGATCCCTCTCCACCAAAAGGTGAAGTGGTTCCTGCTCAGGATTTTTTTGGCTCTTGCCTTGCCTACCTCCCGTAGTAGGGTTTTTTCAGTTTAAATAGTGACATGTTTGTGCGACTGATCCCTGTAAGCGGAGGAGTCTCAGGGGGGGTTACGTCTTTCATGCGGGGCTCCTTATAGCACGCGGACTCCTGGTTTCCCCTGTCCTCTTGAGCTTTTTGTCATTAAGGGACCCGCAACGGTCATGATCAATAAGCTTCCATCAGTGAGTCCGAGCGATGGGCACTGGCCTAGGAGAGGTCTCCCGAGCGATGAGTGCTTGGTCGGGACAGGGAAAAGAGGCTCTGGGGGAGCTTTCCCGATCGAACTGATGCTCGGACTTCCCAACCCGAAGGCCGCCTAGGAAGCGCTTGTACCGAGTGAGTTTTTGGGCTTTATATTAAGTGGGCCCAGGGGATACCACTTTGAGTAGTTGGGCCTCGTTCGGTCCGGTTTGACCTCTTTTGGCCTCTCCGTACGAGCGACGAGATTTTCCCTCTCCACTTGTCCCCCTCCTACTCCCGAGCCAAAATTAGGCTCGGACGAGTAGCGTTTGGGCTGTACGTTTTGTGGCACTGGTTGGGTATAGATCTCTCTTTTTGATAGGGACCACTTGACGCGGCTCACCTTGAAAATATGCCAGTTATGATGAATAAGAGAAGGCCCCTCCCGGGGAGATCGAATCACCGCGCCGCCTCCGGTTTAATCATTGCGTGTTTTGCATCCTTTTATCTCAAGGGTTTTGGGTTTTGCCTCTCTTTATATTTGTGGGGGCTCCTACGTTGCTGAGAGCAACTTGGAAGAGTGGAGAATCGTTGCGGCTATCGGAGCTAAGAGAGCATTCCTGAAGCGGCGATTCGTCAGCTTCCTTCTCCTCCGGAGTCCTCTGATTCAGAGCTTTCCCCTTCATCTCCCAGTTCTTTTGTCTGTTCCATGGCGGACCAAAATCTAGGGGCCGAGAGCCGAGAGGGAGAATGGGCCTCGAGGACTTTTTTGGTGCCATCAGAACCTCTTCGTAGTGAGCTGGGTGAGGCAGACGTGAAGCGGCTGGAGAATCGGTATGGGCTGCCATGGCGATTTAAGTTCCTCGCACCTGAACCTCATGAATCCAGTCTGGTCCCTCATTCTGGTCTCTTCTGTTCTTTCCTCCTGGCTTGGAAGTGCGGCTTTCGGCTACCCCTCCATCCCTTTGTTGCCGAGTTGCTTCGGTTTTACCGGCTGGCTCCTATCCAGTTGGTCTCCAACTCTTACACCCTCATCTTCTCCTTCATTTTCCTCTGTGGCCAGAGAGGGGTGCGCACCTCGCTAGATCTCTTCCACTATTTTTTTGAGTTGAAGGATAATCCTTTTGCTGGGAAGGGCTTCTTCTTCATTCAGGCGAGGCGAGGGAGGAGTTGTGTGTCCCTTTCTGTGAAGGATTCCTCTCACAAGGGGTGGAAGATCCAATATTTTTGGGTGGGTCCATCGACGGTCGGCGTGGTCTGGAATTTTTCGATGGCGCCCAACTTTCACCCGAACATCCCTCCGAAGCAAACAGAGGTCTCTCCGGAAGTGGAGAGGGATGCTGCTATCCTTCAGCGGGACAGCCTGGGGACTGCTGAGTTGGTGACTCCTTCTAACATCGAGGAGTATCTTTCTCGACTGTTGTTGCCGACGGGTAAGGTTCTCAGGAACTTGTCCTCTTTCAAGCGAGTGCTTTCCTCTTCTCAATTTGTTCCTCTTCATGCAGATCTGCGGCGAGCGGCTGAGGAGGGGGAGGAGGAGGAGGCACCGTCGGTCGAGCTGGAGATCATCAATGTGGATGATACGCCGGTTCCGAATGATCTCTCAGCCTCGGAGGGCTCATCCCGCGCTTGGGAAAAGGGCAAGGGGGTCACCCGGGACGATGCTTCAGAACGCCGGGGGGTCAAGCGGAAGGATCCCGTGGTGAAGTTGCTGCGGTCTTCGATGCAGGCTCAATCGACTGAGAAGAAACGGGTGAGGAAGGCGGAGACCGTTCGCCCGGTTGATGAGGTTCCCTTGTTGCCTCCTCCTTCTGCGGTGCAAGAGGGGGCAAATGACGAAGGGATCGCGGTTGATGCTAGGGCGCCAAACGAAGCAGAGGGGCCACCGGATGAGGGAGCCCGGCCCAAGCTGGTTGAGGCTAGAGGGTCGCAGGGTGTAGTGACTTGATCACAGCCGACCGAGGCTGGGGAGGTGCATGGCGGGGCCGCACATCTCGAGTTAGCCGGTGGGGCCCCCGAGGTAGGATTGCTGGAGGAGGGTGCCCCAGTCCCGACCTCTCTGGAGAGGGCTCACTTTCCCTCGACCAATGCCTTCAGCGTCCGGGCCTCCCTGTATCAGAGGTGCCACTCTGTAGCTTCAGGGGTCGTACGAGCGAAACTTCAGAGGAGTCCCCCCTCCATGCTTTTCGAGCAACTTATGGAAGGCAGCCTGATCTTGGCCTAGCTCGGGGCTGAGGTAGTAGGCGCGTATGCTCAGGTGGAGTCAGAGTGGGAAGCTCTCTCATGGGCCCGTGGTGCGCTCGATCGGAAGGTCGAGCATCTGACCCTTGATCTTGGTGACCTCCGTCGGGAGGTGTCCCCGGTTCGGGCTCTGGTGCAGTCGAGCCAAGCGGAGGCTTGGTCATTGGCGGAGCAGCTGGCCTAGGCTCGTCCTATGGTCGACCAGAAGAATGAGCTCCTGGAGGCAGAGCGTATGATTCAGGTTGAGCGCGGCGAGCAGTGGAAGGCCGAGCGGGAGAGGCTCGAGGTCCGAGTCCGGGGAGCCGAGGATGCACTGACCGAGGCTGAGAGAAGATTGTCCGAGTCAGAGCGAAGGATAGCCGAGCTTGAGGGGCAGGCGGAGTCGGCCGGGGCGGGGGCGCTCGAGCGACATAAGTGCTCAGAAGCCTTCCACGCGGCTCTTCTCCAGGTTGCCTTCCCTTATTATGAGTCGGGCTATCGCCGGGGCCTTTGGAAGGGCTTCTCTCAGGACTACGATCGGGCCGTCATGGAGGCAGAGGCCCAGGCGTCTAAGCTCATTTTTTCTTCCGGGCAACGCTATGACTCGGACTGGGGTTCGACCGACTCTTCCCATTATACTTCGAGCGAAGAGGAGGGTTGGGAGTCTTCGTCCGAGCGATTGCCAACTCCAGCATCTTCGGGAGATCACACGACCGAGACAGTTCCCACATAGGTGGGGTCAGTGCCCGGGTTGGCCGTCGCTGAGAATACTGGGGGCAGATCGTCTGGTGCTGAGGAAGCCTCGCAGGCCGAGCCTGAAGATGGGCCTGAGGCTTGATGTAATAGCTCTTTCTTTCTTTTTTTCTTTCCTTTTTCTTATGTAGCCTGGTAAGGCTTTTTTGGAAAATATAATAGCGACAGTATTAAATGCTGAATTGACTGTTTCTTACTGCTTCTGGTGTGATTTGACTATCGGATTTGTAGTCGTTGGAGAAGGCACCGATTTTCTCTACAGATATCACGCGTGCCGATCTGTCAAATAACTGACATGGCACTGGCACCTTTCCATTTTTCCATACCGCCCTTAATGACTTGCCGCTTCGCGCGTCCCGTTGGCGGGATGTTTGGGAAATGAGGTAACCATATCAGGGAAAGCCCCTTTTAGCGTGTTTTGTAAGGGGAGAGTCATTTAAGGTGATCAGCTCCCCCTTCGGCCTATAAAAGGTCCGAGGGGCGTCTCCTTTTCCTTTAATCCCTTAAGGCCATCCCTGGCGGTTTCCCCTTCTTTCCCTTCCGCGAGGCGTTGTGCTGTCAATCTTGGCGGGCATGGAAGGCGCTTCAGAAGACGATGATGCAGATGGCGGTAGGAGGGAAGCTCCTGCTATTTCAGTCTGGAAGAGGGTTCGTCAGTCGGGGGTCAGTCTGGAAGAGGGTTCGTCATGCCGGAGCATGTAGCCCTCCTCTCCCTAACCTGCCGACATTATCCTGAGGGGGGGGGATGAAGCTTGTCAAGCTTCATTCTTTCACTACCCAGCCCCTTTTTCCACCGTCGACCCCATTGCTAAGAAGGGGAGCTCTCTCAAGCTTCCTCTCCATTTTGCTCCGGTCGACCTCTTCTCTTTCTTCTTTTTTGTTGTTTCCCCTTTTTTCCTTTTGGCATCTTTCCTCTGAGCTTTTCTCAAACCAACGAGGCCAGCTATCCCTTATCCGAGCCAGTTTTCGCACGAGCCAGAGTCAATGGCTAGACGTAGGAGAGCCTACTGGGTCGGCCGAGCATTCTGCTCGTGTTGTAGTGCCAGAGGGTGTAATTTTTGTACATGCATACTATATTGGCTACGACCTACTTGATGTACATCAACGTTTAATAAGAAGAGAAGACTGGCATTTATTCTATTTTGCTTACGTGTGTATACTTGCCAAATGATCAAAAGTAGAACTTGCGAAGATTTGTCGCGTTCCATGTCTGAGGGATGGGTGTCCCTTCCATGGTGGACAATCGGTATGCTCTTTTCCCGAGCGTCTCGACCACTCGGCAGGGGCCTTCTCAGGTAGGGGCCAGCTTCCCCGCCGCCTCTAGTGGTCGAGATGCCTCGACCTTTATTAGGATGAAGTCTCCCGTCTGGAAGTGTCTGTCTCGGACTCTGGAGTTGTAGTATCGAGTGATGCGCTGTTGGTATTCCATTGCTCGGATCTTTGCAATCTCTCGGATCTCATCCGCTAAGTCGAGGTTCTCTCGCAATTTCTGCTCGTTTACCTCAAGCTCGAAGTGGACGACTCGGAGAGAGGGGTTGCCGACCTCCAACGAAAGTACGGCTTTCGTGCCATACACCGGCTGAAAAGGTGTTTCACCGGTGGCCGTTCTCAGAGTAGTTCGGTGCGACCATAGTACGCTTGGTAATTCCTCGAGCTAGCTACCCTTGGCCTTGCCGAGCCTGGTTTTGATACCTTTTAAGATAGTCTTATTGGCATTTTTGACCAGTCCGTTAGCATGAGGGTGGGCTGATGGATCAGGAGGTCGAAGCGTTGACATCGGTCGCACTTCTGTACGTAGGTCGTGCAGTCGTGCTGGAGGGTGGGCCACCAATAACTCGGTCGAAGTAAGATCCTGGCGAGCGATCTTCCTCCTTGGTGCGCTCCGTAGGTACCTTCGTGTACTTCTTGAATAGCTCGGCTGGCTTCGTCGGCGCTGATTGATGCGCACCGACTAGTGTCGTTAAGAAAGCTGTGCCACAATTTCAAAATATTCACACTCACTCACTTTAAAAGATTGAAAAATCAAATTATATAGTGGTAAGCGGAGTCGATCCCACGAGGAGGAAAAATCCTTATTTTATCAAGTTGAAAAAACACCTTATGCTTTGAAAATCGAATTTTGAGTGAGATTAATCTAAGGAAAGATAAATTGCATGAAAACTATTTAAAGAACATGAGAGGGTTTAAGAAGAGAAATTAGAGGAGATAGAGAGAGAAACACAATTTCACAAATGATGAATTTCATTAAGATGATAGTGGAAAGTCACACTAGAAAAATAAGAATTACAACATGGGAACATCAAAAAGAAAAGATAAGAAAATATAGCCAATGCATGAAGAATAGCGCTGTCTCCTTGCCAAGCCTTGGATGGAGATCGCCTCGCCTTGGATGCCGACGCCGTGAGAAGACTAATAGATGAAGATCCGCCTTGGGATATGAGAGGAAAATAGAGGAAGAAAGAAATAGATGGAGGAAATTTTAAAACAATGCAAAAGGGTGTGTGTGTGTTGGTGTGTTTTGAGAAGAAACAGTGAAAAACTAGATTGAAAACAGAGGGTGATTTGGAGGAAGCATAACTTTAAAATCAGAAGAAATTAGAAAAAGTGGAAAACATGAAAGTTGTAGAGATTGAGAAGATGAAGAAAATTGATGAAGACTTCAGAGTTTAAAAACGAGAGGAAGATGGAGAAAAAGGAGGATGAACAGGAGGTGGTCGCGGATGAACAGTGCAGAACTCTAAAAATCTGAACTTTAGAAAATTGACTATAGCTTTAAAACGGTGAGGAATTGGAAGATGAGGTAGAAGAAGAAGTTGAATAACTTTCAAAAATGCACAACTTTTGTGAAGACAGCAGAAAGAGATGAGGATCAGAAGATGGAGAAAAATGATGAAGAACAGAAAGTATGAAAATCGGGTGAACAGTAAAAACCGTAGACATAGCTTTGAAAAACTAATTATAGCATAAAAACGAGAAAGAATTAGGAGAAGAGGAAGAAGAAGAAGTTGGAGAAGACTTAAAAACGAAGAACTGTGATGAAGAACTTAACTGCAAAAGATGAAAAGAAAGGCTTCGAAATTAAACCCTAAGGCAGATCTCCAAACTGTTCTCTCGTAACCTTGCGACCATGGCATCCTTTTATAGGGTTTTTGGTCTCTTACGATCGTGGACTTCCCAAATCCATTCAAATCCAGGTTTTTAGCAATACAACTTGATCCATTAGACTCCTTTCCATCATTAAACTCCTCCTTTCCATAAAAGGTTGCTTAGCTAAGAGCAAATATGGAAGAACAGTTCGATCGGGAGCCTGCAGTTGCCTTTTCTGGTTGAACTTGAAATAGCGACTTCATCTGGGGCGTTCTTTCTTTAAATGCCGCCTTAATTTAGGGCGTCCTTTCTTGAAGTAGCGACTGCATCTCGGGCTTCAGTTTCCTTAATTCCTCATTTGCTATTTCCATATTTTTCGTAAAATAGGAATTGACGACCTTCACTTTGGGCGTCCTTTCAATGATTAGCGACCTCATCTCGGGCGCTAATTCTTTTCTCTCTCTTTTTTTTATTCTTTTTCCACTTTCTTCTTTCAAATGAATTGACGCCTTTGGAGCTGTCGCTTCTTGCTGAAGACGCGCCCTTGCATCTATCGTTATTAAAATAGCGCCTTGATCTAGGTCGCTTTTTCCTGAAAATTAAAATATCAATCTATTTAATTCCAAAATAATTGTGCAAATATTTAAATATTTCTCACATGGTCTTTTAAGCTCAAAAAGATGATAAAATGCATAAAGACTCAAATAATGTGTGAGAATGTAATTAATGCTCATGTTGCACAAATATACTCAAACAATGCTCAAAGATGATGGATGTGATGTAAATTATAATGTAAAATATAGCACTTATCACACCCCCCAACTTACTCATTACTAGACCCTTAGCAATGCAATTAAATCAAAGTTAAGGACCAACAAGAATTCATAAAGATCATACTCTTATATCCAGCTCTCCCTTCATAGAATCAACCAAAGATTAGGAATCCAGAATCATTAATGCTCAAATTAGCCTTAGATTGGAACTTAAAGCACATGACTTAAGAATACAAATCAAAGTTCAATAGCACTTGTGCATGTGTAATTCTAAATCTGCAGTTAAGATAATTGCATCCCCCATTTGTTATTCCAAGTAAGTACCTTTCAACCCTGCACCTCTCAGATCAGAGCATTTAAGCATATTAGCTTTTGTCTGCCTTTTTCTTTTGTCCCTTTGGAACATTTTTCTTTCTCATTTACACAACCATAATGCTGCACTACCCTTCACCTTTTTGTACGAACCTCAACACGTCTTAGGTGAAGCAGGCCCGGTTACTCAGATCAGGGGCATTTTTCATGGCGTGATCTTTCTATTTCATCATTTCTTTCTTCTTCAACAATATGCCTTTGCATTTTCTTCTTTTTTTTTCTATAGAACTTGGCAGAAAGCTTTTTCTTGAAATAGATCTCCTCCTTAAGAAATACAGAGTATCAGATACAGTACCCAAAATAACAGAGGGCTTGTCTTATATTACTTTATCAGGGTGCATAGTAAAGATTTTTTTCTAATAGTGCGCATGAACTTTAAAGAGATTCTTATATCAGTTTTCCATGGCTAGATCGAACTTAATTTTCCTTCAACCTTCTCCCTAGCCTTTTTCTAATCCAGAATTACTTTCAATTCAACCATGAAACAATAAAACTCAGTCGGGGATTTCATCTTTTCACTTTCATGCAAATTTGTAAAAAATGATATGCAAGAATTCATGCTAAATCTCTACCAGATTGTACTATATGCAATGAAAATTTTCTGCCCTCTCCCCCCAACTTGAATGACATTGTCCTCAATGGCATGTAAAATTGAAATGAAAGAACAATGTAACAGTAAAGTTTGATGAGTAGGAAAGAGACAACCTGGTGTGCGGGGCAGAACTCCATCAACAGACGGCAACAGCTTCTTCTCCTTTGACCTTATCTTGACTATTGAAACATACTTAAACAAAAATATTAAATAACAAAAACCTTGGGTTGCCTCCCAGAAGCGCTAAATTTTCCGTCTTCAGCCAGACGTATGAAAGCTCAAAAGTGCAAACTCTATAACCAACATGTGGATTTAAGAATGAGCCACCACATTATCTCATCGTCATTGAAAAACCAAACATTGTACCACAAGAAGATGAGATTGAGCATGATTGTATAGGGCTAGAGTGGTTGTTATCACAATTCGGTTGATCATGCAATGTATGAATTAACAACCTAACTCTTAATGGGGTGGCCTGAGGTAGAAACCATGATGAATTAGTTAGGCCAAAAGGATCCCCTTGATTAATAATCAGAAATTTTTCTTCAAACTTGTGGTCCTTATATGTGTTGAAAACATTAATGAAGACCTTATTATTAATCAAAATGTCATGCTCTTCCTCACTTTTAGAGATTTCATGATCATGAGTGAGGTGAGAAGGGATCAAAGGGATAGGAGTTGCAAGCAACGGATCAGTGTCAAGGAGCTTAGAAGAATCAACAGTGAAAGATGCATACTCCTCAACATCATGAAGCTTGTAAGGTTTAATGGAATCAGATAAATCGGCTAACATGAAAATATCCACCATGGAATTACCGGTATCAAGAATAGATAGCAAATCAATATCCTCCCCTTGATTTAGAGATGCCCAATCGAGAGTAAGGTCATGGGAGTTACCCACCTCTTTATTTACCCAGGACAATTGTTTTATAACTTCACTCAAATCATTTCTTGCAGTCACCTCTTTGTCCTCTTCTACTTGGAATATGCTCTCCTCAAATATGGGTAGTGGTAAAATTTGATCATAAATTTGCATCTTACTATCTCCCCCCAACTCGAGATTATCGATTTCTTGAAAATCCTCCTCATAATCATAGGTAAGTGCAAGCTCCTCACTCTTAACTTTAGGAAGGGACATAAGTGAAATATGATCATCAAGTAATTTAGCACCTTCCTTCTCACATGTAATGTCATCAAATTCCTTGATCCCCTCAAATCTCTTAGGTTCCTCACTTAAAGTCTCCTGACCAGACCTCTCCATAATCTCTTCATCTTCAAAATTGAGTTGAGTGTTAGACTCTTGAGGAATCATAGATTGATCATAGTTATCATAAGGAATTTGATCAGTAAGAGTGGAACCTGAGTAGCTAAGCACTTGTTCTTCCTCTATCCTCTTAATTTCCCCAGTCATCTTGTCAATTCGCACTTGGAGAGATTGATTTTGCAGCATGATTGATTGATAGAATTGATTGAATTTCTCCTCTGAATTCGGATTTGAGGATGAAGGAGATGAACATTGAGACTGAGATTCCAAGGGATAACAAAGGGAAGAGTGATCAATTGAAGAGGACATAGACCATCCATCTTGGTGTTGACCTTGATCATAACAATCATTAGAATATGGAGCCCAATTCTGAGAAGTTTGATATAAATGATGTTGGGCCAACCTTTGCATAGAATTCCAAGAATACTCTGATTGCCCTCTCCCATTTGAGCTTGAAGATTGTGGACAAAAATCATAGGAAGATAGGGAGGGATTTTGAGTCATACAAACTTGCTTTTGGATTAGAGTGGAGTCATACGGCCTAGGAAAAGACTGAGTATTTTGAATATGACTTTGAGTAGAAGAATAAAATTGGGGCCCCATGAACGGAATGTCATTATAAGAAGGGCTTCCATTATAGGCTGACCAAGAGGATAGGCTATCATAATGGGCCAAACCATTGTGAGTGAATGAAAAAGATTGAGTTGGACCGTTGGCAACATAATGGGCCGGCTTGGCCCACATATGATTATGATCTTGATAATAAGGTGGCATAAAGGAGTTTGGATTCATAGCCCAAAGAATGGATCAAGAAAGTGGGCCAAAAGGTATGCCTTATTGAACTTGCAAGCCCAACTCAAAAACATGAATTTCTCACCCATTTTTTAAGGTTTTTTTTTAACTATATGAATAATGCATGCAACACGTTGTTTTTTTTTTGAATTTTTGATATGCAATGAATGATTGATGATGATTTTTTTTTTTTGGAAAACCTTCTAAGGGCACTCTAACTACAAGGTGCTTCGTGGTACAACCTGCCCGGCGTCCGTGAGGGAATCCACGGGTGCGGAGACTTATGGAGGTCTTAGAAATGGAATTTCAAGTCCAAAGAGACGGAATGCTCAATGGAGTGTCCTTCCAAATTCAAGAGGGGTGTAAAGATCCTAATGCCCTTAAGGAGGGGAAATAGATGAGAAAAAAAAAAATTTTTTCAAAAGATGTTGTAAATAAAGAATGAACAACAAAAAGAACAACTAAGTGCACAAATGCATGAAAGTAATGAAACTAAGATGGAGATATGCTAGCATGATGAAATTTTTTTTCTGTTTTCTGATTTTTTTAGAATTTTTCATAATTTTTCATAATTTTTTAGAATTTTTCAAAATTTCACAAAAAGAGGACCTTTTCCTACGTATACTGACCTTTTAGCGACGCTTGATTTTCCTGGATTTTTCTGAATTTTTGCTTTCTGTGACAGATCTGGGCTTTAGCGACGCTTCCTGTGACAGATTTTTTTCCTTGAATTTTCAGGTCCGAATTTCTTTGAATTTTCTGATTTTCTAATTTTTTTTTGCTTTTTCCTGCAAAGTAAAATAGAAAAATAAGTAAAACTATATACAAATCAAACACAAGGAATTTTCCAACATAAAAATTAATTTCCTCCCCGGCAACGGTGCCAAAAATTGATGCGCACCGACTAGTGTCGTTAAGAAAGCCGTGCCACAATTTCAAAATATTCACACTCACTCACTTTAAAAGATTGAAAAATCAAATTATATAGTGGTAAGCGGAGTCGATCCCACGAGGAGGAAAAATCCTTATTTTATCAAGTTGGAAAAACACCTTATGCTTTGAAAATCGAATTTTGAGTGAGATTAATCTAAGGAAAGATAAATTGCATGAAAACTATTTAAAGAACATGAGAGGGTTTAAGAAGAGAAATTAGAGGAGATAGAGAGAGAAACATAATTTTACAAATGATGAATTTCATTAAGATGATAGTGGAAAGTCACACTAGAAAAATAAGAATTACAACATGGGAACATCAAAAAGAAAAGATAAGAAAATATAGCCAATGCATGAAGAATAAGGCCGTCTCCTTGCCAAGCCTTGGATGAAGATCGCCTCGCCTTGGATGCCGACGCCGTGAGAAGACTAATAGATGAAGATCCGCCTTAGGATATGAGAGGAAAATAGAGGAAGAAAGAAATAGATGGAGGAAATTTTAAAACAATGCAAAAGGGTATGTGTGTGTTGGTGTGTTTTGAGAAGAAACAGTGAAAAACTAGATTGAAAACAGAGGGTGATTTGGAGTAAGAATAACTTTAAAATCAGAAGGAATTATAAAAAGTGGAAAACATGAAAGTTGTAGAGATTGAGAAGATGAAGAAAATTGATGAAGACTTCAGAGTTTAAAAACAAGAGGAAGATGGAGAAAACGGAGGATGAACAGGAGGTGGTAGCGGATGAACAGTGCAGAACTCTAAAAATCTGAACTTTAGAAAATTGACTATAGCTTTAAAACGGTGAGGAATTGGAAGATGAGGTATAAGAAGAAGTTGAAGAACTTTCAAAAACTCACAACTTTTGTGAAGACAGCAGAAAGAGATGAGGATCAGAAGAGGGAGAAAAATGATGAATAACAGAAAGTATCAAAATTGGGTGAACAGTAAAAACCGTAGACAGAGCTTTGAAAAACTAATTATAGCATAAAAACGAGAAAGAATTAGGAGAAGAGGAAGAATAAGAAGTTGGGGAAGACTTAAAAATGAAGAACTTTAATGAAGAACTTAACTGAAAAAGATGAAAAGAAAGGCTTCGAAATTAAACCCTAAGGCAGATCTCCAAACTGTTCTCTCCGTAACCTTGCGACCATGGCATCCTTTTATAGGGTTTTTGGTCTCTTACGATCGTGAACTTCCCAAATCCACTCAAATCCAAGTTTTTAGCAATACAACTTGATCCATTAGACTCCTTTCCATCATTAAACTCCTCCTTTCCATAAAAGGTTGCTTAGATAAGAGCAAACATGGAAGAACAGTTCGATCGGGAGCCTGCAGTTGCCTTTTCTGGTTGAACTTGAAATAACGACTTCATCTGGGGCGTTCTTTCTTTAAATGACGCCTTAATCTAGGGCGTCCTTTCTTGAAGTAGCGAATGCATCTCGGGCGTCAGTTTCTTTAATTCCTCATTTGCTATTTCCACATTTTTCGTAAAATAGGAATTGACGACCTTCACTTTGGGCGTCCTTTCAATGATTAGCGACCTCATCTCGGGCGCTAATTCTTTTCTCTCTCTTTTTTTTATTCTTTTTCCACTTTCTTCTTTCAAATGAATTGATGCCTTTGGAGCTGTCACTTCTTGCTGAAGACGCACCCTTGCATCTGTCGTTATTAAAATAGCGCCTTGATCTAGGTCACTTTTTCCTGAAAATTAAAATATCAATATATTTAATTCTAAAATAATTGTGCAAATATTTAAATATTTCTCATATGGTCTTTTAAGCTCAAAAAGATGATAAAATGCATGAAGACTCAAATAATGTGTGAGAATGTAATTAATGCTCATGTTGCATAAATATACTCAAATAATGCTCAAAGATGATGGATGTGATGTAAATTATAATGTAAAATATAGCACTTATCACTGATGCACTTGAGAAGAGGGCCGGAGAAAGATCTGCGGTACAGGGCCTCATCTAGCATGACGAAATGCCGGGCTTGGTATTTCAGCTTCCGAGCCTCCCGAGGGTCGGTGGGCTCTTGAGAATCCCAGAGCCAGGATATGTAGGGGGTCCGCCAGTTGCTCGGGGCTGCCGGGTCATCGGTCATAAGCTCAGACTCAATGCTCGGTCGCCCGAGCTCTTCGAGGAAGACCGATCATGTACTTGCGGGGTCGAGCGATGAGGCCAGTCGAGAGTGGGCGTCCACTCGGGAGTTTTCCCCCCGAGCTATCCGGACTACCTCAAAGCTCTCGAAGAGTTTTTTTTTAACTAAAGCAATACCTGAAAGTGGGTGTAGGAGAGCGCTCACCCTCTTAGGGAGGGAATGAGTTGTCCGCTCCACCACCAACCACTAACAGGCAATTTTATTAATATGATAAAAGGAATGTACAGAAAGGAGAGGAGAAGAGAAAACAAGAGATCATGGCATGATAGTAGGGCACCCTATCTTATCAAGATGACATGGGCCCTTTACACAAGTGGGGAGATCAGCCCAAGCATCATACAAAATAGGAGAGACATTCAGAAAACAACCAAGACTAGAAAGACAATCCGCGACCTGGTTGGCCTCCCTAAAGATGTGAGTGAAGGTGGCCTCGAGTGCCTGAGAGAGGGCAGCAATCTCATGGAGAATATAAGTCAAACGCCAGGGCCGGGAGCAGTCACCCTTCATAATCTGAATGAGCACAAGGGAATCTGACTCAATAGAGACAAGTGATAGACCTTTGGAAATGCAAAAGTAAAGTCCATCACAGAGGGCCAAAGCCTCAGATTCTAGACTGGAAGATACCTCCTGGTAGGCAGCAGCAAAAGCAAACAAGATATCACCACTATTGCTGCGAACAATACCCCCGCCACCAGCAACACCGCAGCTAGGCTTAAAAGCGCCATCCACATTGAGTTTCAGCCGTCCGGGAGGGGGGGCAAGCCACCGAATCACCTTAGGTGGGGTAGGGTATGCAGGGGGAATAACCATACCCCAAGAAACCAGCATGTGACGCAGCGAGGGGGAGATGTCTCTCCCTTTGAACTTGATGGACCGAACAATCGGGCAAACAACAAGCATGACCCGGCAAAGGATACGCCGAGGAATCATGGGCTGGTCGCCATAGCGGGCTGAATTCCTACTGAACCAAAGCTCCCAAATCACAGCCATAAAGATACATTTGGAAATGCGACCAGCCAAGGAAGAGAGGCGGCTGTCCATAAGGTAATCAAGAACCCCATTAGTTGCAGTCAAGACTGCATGGTTGTCAAAGTTGAGGACTGCATACAAAGTAGCCCAAACCTCATTCGCAGCATGCCCATGGAAAAAGAGATGCAAATCTGATTCAATGGATGGCGTAGGGCAGCAAGAGCACATGGAACATATAGGAATACCACAAGTCTGGATGGCGGCGTCAGTTGGTAGGCAGCCACGAACAATTCTCCAAGCTAGAACCGACCATTTCAAAGGGAACATAGGAGACCATAACCCATACCAGCAAGAGGAGGACCGCCCTTGGAGCTTCTCACGGACTGATTTGGAGGAAAATGCACCATTAGAGGTGGGGCACCACAACCATTGATCATTGCTATCAGCCGAAGATAAGACATAGTCAAGGCAACCAGCTGGACAAAAGTTCCGAATAGTGTCGATATGAGAATGCAACGGATCAGCAAAGGCTTGCTGGACTGAGCAGTGTTTATCAACCAAAGTGGACCATACATGAGGGGGAAGAAAACTGTAGAGAGGAGCAGCACCGGCCCACCTATCCATCCAGAAATTAGTATGAGTAGAGGTAGCTGTGACCAACACACGATGGTTCTCAAACACAAGTCTTGCGGCCTGCTGCCATGACTTGCGGTCTGCAGCAGTCATCAAGGGAAACCGAGCCTCAAAATAGTGTGTATTATACAAGTGCTTGGCCCTAAAGAACCTGGCCCAAAGGGAGTCAGTAGAGATGGCAGCCCATAACATCTTGGTCCTTAAAGCAACCTGCATAAGATGGAGATTAAGCACCCCCAAACCTCCACTGTCAAGGGGCTGAGAAATTGAATTCCATGAGATCCAATGCTTCTTAGGAGACCCCTCATATGATCCCCAGAAAAAATTAGCAAGAAGTCTGTGGAAAGACTTCATAACAGGGGCAGGAATATTGGTGGCAGACATAGTGTAAATTTGGGGAGGGTTGAAAGAACATGCCTTATGAGAACAAGTCTACCACCCGAGGAGAGGAACTTAGTCTTCCATGCCTGCAATTTAGTAGCCATCTTGGACAGAATGTGGCTGAAGTAGGAAGACCGCTGTCATCCCGAGTATAGGGACATCCCAAGGTAAGAGATGGGTAGATTGCCCCTAGAGAAACCGGTTGCCTCTCCAATAGATCTACAAGATGCCTCAGGCATGTCTTTGGAGACAATATATGAACTCTTGTTGGCATTGATAAGCTGTTCCGAAGCAATTTCATATTTCCTCAAGAAACTCATAAGATTGCGAATATGGCGGATAGAACCATTAGAAAAGATAAGCGTGTCATCAGCAAATAGGAGGTGAGAAACCATGGGACACCTCTGGATAGACTGATACCACCCACCACGGCTGCGAGAAAATAGAGAAGACAGTCCCCGACTGAGAGCTTCCACGGCAAGGATGAACAAAGCCGGGGCAATGGGATCCCCTTGACGAAGGCCTCTACTAGATTTAAAATACCCATGCACGCTGCCATTGAGAAGAATAGAAAACCAGCAATTAGATAATAATGGCTCCAGCAGAGAGATGAATGCCAAGGAAAACCCAAACCGGCTGAGTACAGTATAAAGGAAGTCCCATTCAAGCCGGTCATAAGCTTTGGACATATCCAATTTAAGCACAATGTTTCTACCCCTACAATGCTTGCCCAGGTGCTGAACCAACTCGCGAGCAAGAGAGACGTTCTCAATAATGGATCGGCCCTGCACAAAGGCCCCTTGCTCCTCTGAAATCAAAAGGGTAAGGATAGAGGCCAGCCGATCACTAAGGATTCTAGAAATAATTTTGTAGAAGAAGTTGCATAAGATGATCGGCCGGTAGTCTTTGCATGACTTGGGGGCGTCCACTTTAGGAATCAAGGCTATAAGAGATGATGTAATACCTTTGGGCATATGGTGGCAACAAAAGAAGGCCTGGATAGCAGCATTGACATCACCCTCAATGAAGTCCCAGCAAGCATGATAGAAGTGACCAGTGAGGCCGTCTGGGCCCGGGGCGCTATCCGGTGACATGCTGAACACAACCTTCTTAATCTCATCATTAGAGGGCACGGCACAAAGCATGGAGTTGTGTTCATGGGTCAGCACCAAAGGAATAGATGCCAAGACCTCAGGGTGGATGGCATGCGGTGAGGAAGAGAATGCCTTAGAAAAATGGGAGATAAACAGATCCGCCATTGCATCATGGCTGGTCACAATAGAACCATCCTCATCTAGAAGTTCAGCAATAGTAGCACGTCGCAGCTGAGAAGAGGCATATGCATGAAAAAACTTTGTGTTACTGTCCCCTTCTTTCAGCCATTTCAGACGAGAGCGTTGCCTCCAGAACATTTCTTCCTGGACAAGGACCCGATCAAGGTCCTTCTTGGCTGAAAAAAGAGCTGAATGTGCAAGGTCAGAAGGCAGCATGTCAAACTTCTCTTGAGCAGCATTAAAAGTTGCTTCAGCATTATTGACATTAAATGAGATATCTTTGAAGGTGTCCCTGTTCCAATCCCGGAGAAATCCTTTCATATACTTTAGTTTAAGTGCCATAGTGAGCAGCGGGTAAGAGGACAAGGGGGCAGCGTCCCAGGCCACTTTAGCATCACGGGCAAAATTCACATGAGCAGTCCACATGTGCTGAAAGCAAAATCTAGATGGTCTTCGGGGAGGGTCACAAGTAGCTGATACAATCAGAGGGGCATGGTCACTACAAGCCCGAGACATATGCTGCACAGAGATGGCCGGGCAAGACAAGGACCACTCACCATTAACAAGCACCCGGTCTAGCCTTGCCCAAATGCCATTGGCTGCCTGGCCATTATACCAAGTGAAAGCCCTTCCAATGAAACCAGCATCCTGTAAACCCGAGGCCGAGACACACGCCTGGAAGTCCGAAATAGATAGGGAGAAAGCCCGTTTGCCCCCACGTTTCTCGGACGGGTCAAGGACACTGTTGAAATCCCCACCAACCAGCCACGGGCCATCACAGGTAGTGGAGAAATCAGCAAGATAATCCCATAGGGTTCTTCTATCAACCAATGAACAGCTTGCATGAACAATAGAAGCATAAAACTTGCTGGAGAGAACAGAGTTTACAGCCATAGTAACATGTTGGTCCGAAGAGTCAGTCAAGGATACCTCAAATGGTGGGCGCCAGAAAACCCAAATGCGTGCTTTAGTCGAAGGATCAGCCAAGCAGCCAGTCATACCGAACTTTTTCCTGAAAGATTCCATTTTAGCAGTAGGGGCTTTTGGTTCAATGACAGCAACAAAACTAATGGCATGCCTCCTAATAAGGAGTTTAACTCTGCTAGAGGTGGGAGCATTCTGAATGCCCCTAACATTCCAAATGAGAGCCTTCATTGATCAGATAAAATAGAATGACCAGCAGAGGCAGACCTACGCAGTCTGCTGCGAGTGATAGAGCCAGAGGTCCGTGCTGGTGGGATGGGGTCCCTGCCAACAAAGTTTGAGTGAACATTAGTGAAAGCAACCGGTTGAGAACCAGGCTCCCATCCAGGCACAACAAGGACTTGATGGATCACAGGGAAGGACTTCGAGGTAGTGGCTGAGGGTGATGAAGACTCATGATCATCACTAGAGCATCATTCTCAGAAGGGTCCCTAACATCCATAGCCGCTGGAAGTGGCAGTCCATGATGAATAGTAGGGGCATCTCCAATCTGATCAGCAACATCAAGTGGAGGGGAATCAGTAACAACAACAGTAGCAGGCAGTGCGGCCTTCAAAGATGCATCAGCAGGTTCAGATGAAGTTAAGGAAACCGTGCCAAGCCTGCTAAGAATGGGGGAAGGAGCCATGTAGCCAGTCTTGCCAGAGCCAGTCACCTTCGGTGTAGACCGAGCAGGTGGGCTCTCAAGAATAGGAAGAAGACCAGGGTATACCTGCCGCAGACCATCACTCAAAGAGTTTACAGTACTATCATGGTGCACTTGATTAATAACAGCCGCAGAGGATTGGGGTCCTTGAGACTGAGAACCTGCAACCAGGGCAAGAACATGGGCAGCTGAGGGGTTAACGCCAAGAGCAACAGGGACTGTGGGGGCTAGCAGCAACTCCTTCGCAACCGAGGAGGCTTGATCAGCCCTAGAGCCAGCTAATGCGGACACCAATGCACCATGGCTTGAGGGACCACTATCATCCACAGCAAGCTGAGGGTGGGACGGCTTGGACAAAGCATGCTGAAAATGGGCAGGTGGGGGGCCAACACCAGTGGCATCAGAAGCTGCAGTAGGTAACTGCAGATCAATAGGAACCGTGGATACTTGAGAGGTCTTTAAACCAACTTGGGTGGACATCAAGCCTTCATGGTTGGGGGGTCCATTAACATCCACATCAACCTGGTTAGCAGCCATCCTTGGCATGGCAGGCTGATCATAAATAGGGTCTGCTAGGAAACCAACATTGAAAGGAACAGCCGCAGCAGGGCCTTGTTGAGAAACCGAAGGCACCATATGTGAGGGAGCGCGATCCAGAGCAGATGCAGCAACATGGGCTTTTGATGGGCGCCAAGCCTTCTTAGCAGCCTTGGAGACTTGCTGAAGAGGAGGGACCGGAGCAGCATTAAGAGGCCCATGGTCCTGAGCAGGGATCTCAGGAGTAGCAGGCGTAGTTGAATGTGCAGGGCCCTTCTTCTTGCACTGTGACTCCAAGTGGCCAGCACTCTTACATGAGAAACAAAACAAAGGAGGGTCACCAGCCGAGCTAGAGGATGGGGCAGCCACATCAGGGGGGCCATCAGGGGCAGCAGGTTTTTTCTTGCACTTGGAAGGAGGATGGCCAAGCCGCTTGCAGGATAAACAAAATAGGGGCAGAGACGGATAAACCACAGTCTGCCAATTACCACCGGTTCCAGCACCAACCCACACACGAGGGGGGGGGGGTTGCTTTGATACATCAAGTTGCACACATACACGAGCAGCATCAGTACGAGTAAGACATAAAGTGTTGCGGTCCACTTGAAGAACAGGGCCTATGCTGCCAGCAATAGATTGGATCATACCATTACTGTAAAAATTTGCAGGTAAACCTGGGAGCTCAAGCCACACCGGAACAAGAGGAGAGTCTTCATCAGGTTTAAAGTTTATTGTCCACTTGGAGAACCAAAACGGTTTGCCTTTGATAAACAGAGATTCCTTAAGTAAAACTTGCAAGAAATCCTCTCGGTTCTGAAACCGCAGCATAAGGTGCCGACCATCCAATGCACTAAGAACGAAATCTTGTTTAAGTTGGAATCGCTGGGATAAATGGAGCCTAATATCTTGATAAGCAGGTCTGCCCAATGGTGTTTTAGCCACAATAGCAAAGTCCAACAGCTTACAGGAAAGACTAATTTCATCAACAGTAAAGAACGCAGCGGGCTCCCCCAAGTCTGTGAATGCAGGGCCATGGACTACAATAGGGGGGGGAGGAGGAGAAACCGACTGAAGAAGAACCTGTGCAAATGATGGTAGGTTAGGCGATGGACCCGCGCTAGTGTCCCCTGCAGAAGATGCCGAGGGAAGGGAGGGCCAAGGGTTAGAAACCTTGCTCTTCGGTGGGGCAGCCTGGGTACCACCAGCAGGAGGCCTGCCACGGGCGCCAGGAGCATCCGGACGAGTAGGAGGCTTCGCGGCTGCAGCAGATCTAGCATGAGAGACCCCAGACGCACGAGGCAGCACAGGGGCCTTGGCAGGGCCCTTACCACGTCCAACGGCCAGGTGGGCCGTGGAGGAGGGGATGAGGATAGGAGGAGCATCGCCTGCTAGAGGGGGACCGGACAGGCAAGTGGACACGATCCCGCCAAGGACAGCAGGTTGCACCGTACCTGTGAGCAAGGGGGATGAACAGGCACCATTCATGGACGAACGGATGCCATGGGAAGATGAGGGGTCGCCGCTAGCAACCGGCGTGGTGGACACCACCACCGTCGGCTGTCCATCGCCTGTGGGTTCCACCGGGAGAAGAGCTTCAGGTGCAGCAGCATCTACCACAAGGACTGGCGGGCCATGCAAGGGGCGTGGTGCAGAGCTGTCCACGGCAAGAGAAGCTCCATGGCCCACAGCAGCAGAGCGCGAGGAAGGCAAGGCTGCACCAACGGCAAGAGGAGATAAGCCGCGCTCACCAGCAGCACGGAGCAGGGCAGCCCGTGCAGATCTGCTAGCAGCCAGGTCGGCACCGACAGCCGGTGGCAAAGTATCTGGAGCAACCAGATCTGAGGACACCGCAGCTGGAAGAGAAGGTGCACGTGCTGGATCTACAACAGGGATAGGTGGGGACAGCGTGCCACCAACCAGGCGGCCTCTAGCAGAAGCTTTCCCTGCGCAAAAGGATGCTAGTGCAGATCCAGCCCGTGGTGGACAAGAGCGGGAGCCATCAGCTGTAAAGATCTGGCCATCCTCACAAGCTGTACCAGCAGGTTGGGTGGAGACAGGAGACACCAAGGGACCACCTACAGCATCTCCATGTTCACCAGCTGAAGGAGGGCCCGAACCAGTCCGATTGAGCAAGGCAACGCTAGGCTTGGCACAGGCCGCTGCAGGAAGCACGGAGGCCGGCGGTGGGAGACAAGATGGGCCATGAGCAGCTGCTGCACAAGTTGTAGACGGGCCATCAGCCGGCGCTGCACGTATAGGCTGGGAGGATGAAGTCTCGCCTGCTAGGAGTGAAGGGACGTGGGCAGAAGAATCCACCGGCTCGCCAGCACGCAGATCACAAGCAGGAGGAGGGACCAGCGATGGAGAGGCCCCCCCTCGGGGGCCAGCCATGGCTGGGGAGGGCCGCGGCCAGCAGCAACCCTAGGGCATGCTCCAGCAAGGGGAGAGAGATCGGGCCCAAAGCTCTCGAAGAGTTGGGCCATCCTCTTGACCACCTGGAGGTACTTGACCATTTGTCCTTCCTGAGCTTCATACTCACCGTTGACCTGGTTCGCGACCAATTGGGAGTCAGTGTGGATTCTGACCCGCTCGACTCCCAGTCGTCGAGTCATCCTGGCCCCTGAGATAAGGGCTTCGTACTCGGAGGCGTTGATGGACGCCTGGAAGTTGAACTTCAGGGCGTACCACAACTCCGCTCCTTCGGGGGACTTGAGGCGGACACCGGCGCCGCATCCGGCCGAATTGGAGGACCTGTCGACGAACAGATCCCAAGTGGGCCCGGGTGCTGGTGGAGGTACTGCTTCAATCGGGACCGTGCTTTCGACGATGAAGTCTGCGAGAGCCTGTCCTTTGATGGCCGAGCGAGGGTGATAAGAGATATCGTAGGCCCCAAGCATGATGGCCCATTTGACGAGGCATCCCGATGCTTCAGGGTGAAAGAGAATCTTCTTCAGAGGTTCGCCGGTCAATATGACGATGGAGTGCCCTTGGAAGTAGGGTCGGAGGCGATTGGCCGAGGTAACCAATGCTAGCACGAGTTTCTCGGTTGCGGTATACCTTCTTTCAGCCTCATTAAGCACCTTGCTGACAAAGGAAACTTGTCTCTCGACCCCTACGTCGATCCTGACCAGGACCGAGCTCACTGTAGAAGGGGTCGCCGAGAGATAGAGGTATAGAGCTTCGCCTTGGACCGGCTTGGACAGTACCGGGGGCGAGGCCAAGAATTCCTTGAGTTCGGTGAACGTCTTCTGACATTCCTCATCCCAGGTGAACGTAGCAGATGCCATTTTGGGTCCCCTCAACAATTTGAAGAAGGGTAGGCACCGTTCGACCGCACGGGACAGGAAACGGTTGAGCGCAGTAATGCGCCCCGTAAGGCGTTGAACGTCCTTGATGCAAGTGGGCGGCCGCATGTCCAGGATGGCATGGACCTTGTCGGGGTTGGCCTCAATTCCACGCTGAGTTACCAGGAAGCCTAGGAACTTCCCGGATCTAACTCCAAAGGCACATTTGGAGGGGTTGAGCTTCATGCTGCACTTCAGTAGGGTGTCGAAGGTCTCGGCTAGGTGTTGGCACCCAAAATATGATCGTCGGCGACCAAGCCATAAGAACAAATGACCCGGCCCGCTGAAGCACGGAAGCCGATAAAGATCAACATATGGAAGATTTCTCAAGCTGCCAGAGCCTTGAATCACCCCGTATGGACACGGGGACTTCACCTCAGGAGAGCCGAGACAAACTCACAACCAACCGGCAGTGCGATCAAGCCTGCCCAATGAACCGGCATCGACTCTGTCGTGCCGCATACACTACACCCGTTGTCCGATCAAGGACAACGGTCTACCCAGTGGCTTCCCGCCTTATGAAAGGCTCTCCTGAAGATGAAGGAGTCCCCCTGGTTCCCCGAGACGGAGGACCGAAAGCTCTGACGGTAGAAGATCCCGATCACCCAGCACGGGTACGGCTTCCCGCCAAGACGGGCCCGTTAGTGGCCAAATGATCGCCCAGCTCAGGCGGAACTATCCCTGGTGTTACACCACCCCCTAAGGAGCTCTGGGCACGAGCCAGACCGAGCCAGCAGCACGAATCATAGAGCTAGAGGCCGTGTCAGCGGAAAGCCCGTATGATCAAATCAAAGCTATCTGGAGTCTCGGGAATGGCCGTACGTCAGCCTGGGAGCTTCTACAAGACATCTCATCGAGGTTTCGAGGAGCATTGGCAAGATAAATGTTCACGGTGACCCCCGAAATCATCCTCGGACTCATCGACTGGCTCGAAGCGTGCGAGGAGCACTAACACGGCGCGCCTTAAACCAGCACGCCCCCATCTCATTCCATTGAGCCCGGCGCGCAAAAAGCCCCTTATCCGGCGGCCTATTGTGCCGACGCGCAAAGGATGTAGAAGCCCTTCCCCGGCGCGCCAAATCTTCACGTCGGATGAAGTCTCGAACCGATGTATATATATATACGGGCTGTTTGATTAGAAAAAAAAGGCTTAGAAAAGGGGAGGGGAAGCTTAGAAAAAAAAGAGAGGAGACGAGGATAGAAAGAAAGAAAAGAAGATAAGAGAGTTTTTCCGAGAGAAGTTTTCGAGGGAGAGAGAGCTTTCTTGGAAGAGGGGAGTTTCTGTCCGAGCGTCCTTCGACGGCCGTCTTCCTCTGTTCTGGTTGAAGTCCTCTGGAGCCGGAGAAGGAGAAGCGGGCCGATACTCTGTTTTGAGAACAGGTGGGCGCCGACGTCTATCTCTCTCTACTTTTTGTGAATTTTCCTCTTTCGGGGTTTCCGTCTACCAACTGTAAGCAAGAGAGGGGAGGGATGGCAATGATATGAGCCGACCCCTCCCCTCCTCTGCGACTTCTTCTCTTTACTATATTTTCCTCTGCAAATGATGAACGGCGACCGAGCAATGATGCCGGCGTCGGACTCTTAACGTGTAAACGATGGCCCATTCCCGTTTCTGGGATGGCAATGTGTATATGAATGTCTGGAACAGTAGGTCGAATGAATGATTTGAAACTTCTGTCTCCTTCTCTATCTACATCGATGTGTATGTTTAAGGTCTTCCACGCATTTTCTCTGATTCTAGTCTCCCCAAAGCCCCGATCACGCCCCGAAGCACAGTGGGCTACAGAAGCACCCCTCCCCGGGGTTTTTCCTTTCGACCGTGCTCGTGTCTGATTTAAGGGTCTCCGCATCCCCTCCGTGGACAGAGCTATGCTTCTGCGTATGCTTCTTTCCACCGTGCTGTCGAGGGTCTAACTCCCATTGACTCTTCCCTTCCTGTTGCCCTGTGGCTCGCGAGGTGGGAGTCGTTCTTTGGATTGCAAGATGCATCGACTTAACATTGCGCCGTAACTGTTCGAGCATATGCCTCTATGTTTGGCTCGTCTCGCCTGTGCATTGACTACCCCCCTCTGCATCATAATCATGTGAACCGTTCCGAGATTCTTTTATTTCGTTTCAATCACCCGGGGAGGGGGACATCCCCCGTTGCTTCACATAAACTGCTAGATGATTGAGGGCTCTACCCCTCGATGGTAGAGGCTTCCTCAAGATCATAGCAGACAGTAACAAAGGGGTTCTAGCCCAATAAGCTCAGCCCTGACAACCTGAGACCCAATCGAGGCCAAGAGACGTATGCTCCTCGCAGGCTAGCCCTCGGAGCTCCATTCTCCTAATGGTCAATTCCTCCACGGGATGAGTCATAAGCTGTGGGTTGTTCACCCCTCGCAGGCTAGCCCTCGGGGTGATGCTCCCATCATCAATGACCTCATCTCTCTATCTTTCCCCTTACGGAGCCTTGGTGCCCCTCGTAGGCCAATCCTCGGGGTATCCTATCCGATGGGGTTTGCTGGGTGCCTCCGTGCACATCGGCGGTTTAGGGGCTTACTCCACGAGTGAGTATGACCCCGATTCTCCCCTGCAACTCTTCATGTTCAGGAGAGATGCTGTCAAATTTTGGACAGACTCAGCATAACTAAAGCCATAATGAGATGCTCGTTCTGGACTCAATTGACTCAGTGCTCGAGTATGAACCTCGCACTGACTCAATGCATCATTTCCAGAGGGTCCTGGACTTTAATCAAATGATTAGTTGGTCGAAATAACTCCATAACTTTCAATAAAAACTCAAATAAACTCAAAGGGTTTCAGAAATGCTTAAAAACAAGCTAAAGCGGCGCGGCCCTAAACCGGCGCGCCTTAATATGGCACGGCCCCCCACCGTGCCGTATTAACATGTGACTCATGATTTCCTTTTTTTTCCTGGGCCAATTCCCGACGCGCCTTTGACCGGCGCGCCCCATTCCCTGTGCGCCGTTTTAGTTGGTTATAAGGCCGCGCCGGATTAGCGTTTCACCTACGCTTTACCGCGCCGGATTAACCCTTTTTACCTACGCTTTATCGCGCCGTGGAAGCTATCTCTCGCGCTGTTTCACATTTTTATGTCGTTCTAATCTCTCGTTCACTCTCAGGGCAATCCTGGCCTCCCATGGTCGATATTGACTACCCTAATTAGCGGTAGATTAAGTAAGGCAAGGGCTGTTCATGCTCCGAATAACCTCTTTACCATGTTGACTATCATGTGTGTGAACACTTTGCTTTCGCCATCACCCTTGTGCTATCGTTTCCCTCTCTTCTGACGGGGATCAATGAATGTAATTAAGCATTGTTTACTGTCATAATTCTGTTTCCATGCTCAGTATAGTTATCATCATCATGCCTGCATGCTTGCATAGACCCTCGGGTATATCGAATGGCATTGACGGAAGGTCGGGGTACGCCCGATTGGAAGTTTCCGCTATACGCGATGGTGGTCTTCGGACCTACGTCATCCGCCACGCACCAAAGGTCTCTAATTCAATAAACCATGCTTCTTCTGCATGACAGATAGCCGCATCTCGCATGATTCCGTCATGTTAGTAACGTTGCATCCTTTATTCCGGCCTCGACAGCCCACTATCTCAGCAATTAATCAAAGGTGTTCCCTCCTCGTGGGGGATGTAATTAACGCCATAACCTTTATGGTATGGCAGACTGTCGGTCCCGACCGAACCTCACTTTCGCCCGACACGGGTCAGAATGAGCGCATAATAAACTCGTCACTCACGTGACTGGCACGCCCACGTCATCAATCAGTCAGTTAATTACCAGTTAGTTAATTGGTTGATCGACACGTGAAATAATAAATAAGATAAAAAAAAGACACGCAAACAAGTCTAGCACGCCCGGTGGGACCAGTGTCACCTTTCATCTCTTTGCTGAGATACTTGGGCTTCGAGGCCCTCTCAAAGGCTACTGATCGTTGGCTTGTTTGTCTTTATAGGCGCACGATGACAACCAATGGATTAACTGGCGTTGGCTTCGGTCCTTCGATCGTTGCTGGACATGCACAAGGGTACCTGGCGGTGCCCCTGGAGTTCGGTAGCTTCCCTGCCGCTGTCGGCTTCCCCAACTTCTTGGGGTTAGCCTTTGTTGATATGCTGGAAGTTGAAGCCCCGGCACCTGTCGAGGAAGCCGTGGAAAAAATGGAGCCTCTGAAGGCTCCCTGCTGCAACGACTCATCCAAGAGTCCGGCCCCGGCCGCTAGCTGTTTGGTGCACCACGTCATACGTGGGACCGCCCCAATATCGTCAACAAGCACCCTCAAAGGAGTGCTGCTGTGATCACCGGGACTCTATCTCAGTCCGGGAAGTCTATGATGGTCGGCGGCATGCGCGTCTTCCTCAACAGACGCAATACACGAGTGGCTCCGGATCGAGTCATCCCCACCATCCCTGTCCACAATGCATACCAGGCCCTCGCTGGAAGGAGGGCAGAAAGAGAAGAAACCGGCCACTATGGCCAAGGAAGAACAGCCCCCAGGCCGAGGAAGGTCAAGCAGGTGTGGGTTCCCAAGCGGACCCAACCTGCCCACCAGCTGACTCCCATCCACCGCCTTCCTATGTATGACGGGGCAGAAGAGAGAAGAGAAAGGGGCTTGCCCCCGAAGAAGGAAGAAGAAGTGGTTGCGGAGCCTCCGCGCCGTGAAAGTTTCCAGGCTGCTGCCCGTCAAGCCAACGTCCCAGCTGCGGGACGAAGATTCCAACAACCTGCCGACAGAGCTCGGCTAGCCTATATCCCTCCTACGAGAGGTCGACAACTATCCCCCGTATTACATCTAGAATGGGGTCAAGAAGAGATGACCTGTTTGGTCAGAAACTATTTTAAAGGGTTAGGCAACCCCTCATTTGGGCAACAGCGACTGATGCAGACAGTCGTCACTGATGAAGATTATTGCCCATCAATGGCAGATGAAGAGGGTATGGGAGAAAGAATGATGGTGTCGTCAGTCGATGACAATGGATATGATAACGGCTTCGAGATCGAAGCCGATGAAGCTGTCCCCGAGCGGGAAGAAAGAAGAAGAGTTTCTGTGTTCGAGAGGCTGACCTTCCCGCAGGAAACTAGAAGGAGGGTCCATCGACAGAGGAGAAGGATGCAGGTCTTCACCTGCAATATGGCTGGTATATCCAACCGATATGGGGAGCTTCCCGAAGACCCCCGAGAATTGGCTCAGCTGGCCGCACGGCCGGGGCCGAGTACTCGCAGAACAGAGGCAGCAAGGGAGCTCCTGATGATGACTAAAGGAAAACAGCCCCAGGTCTACCACCAGTGGGATGACAAGGCCCCCGTCCTGACAGCTAATGTAGTGACGGCAGAGGAAGAAGACGACGTCCCCCTCGACATCCTGCCCGAGGGTACGTCCGGGGATACAGCAGAAGTTATCCCCACTACAGCCACTATAGACCCATCGGTCTTGATATTACTTCAACAATATCGGCAAGAGATAGACTTGCTGAAGAAGCAGCTGATGGAGAAAACTGAACAATCCTCAGCTTCCAAGCCACCCGAAGTCCAGGGTGAATCATCTCGGGGAGCAGTCCGTCGTGACGGCCCCCCACCACTCTACACACTGCCCCAATCGTCAGAGCCAAGCATGGCGACGATGCAACAGCGGCCACTACAGCTCCAGCCGCTGCTACCTCCGGTGCTCCCTCAAGCGCACCAGACACCTCCGCTGCTGCGTCCTCCACAGGCGACCACCCTGGTCACCCCCTACCTACAGCCGGCCCACTTCTATCCGGAGCCAGTTGACCCCACGGTCATGAACCGGATGATGGTGGAGAGGATGATCGATCTGAAGCTTGCAGAGAAAAGTGAAGGCGACTATATCTCATTTGATGCCTATCGGGTGCCCTACCCGCAACACCATGATGCTAAACGACTTTCCCCGGGGGTCAACAAGCCACCTAAGTTCGACAAATTCAACGGGAAGGGGTCCCCGAAGGAGCACATTGCATATTACATGACCGTCATGGGTGATCTGGCCACCGACGAGTCATATTTGTTGAAGTTCTTCGGGTCCTCGCTGACAGGGCTCGCATTTGAATGGTATTCTAGCCTCTCGGCCGGGTCGATCAACGACTGGCCAGATATGCAGAAGAAGTTCAAGGAAAGATTCCATGTCACAGAGAGGTAGGTCACAGTGGCTGAACTCTATTCAACAAGGCAGAGGGCCGATGAGACAGCCCTCGATTATATCAAGAGGTGGAGGAACCTCGGAATGAGGTGCAAGCGGCCCCCGCATCAGGAGGACGCTGTGCAAATATGCAAACAAAATCTCAGAAGGGAGGTTTTGGAAAAGATGATCGGAATGGAAATACGGTCGTTCGACCGGCTGAATAATGTCGTGGCCGAAGTGGAAGCTTTCCTGGCCAGACCTACCCCTACATCTGCTGCCAGCATGACCCAGAAGGGCAAGGCAGTGGACCGGCGCTCGTCGCCTAAAGAAGCGAACGCTCTTGATATAAAGGCGTTCGAACAACAGAAAAGTGAAGGCAAGAAGGGAGTCACCCCACAGCCTGCAGAAGCCCCAGACGGCAAAGAAGGTCCTTCGCTGAGGGACAAAATGAAGAAGGCCTATTCCTTTCCAAAAGACAAGACCCGAGTTCTGTTCGACTGGGTAACAGAATACAGCATGGTCACCCTGCCTGAGCCAAGGAGGCCGGAGGACCTAAAAAGAAAAGACAGTCCAAGATTCTGTCCCTACCACCAGATGTTGGGACATCCAATCGAAGACTGCTATGTTTTCAAAGACATCATCGAAGGGATGGTGAAGAAGAATGAAATTGAGCTGGGAGAGTACAAAGTGGACCCTCCTCAGCCACATGAAGCCCCTCGGAGGAGGGCAGCGGTCAACATGATCTCCCTCTACCAGGCATTGCCCGAGGAGATCTCTGAAGCAAGCACGCGGAGCACCTACGAAGCTCATTTCTTGGAGCCCGCGAAAGAACAGCAGGGGTGGCAGCAGATCCCTGTGAAACACAAGAAGAAGAGGGCACCCCGCCCGAAAGAGGGGGCACATATCCGTGGTGTTACACCCCGGCCTGCTCCGTCAGTGGTAGCACCCGTATGGGTCACTCCACCTACAGCTATCAGGATACATACACATAATCGGAGGAGACAAACTCCGCTACCAGTGATTAAGGAAACCAATCCTGGGGTCCTTCGACTGCAAAACCTCATCGAGGGGCTAGATGAATATGTGCAGCCCGAATTGAAACCTCTGCTGGTGCGGGACCACGTCCCGTGGCAAGACTTAGAGCAGCTCTCACTTGAACAAAAGGAGGAAGCTGAAGAGGCACCCGACGGAGAGGGCAGTCTATTCTGGGGGCACCCGCCCGCAGAAGCAAAAAAGAAGAAGAAGCAAAAGAAGAGAAGAAAGGCCGCTGGGGCCAATAAAACACAGGTTGTCTCCTGTAATACCCTATCAGCGCTCTTCAACCTACCCGGAGAGGAGGAAGAAGAGGAAATTTGCTTCACACCCCATGCCGGGGGAGGCAAGGCCGAGGCCGCAACTACTACACATGCCACCCGATCAGGCCGAAAATGGGGGCGCCAGCCGCCACCCAACCACAATATCATGTTCAGAGGGGAGCAACCCTATAGGACACCTCCGCCTGAGGTCAAGGGAGTCCAAATCCCTCCTCCGTCAGGCCTATACAACAAGAGTGGGGGCAAGGGGGTCCCTTCATTTCTTGAATTTATGAAGATGTCCAAGGGCAAACAGCCTTGCCAGGAGGCTAACCCTACACCCGGGACCGTTCACCCGCAGCTCGCACAATCTGCTGAAGAGCCAAATACAGATGGAGCTTGCCCTACAGCAACTAACAAAGAAGACCCAGAAGTCGGCACCAGCCAGAAAGGCGTCGAATCTGAGGAAGATGAAGCAGGTCCGTCAGGGCCCGCAAATCAAAACCTCCCCAAGCCCAGATGGGCCGAAGAGATGAAGCTCTCCAATGTCCGAGCCGGGAGCCGAATAATGAAGCTACTCAAGAAGCTCCCTGCTCGATTTACAATCTGGGAGATCCTTTCTTTGAGTGAAGAGACTCGACAGGCGATTATTACTGCTCTGCAAACGCCTGCTCATTTCGAGACTTGCATAGCTGAAGCTGTACCGGAAGCCAGTATGACCTTCACTCCAGAAGACATGCTACTGCCTACCATCAGCCATAACAGGCCGCTGTATATGAAGGGGCACCTGAATGGAAGGGAGCTGAACAGGATTCTGGTTGATCCCGGTGCAGCGGTCAACATCCTGCCATATAGAATATATGAGAGGCACCACTTTAACGTGCATCTCGAGAAAGTCGGGATATGCGTATCGCCGGCTTCAATCAAAAATGCGAAGTGTCGATGGGAGTGGCAGAGTTCACACTGACCCTGGCAGATTTCACTACGACGGTGCAGTTTCATGTCATTGACTCTCGCACCTCTTACAAGGCACTGCTCGGCCGCCCATGGCTGCATGAAAACATGGTGGTGCCCTCCACGCTCCACCAATGCATCAAATACAGTCTCCAAGGGAAGGAGGAGAGGATATTTGCAGACCCCCACCCGTTCGAGGTGTTTGAGTGTCATTTGGCAGATGCCAACTTATATACAAGGCCTTCCCAGAAGACCTCTGAAGCTAGGACCCCTGCGGGGGCATCCAGAAGCACATCCGGCAGCAGTTGGTATCCACCACCGCCGCGCGGATATGTCAAGCCAAAGGTGGTCTCCCATATCACAGCATCCGGGGACGTGGGCAGAACAGCACCTCCAGCATTCTACCCCGAAGCTAATGAAGTGCAGGTCAATCGGCAGCACAATTACATCGGAGTCCCAACCGGCCTCATCAAGCCAGTCCTCGGCCTCGATGACCCCACTGTCGAGCCTTTCAAGACTTGGGAGGTGACACAGGAAGATGGACCCAACAGCTTGTTCTATACAGCTGAGGAGCATCCCACTCGGGAAGACACAGACTGCAGCCTCCCCGAAGATCTAAGCAACCCGCCGGTTCCTGTCCAGGGTCTGGCATTTACAACTGATCGGATGGCCAGGATGTTTCAGAAGCAACACATTCCTCCCGATCAGTCTCAAAAGCGCAAGGAAGCTTTCCAGAAGATGTGGTATCCCGCAAATCTGGACAAGGAAATGAGACGTGTCTCTCAACATCCAGGGTTGGGCTTCACCCTGGAGGAATATTATTACAGTGGGCGGTACGAGGTGGACACTATCTCCGCCTTCTATCCTACTGAAGATAAGCCCCTGGGGGCAACCTTTGATGAATACCCGGTGGAAGCTGAACATGTTGAACTGGCTCAATCCGGAAATCAAGAAATAGAGACCTCGGTCCCCTGCCGATGCTGGGAGCAGGTCCACCCTGAAGAAGCGGCCCTTCAAGCCAAATTTGATACGGCTAGCAGCAGTGAAGCCAAAGACATTGAAGAAGCAGGAGTTTCTCCCTCCAGCGGAGTCCTACTAATGACGACTTCAACACCCTTTCTGCCAATCAAGGAAGCCTTGGTCAACTCCAATCAAGGGGAACCAGCTACCAAGAAGGAAAAGCCACTTCCACGGAAGGTATAACTGCTCCAGAAGGCGAGACCTCCTCAACTTCTGCTACAAAATCGGGATGCTGTCCAAGCCCGGCAATAAACAACTACCAGCCTGTCGCGGCTGCAACCTTATCTACAAACACTGAAGCTGCTCTCTCGTCCCTGGGAGCTGCAACGGCAGCGTATTGGCTAATAAAACCATCCGCGCAGCCGCTGGCACAAGAAATAGGGAAACCTCAAGAAGCTCTGGTGGTGTCTGACGAGGAAGTCGAAGTACTCGACCCTCAAGACGGTATTCCAGATTTCGTTGACCTCCAACCGGCACCTCCGGAGATAGAAGACGGAGGCCAAGCCACAGTCGATGAACTGATAGAAGTCAACTTGGGAAATGAGGAGGACCCTAGGCCTACCTTCCTCAGCGCCCAACTATCCCCAGAAGAACGGGAGCTGTACATCCAGCTGCTATTAGAGTACCGGGATTGCTTCGCCTGGACTTACAAAGAAATGCCGGGTCTAAGCCCCACTGTCTCACAACATGAGCTGGCAATCAGCCCTGAGGCCGAACCGGTGAAGCAACCACCGCGGCGCATGAGGCCAGAACTCATCACTCAAATTTGTACTGAAGTCGACAAGCTCATTGACGTGGGATTTGTTGAAGAAAACCAGTACACCACATGGCTGGCGAATATCATCCCCGTGAAAAAGAAGAATGGACAGATCAGGATATGTGTCGACTTCCGAGATCTAAACAAAGCCTGCCCCAAAGATGACTTCCCAGTGCCGATAACAGAAGTCATGATAGATGCTACAACCGGCCATGAGGCCCTGTCATTCATGGACGGGTCGTCCGGTTACAATCAGATTTGGATCGCGGAGCATGACCGGGTCCATACTGCTTTCCGAACCCCTAAAGGCATTTATCATTACAAGAGGATGCCGTTCGGACTAAAGAATGCTGGCGCAACCTATCAGCGCGCAATGACCAAAATCTTCGATGAGTTGCTCTACCACAAGGTCGAGTGCTACATAGATGACCTGGTGGTCAAAACCAGAAGAAAAGAAGATCATCTGCAAGACCTCCGGATCGTCTTTCAGAGGCTAAGGCAGCATGAGCTGAAGATGAATCCCATGAAATGTGCGTTCGGAGTGTCGAGCGGAAAATTCTTGGGCTTCATTGTCCGATATCGGGGATCGAGATAGACCCCGCAAAAATCAAAGCAATTCAGGAGCTACCTCCACCAAGGAATATCTCCGAGCTGAGATCACTACAAGGCCGCCTGGCTTATATCCGGCGGTTCATCTCCAATTTGTCAGGGCGATGCCAGCCTTTCCACAAGTTGATGATGAAAGATGTCCCCTTTTATTGGGATGAAGATTGCCAGACAGCCTTCAACAAGCTGAAAGACTATCTGAAGACTCCTCCAGTGCTGGGCGCACCGGTGAAAGGATGACCATTAATACTGTATATAGCAGCTACACATAACTCTCTGGGGGCAATGCTGGCCCAGAATAATGAAGAAGGGAAAGAGCAAGCCCTCTATTACCTCAGTCGGAGACTGGTCAGAACTGAAGAGAAATACACTTACATTGAGAAGATCTGTCTAGCACTGGTCTTCGTAGTTAAGAAGCTTCGACACTACATGTTGTCACATGAAATCAGCTTGGTGTCCAAAGAGGATCCCCTGAAATATATTATGTCCCAGTCGGCACTCAAAGGTCGCCTGGGCAAATGGGCGGTAATCCTTATGGAGTTTGACATCTCCTATGTACCGCGCAAGGCCGTCAAGGGTCAAGCTATTGCAGACTTCTTCGCTGAGCACCCAGTACCCGGGGACTGCCCATTGGAACCGGAGCTTCCTGAAGATGAAACCTTGGAAGCCGTTCAGGTACAGCCCTCCTTATGGCAGCTATATTTTGATGGCGCTTCCAGAATTGACACCTCTGCCACTGGATCGGCCAGAGTCAGGGCAGGAGCAGGCATAGTCCTGAAATCCCCAGAAGGAGAAGTGGTGCACACATCCTGCTCCATAAACAAACATTGCACAAATAATGAAGCGGAATATGAAACCCTAATAATCGGGTTGCAAATTGCTCTATCCATGGGAATTCAGATGCTGGAAGCATTCGGGGACTCCCTGCTAGTTATAAAACAACTGGAAGGAGAGTTCGATGTGCGAAAGCAAGAGCTTCTCCCCTATCACCAGCTGGCAACCCGCCTGATGTCAAGATTCTACTTCATCAGCATAAGCACATCAACCGAGGCCGGAATGCTCAGGCAGACGCCCTCGCTAAGCTGGCCAGTTCATTGGCAGGTCCGCCAGACACAAGCCTGAATATAACAGTGATCAACCGTCGGCAAGTCCCCAGCGTAACAGAAGTCTTAGCCGACGAACAAGAGATTGAGGTGGCAGTCGTCGAAGAGGTTCAGCAGCCCGATTGGCGAGAACATCTCCTGCGGTGGTTCAACACCAGCAGCTTCCAAAAGAAAAAGAACAAAGAATGAAGCTCCTGAGGGTCAAGGACTCTTACGAGATGAGAAGCGGAACCCTGTTCCGAATAATGGCAGATGCCCGAAGGAAAGTCCTACTTCGTTGCTTGTCTTCGACAGAGGCGGGACAGGTGATGCAAGAGGTCCATGCGGGATCAGCTGGAGCACACCAGGCTGGCCCAAAGATGAAAATTGAGATAAAGAAACTTGGCTACTATTGGCCCACTATATTTGATGATTGCTGCAAGTTTGCCAAAGCTTGTCAGAAGTGTCAAGAACACGCTAACGTGGCAAGGAGACCTCCAGTGCCATTACATCCGACCCTACCAAGTTGGCCGTTTGCTCAGTGGGGCACGGACGTGGTAGGACCGCTACCAGCATCTTCCTCAGGGTGCAAATATATCTTAGCAGCTACAGACTACTTCTCCAGATGGGCAGAGGCGGTAGCACTAAGAGATGTAACGGGGGAACTAGTTGCAAGATTCTTCCGGTAGAACGTAATATTCCGGTTCGGGATCCCCAGCCGAATCATCTCTGATAATGGCAGCCATTTTAGGAACCAGAAGGTTTATCGGCTGGCCGACAAATACAAGATTGACTGGAGGACATCGTCCCCCTACAACCCTCAAGCCAATGGACTTGCAGAAGCCTTCAACAAGACACTATGCACATTGCTGGCGAAGACTGTCAAGTCTAATAAAAAAGATTGGGAAGAAAGGATGTACGAAGCACTCTGGGCCTATCGTACTGTCTACAAAACCCCAACCGGCTGTTCACCTTTCTCCCTCATCTATGGGTCAGAGGCTGTGGTGCCGATTGAACTGGAAGTTCCTTCGCTGCGAGTCGCCATCCAGCATGGACTAGTCAGCGGTGAACAAACCAATGCAGAGAGAAGATTAGAAGAGCTCGCTGAGCTCGAAGGAAAATGCCTCCGGGCACAACAAAACATCCAACTCTACCAAGCTCGCATGGCCCGTGCTTTTGACAAGCTGGTCAAGGGTCGAGAATTCAAGAAAGGAGACCTGGTGATGGTCAAAAGAAGAGAAGTGATGGCCTCCAACCCCAAAGGGAAGTTGGTCGAAAACTGGGTCGGACCATATATTGTCCGTCGAGTATATGAGGGGGGTGCCTACGTCCTGGTAGACCACAAAGGAGTCATCCAGTTCTCTCCCCTCAACGGAAAGCATATAAAGCTGTATCATGCGGCGCAACCGACATTCCCCGAGTGATCGGTCGGAATACCCTTATCTTGGTCTAGTGGCATTCCACCCTGATCGAGCTACCCTTATCTTGGTCTAGTGGCATTCCGCCCTAGCCGAGCTACCTTTCCTTGATCCAGTGGCATTCTTCCCTGATCAAGCTACCCATACCTTAGTCCAGTGGCACTCCGCCCTGATCGAGCTACCTCTCCTTGGTCCAATGGCACCCCGCCCTGATCAAGCTACCCTTATCTTGGTTTAGTGGCATTCCGCCCTAGTCGAGCTACCCTTATCTTGGTCCAGTGGCACTCCGCCCTGATCGAGCTACCCTTGCCTTGGTCTAGTGGCATTCCGCCATAGCCGAGCTACCCTTATCTTGGTCCAGTGGCACTCCGCCCTGAGTAAGCTACCCTTACCTTGGTCTAGTGGCACTCCGCCCTAGCCGAGCTACCTCTCCTTGGTCCAAGGGCACCCCGCCCTGATCAAGCTACCCTTATCTTGGTCCAGTGGCACTTCGCCCCGATCGAGCTACCCTTATCTTGGTCTAGTGGCATTCCGCCCTGATCGAGCTACCCTTATCTTGGTCTAGTGGCATTCCGCCCTAGCCGAGCTACCCTTATCTTGGTCTAGTGGCATTCCGCCCTAGCCAAGCTACCCTTATCTTGATCTAGTGGCATTCCGCCCCGATCGAGCTACCCTTATCTTGGTCTAGTGGCACTCCACCCCGATCGAGTTACCCTTATCTTGGTCTAGTGGCATTCCGCCCTGATCAAGCTACCTCTCCTTGGTCCGGTGGCATTCCACCCCGATCGAGCTACCCTTGTCTTGGTCTAGTGGCATTCCGCCCTGATCGAGCTACCTTTCCTTGGTCTAGTGGCATTCCGCCATGGCCGAGCTCTCAAAAGAATACACCATATGGCCGTTGCAGGCCTTACGTCCGAATCGGCAAAAGATCATTCCTTTGCGTTAGCATTCAACCCTTGCTAACGAATATACCGCTCTGTTCGGCACAAGGTCCGGTGCTCCGGTCAACAGCCGTCTACTGTCAACCACGGGTCGGATATCACGCTTCGACCTGCCACCCTTCATAGAAATAAAGAAGAAAAGAAAATAAAAATGGGGTTAAAAATAGAGATACCCCGCCAGACTTGCTCCTATATTAGGAGAAGTGCAAAAAATGGCTATAACCCAGCTGTGGCGAAAACCTGAAAGGGCGCTACAGGCAAAATCGGGTACCCCGCCACGTGAAAACCCGAGAGGGCGCGTGGGCAAAAGTAAGAGGGGGCTGGCTTTGGCGAAAACCCGAAAGGGCGCTTAGGTCAGTAAAGTGATAATTTTCAAATTTCTCTTCTATTCTCCACCCAATGAAACTCCACAAGGGACAATCATCAAAAGCCGCGGAAATCCTTGGAACAAACCCATGTTTGACCCTCGTCATCATCGGCGAGATCGGTCGATCTCTACCCTTAACTTGGACCTTCCATCCCTGTTAATAATCCTACCTTTGCTTCGGCATATAACCTATGCTGATGAATAAACCTGTGTTCGACCCTCGTCATCATCGGCGAGATCGGTCGATCTCTACCCCTTAACTTGGACCTTCCGTCCCTGTTAGTAAACCTACCTTTGTTTCGGCATATAACCTATGCTGATTAATAAACCTGTGTTCGACCCTCGTTATCTTCGGCGAAATCGGTTGACCTCTACTCTTAACTCGGATCCTACATCCTTGTTAATAAACCATGTCCTTTGCTTCGACATTTAACCAGTGTCGACGAAATAAACCCAGGATCGATCCTTGTCATCATCGACAAGGACGGTCAGCATCCTAGCGGTCCACTTCTTCTGTACTCCGAATTCGAAATCAAAAAAAAGAGAAAGAAATGAAAAATGGGGTTAAAAATAGAGATACCCCGCCAGACTTGCTCCTATATTAGGACAAGTGCAAAAAAGGCTATAACCCAGCTGTGGCGAAAACCCGAAAGGGCGCTACAGGCAAAATCGGGTACCCCGCCACGTGAAAACCCGAGAGGGCGCGTGGGCAAAAGCAAGAGAGGGCTGGCTTCGGCGAAAACCTGAAAGGGCGCTTAGGTCAGTAATGTGAATAAAAAAAAGAGTAAATGAATGATGAATAGTGATGATCCATTCTCCGTCCTGAAGACCCTTCACAGGGTCGAGGCGGAGCCTTCGTCCGATATCCCACCTATATGCAACTATTGTCTACCCTTTTTCGACCCTTTTTCGACCCTTGTCACCATCGGCAAGATCGGTCGCTACCCCTATCCGGTTCTTGTTACCATCGGTAAGACCGTCTACCCTTTTTCGACCCTTGTCACCATCGACAAGATCAGTCGCTACCCTATCCGGTTCTTGTCACCATCGGCAAGACCGTCTACCTTTTTTTCGACCCTTGTCATCATCGACAAGATCGGTCGCTACCCTATCCGGTTCTTGTCACCATCGGCAAGACCGTCTGCCCTTGTTCGACCCTTGTCACCATCGGCAAGATCGGTCGCTATCCCTATCCGGTTCTTGTCACCATCGGCAAGACCGTCTACCCTTTTTCGACCCTTGTCACCATCGGCAAGATCGGTCGCTACCCCTATCCGATTCTTGTCACCGTCGGTAAGACCGTCTGCCCTTTTTCGACCCTTGTCACCATCGGCAAGATTGGTCGCTACCCTATCCGGTTCTTGTCACCATCGGCAAGACCGTCTACCTTTTTTTCGACCCTTGTCATCATCGGCAAGATCAGTCGCTACCCCTTTCCGGTTTTTGTCACCATCGACAAGATTGTCTACCCCTTTTCAACCCTTGTCACCATCGATAAGGTCGTTCGATATCTGTTGCGGTCTTCGTCGCCCATATACCCTTTTGGGGTCCTCCGGACTCTCGACTTGCATAGGTCATTGATTAGTCCCAAGAATAGTCACGATGTGGTGGAGCGAACACCTCACCCCTTTGCTGAAGGCGTGAGCGCTCTCCTGCCCTAGTGACTCACACACTCGGACTAGAATTGACCGGCGAATGGAAATGGAAAAGAAAAGAATAACGACAGGATGGAGTCTTCTTTCAAATAGCGAGACGGAGACTTTTCATTCCTCTGAAATAAAAAGATACATGTTACGCGGGGCATTCCCCGGAATACATGAAGTTCATCAAAAAGGGGGCAAATAGAAAAGGACTATGGCAGAGGGCGTCGGAAGATGTCCTCCAGCGTCGGAATACCCAGGGAAGGATGACGGGTCAGTTCTTGCAGCTTGAACTCAGTGGCCTCCAGCTGGGATAGTCTCTCTTCGAGGGAAGCAGCCTGTCCCTCGGCCATCTCTGCCTCCTCCACCCTCTGGATCTCCAGGTGTGCTACCTACCTCCTGAAGCTCAGCCTCTGCCCTTGAAAGTTCGGCATGTAATTACGCTATGCGGGCCTGTAAGAAGCTTCGGCATTGTGAGGAGGCATCGGCGTCGTCCCTCATCCTCGCCGCAGTCCCTTTCAGGGAAATGAGAGCTGTCCGGCATTCAGCCCGCTCCAGTGTTACGGCCGCCAACTGGTCAGCGGCCTCCCGGCCTAGAAATTCCCTCGGTTTACATACTTCAGGAGCAAGATCACCCGTGGAGTCCAGTCGTCCATGGGGCAACCAAAGGCCAATAGCGAGCGGGATAGATGCTCTATCAAGCCCCTCAACTGAACATAAGTTAGATCTCTGCTGGCCGTTACGGTCTGCTGGAGGGTCCCTAGGAACTGCCACACAAAGTCACTCGAGGATTGGAGACCGAGCGGCGATGTCTCGGGTAGTTCAAATTCCACTCTGCTATCCACAGTGGCCCAGATATCGTCGCCCGTCCCAGAAGATGACGATGGCATGAGCTGCAGTCCACTGCTATGGGGAACAACCAAGCTGGCTGATACGGTGGCTGGAGCCTCAATGACAACAATTTCCTTGCCTGCCCCCTGGGATGGAGGTGCAACAGGAATATCAAGAGCCAGGGACGTCTGTTCTTCGACGATCTCTCCGGCTTCTATTTCGGAGGGGCCACCCTTCTCCGAGCTGATTCTTGTGTGACTTCTAAAGGCTGAAAGTCCGCAACTGCTGCCAAACTATCAACCCTCACCAGTGCTCCGGGTCCAGCTGGAGTCATTGCCGCTGCATAGTCCTTAGGGTATCGCAGTGCGATAGGCCGCAGGACGGATGGGAGAGTTGCATGGCCCGCGCCTAGAGCCGGGAGTGGTATCTGCACCATCATGGTTGGCAGTACCACCTCAGTCTGCACAAGAAATATATACATCAAGAGGCTGAAAGGAAAAAGGGAGGAAGGGCGGCACACACCGACCATGGATGAGTCCTTACCTCGGCCGGTACTAAGCTTAAATCTCTAAAAGCAACTTCTCCGGCGCCAGCCTCTCCGCTTACGAGCGAGCCTGATGGCCCAAAACCACTCCGCGACAACCGGGGTGGGCTGAAAGTCGGATGATCGCTTTCATAGGCCGAGGATGCCCCGGCATCCTCCGTCTCTATGTCAACAGGTGGGAACTCCTCATCACTAGAGCCGCCACCATAATCAACCTGTTCAGAGGAGGAGGATCCCTCTGCTCTTTCGGGACGCTCCACCATCAGAGCAGGAGCCTCACCAACAGAAGCATCACCCTCAACAGGAACTTCCCCCGTGCTCTCCACACAAGAAGCAATGGTGGGTGGGATCTCGAGGACAGGTTCACCCTACCCCGGGATAATCGCTTCTTCGGCACTCTCCTAGCCCGGAAACAGTGACGGTTGTATATCAACTGATATTTACGGCAGAAAAGGGTCAAGCCGGCTGAAGGCATGAAGATTTGCGGTGGTATCGCAAGTAAACTATGAATTACCTTCCATATCCTTTATGGGTGTTGGGGAAGGCAGATCTCTTTCTACGGGAGCAGTAGGGATTTCCTCTGCCCCTTCCCTAGCCGCAACATCTACCGTCGCCTCCAGCCCGACGACCGCGGCAACTGCGTCGACAACCGTCAGCATGAGCTAGCCGAGGCAGTCAAACTGGACTAACGAACTATGAAGAAAAGAAGAGCCTACCTCCAGCTTCTGGCCTTTGTGTCCGAGAGGCCTCAAACTCTTTGAAGATACAACCGAAGAAGAGCGGTTGCTGATTCTCTTTCTGCGGCCTTCTTTTGGCGCGCCCGTGTCACTCGGGTCACCGCCACCTTCGCCTTCCCAACGGCCTCTCTCAACTGAGATCGAGTCCGCTTTCTAGAATCGCCAGGAGGCAGTGGCGTCGTAGTCGGGGCCGGCTCGGGAACTTCAAAATATACTGGCTTCTGGGCCTTTATTATCAACTCCCTAAAGTGCCGGGTCTCCTCTGAAGTCGGTCGGACTGCACATGCACACAGGTGAGAATGATGCACCACAATGAAAGAAAGAAGCTGGCCGAAAGGCCTGAATGAAGAAACGGAACATACTTGCCGGCCCCGTATAGAAGGGGAAGAGAGGCCAATAATATAGCGATGGCGTTTTGTCTCTCGAAGCTGCCTCGCGAATAAGCCAGCATAAATCTCCGATCTTCTCACTCGGCTCGGCCAGTAGTGCCAGGTCCTCGTGACCACGAGAAGACAAGAGATAGTATAGGCTCAGATTGTCCAGCCCCTATCTGTCAGCATATTTGAAAGAGATGTGAAGAGGTCGGTCCAAGATGGCTTCACTGGGACCACCCACTGAAAGACCATGTGAGCGAAGAAGCGCAAATAGCCAGGGGGTGTTGTCGTATAAGGCATCCCGCCTGTCTTCCTTGCAGATGAAGGTCCGATAGGGGTACAACCTATCCACCTCAGGACGCCAGTCGGCCACAGCCGAGATAGGCTCCTCTACTGGCAGAGGGAGTTGCTAAAGAATCACCCTCTCGCTGCTTACCCGACATAAACCCCGAAGGGTTTTCACATAATCATCTTTGTTGATCGGGGGCAGCTTCGATTCAACTTTCATCTTGCGACCTTTTACAACCTTGCGGGCCTCCAGATAGGCCTTCACTTCTGTATTGGTCCAGGATTTCAACTTCTTCAAATAAAAAGATTCAATGTCAAGAACCGGCTCTGGCTGGGAATCCAGGAACCTGTGCTCTGCCACGGCCCAGCACTCTCGTCGGGAGCTCCTATAAAATCCCGTCCGCGCGTTCCACCACTTGATATATTTAGGCGTGACGCGGGGGAAACGGGCAGGGTTGGCACCCTGAAAGAAACATCCTCCCGCGATGGAAGAAGTCCCACCATATCGGGCATCATCATTTGAAACTTGCCCGGCCCTATGCCTGTTGGGCAATGCAAACTGTGAAGAAGAATGTGGAATGTGCTGGTCGTAGCCGAAGTTCCGACTGAAGCGGAACGGGTAGTACGGCTCCAACCACAGAATGCCACTCTTGCGGAATACAAGGACACTCGGCCTGATAGCCAGCGCCCAATCAACCAACTCCGGCTCAAGAATAGGCCTTGTACATTTGGCCCCGGAAAGCGGATGAATATACTCCTCAGTCTCGAAGAGCTTACACTGCCTCGTCCTGTTCACCAGCGGGCTAGAGTGGGCAGCTAAGCTCCAAAAATGAAGGACCCCGGGGAATCCGTGGGAATACGGGCCAATTTGCCCCGAATGGCGTAGAGTTGCTCCGCTAGTAAAGATGGCTCGGCGCTTGCGAACTCTATCATCCGCGGAACAAGAGGAACCGCCTGTAACGCCCGAGGAGCCGCCTCGGGAACAGGGTACAAACCCAAGCATTAAAAAAATGTAACGGACCGACCGTCCGAAGACTTCTGGGAGACGCGTCTTGTGCAAGTCTCCCAACATCTTGTAAATAAGACACAGGGCCACCGGGCAAAGAGACAGCTTGGTGCCCCAAGCCATGAGACAGGCCGGATAAATGGCCTCCGCCCTGATCACGCTCTCGTCACCTTGCGGAAGAGTGAAAGAACAGAGCCAATAAACCAGATATGCAGCACAGTGAGTGACTGCATCAACATCGGTAGGGTTTGGGTTTTCCCCTGCCCTCCTCTCGAAGAAGATGATGAAGCGGCCTGGCGTCGCACCCTCTTCTTCCGCTTCTGAGCCACTGGCGCTATCAGAGGAAAGTCTTCGTACTTATTCTTCCCATTGAAGAAATATTGAAGCCAGGTGCCCATCGCACCCTTCGCTTCTCGCCTGGCTTCCGAGCTTCCCTCGTGTCGTGCGATGAATGAAAGAGGGTGCGGTACGCCTTCATCAGATATCGATAGGCGTAACCCGCCAGATACCGACCGTCACCATCGGTCTGATCCTTTAGCCAGTCAGGCCAACAAACTTCTTCATACGGTTCCCCATCAATGGGTAGGCCGCTGAGCTGTGATAGGCTCCACAAGTCTAAAGAGGTCTCTCCCTCTGAAGTGTAGAAAGTGTTATATTCGGGGCAGAATACCTCGATCATACCACAGCACAAGCCCCGGGAGATTGGATACCGGTACCTTGAAGCATACACTCTATGATATACGCCAGCCCTGGTCAGAATTGGAGCATAATGATGCAGCACATAGTCTGTGAACTCCACTGCTCCGGGCCTGAATGCGTGGGCGTCGGTGGCCCTCAGCTCGGCAAACCACCCCACAGATATCTGGTGCTTGAAGCGGACCGCCAAGCAATCCAGCAAGAATGATTCTTCTCTGTACCCCCACTTCAGCGGGGCAAGAAATAAGCCAAAGATCGGCTTCTCCCGGTCTACTCTGCCCGCAGAATCATTCCATCAAGCGGGTACAAATTCAGGGGCCCTGGTCAGCAGCCCGTCTTCTGGAGCCAAATCTTGTAATCCCAGCACGACGCTCCATTTCCTAACCTCTCCGGGGAGATAAATGGGTCTTCCCCGCACCACGCAGTCCGTCAGACTGTCTCTCTCCACCAGCAGGGCCTGCTCAACTTTTCGAACAACGAACACGTCCCTCTTCCCTTGAAGGTTGAAGCGTTGAGAAGGGACATCAAGTGTTTGTCTTTGGGATAGTCCCTCCTGGCGACACCTCCCTGTCATAATGAAAGGAGTCGCCCCCAAGAATGAGGAGATGGCTGGTATCCACAGTGTCTGTCTCCGAATCTGAAGATTCCGCAACCACGGCCACTTGACCGTGCCCCCGATCAAGGGAATTGACGTTCGCCCACGTCACCACGGCACGAGAAGAAGAGCCGGATGCCATAATAGCTGTAAAGAAGCACATCAAACAATAAGCAAAAGTCAGAAAATAGCTGATCAAAGGCAGACTTCTGACAAAATTTCGGCAGAGTCTCCCCAGCACGGGAGATTGCCAAAGGAAAGCGGGAACGCGTCCACTTAAGGGACGGCCCCTAAAAGGCAGCCATCGGCATTACACCGAGGCCAAAGGAACACCCGGGGAAATAGCTCCGAGGGCAAGCCCTGCTAGAAGCCTCCCGGGGCCCAAAGAAAGGGTTCGAAACCCAAATGGACAGCATCTCGCTCACCCCGAAGGAAAGAACCGCCGCCGCCGCTCTCGCCCTTAGCTCACTCGGCACCAGAGGGAGAGAAGAAAGGGAGGAGAGAGAAAGAAAATCGTCAAATGAGAGACGATGAAGAAAAAACGAGGAAGAAAGAAGTAAATAGGGGAAGTCTCCCCCTTGTTAAACCGGCGCGCTATTTAGCGCGCCGGATTAAAAAGCCCGTAAGCAAAAGGCGCGTCGGGGAAAGGCGCGCCGGATCAACCCCCAGCGCCAAGGCCGCGCTGATCAACGGGAATACACAAAGGGCCGCGCCGGATTAACGTCCTAGGCCAAGGGGGCGCGTCGGATTACCCACGCCGTATTAACTTCTAAACGGCGCCGGGTTAATATCCGTGCCGAATTAAAAGCCATCCCAGGCTCCTGTCAATTGAAGAGGGAATCGTTCCGGGTGAAATTCATCCATCGGCCCTGCTGCACTCGTGCCTTGCTCGCAACACCCACGTCTGGGGGGCATTTGTTGGCACCCAAAATATGATCGTCGGTGACCAAGCCATAAGGACGAATGACCCGGCCCGCTGAAGCACGGAAGCCAATAAAGATCAACATATGGAAGATTTCTTAAGCTGCCAGATCCTCGAATCACCCCGTATGGACACGGGGACTTCACCTCAGGAGAGCCGAGACAAACTCACAACCAACCGGCAGTGCGATCAAGCCTGCCCAATGAACCGACATCGACTCTGTCGTGCCGCATACACTACACCCGTTGTCCGATCAAGGACGACGGTCTACCCAGTGGCTTCCCGCCTTATGAAAGGCTCTCCTGAAGATGAAGGAGCCCCCCTGGTTCCCCGATACGGAGGACCGAAAGCTATGACGGCAGAAGATCCCGATCACCCGGCACTGGTACGGCTTCCAGCCAAGACGGGCCCGTTAGTGGCCAAATGATTGCCCAGCTCAGGCGGAACTATCCCTAGTGTTACACCACCCCCTAAGGAGCTTTGGGCACGAGCCAGACCGAGCCAGCAGCACGAATCATAGAGCCAGAGGCCGTGTCAGCGGAAAGCCCGTATGATCAAATCAAAGCTATCTGGAGTCTCGGGAATGGCCGTACGTCAGCCTGGGAGCTTCTACAAGACATCTCGTCGAGGTTTCGAGGAGCATTGGCAAGATAAATGTTCACGGTGACCTCCGGAATCATCCCTGGACTCATTGACTGGCTCGAAGCGTGCGAGGAGCACTAACACGGCGCGCCTTAAACCGACGCGCCCCCATCTCATTCCATTGAGCCCGGAGCGCAAAAAGCCCCTTATCCGGCGGCCTATTGTGCCGGCGCGCAAAGGATGTAGAAGCCCTTCCCAGGCGTGCCAAATCTCCACGCCGGATGAAGTCTCGAACCGATGTATATATATATACGGGCTGTTCGATTAGAAAAAAAAGGCTTAGAAAAGGGGAGGGGAAGATTAGAAAAAAAAGAGAGGAGACGAGGATAGAAAGAAAGAAAAGGAGATAAGAGAGTTTTTCCGAGAGAAGTTTTCAAGGGGGAGAGAGCTTTCTTGGAAGAGGGGAGTTTCTGTCCGAGCGTCCTTCGACGGCCGTCTTCCTCTGTTCTGGTTGAAGTCCTCCGGAGCCGAAGAAGGAGAAGCGGGCCGATACTCTATTTTGAGAATAGGTGGGCGCCGGTGTCTATCTCTCTCTGCTTTTCGTGAATTTTCCACTTTCGGTGTTTTCGTCTACCAACTGTAAGCAAGAGAGGGGAGGGATGGCAATGATATGAGCCGACCCCACCCCTCCTCTGCGACTTCTTCTCTTTACTGTATTTTCCTCTGCAAACGATGAACGCAACCGAGCATTGATGCCGGCGCTGGACTCTTAACGTGTAAACGATGGCCCATTCCCGTTTCTGGGATGGCAATGTGTATATGAATGTCTGGACCAGCAGGTCGAATGAATGATTTGAAACTTCTATCTCCTTCTCTATCTACATCGATGTGTATGTTTAAGGTCTTCTGCGCGTTTTCTCTGATTCTGGTCTCCCCGAAGCCCCGATCACGCCCCGAAGCACCGTGGGCTACAGAAACACCCCTCCCCGGGGTTTTTCCTTTCGACCGTGCTCGTGTCTGATTTAAGGGTCTCCACATCCCCTCCGTGGACAGAGCTATGCTTCTGCGTATGCTTCTTTCCACCGTGCTGTCGAGGGTCTAACTCCCATTGACTCTTCCCTTCCTGTTGCCCTGTGGCTCGCGAGGTGGGAGTCGTTCTTGGGATTGCAAGATGCATCGACTTAACATTGCGCCGTAACTGTTCGAGCATATGCCTCTATGTTTGGCTCGTCTCGCCTGTGCATTGACTACCCCCCTCTGCATCATAATCATGTGAACCGTTCCGAGATTCTTTTATTTCGTTTCAATCATTTGGGGAGGGGGACATCCCCCGTTGCTTCACATAAACTGCTGGATGATTGAGGGCTCTACCCCTCGATGGTAGAGGCTTCCTCAAGACCATAGCAGACAGTAACAAAGGGGTTCTAGCCCAATAAGCTCAGCCCCGACAACCTGAGACCCAATCGAGGCCAAGAGACGTATGCTCCTCGCAGGCTAGCCCACGGAGCTCCATTCTCCTAATGGTCAATTCCTCCACGGGATGAGTCATAAGCTGTGGGTTGTCCACCCCTCGCCGGCTAGCCCTCGGGGTGATGCTCCCATCATCAATGACCTCATCTCTCTATCTTTCCCCTTACGGAGCCTTGGTGCCCCTCGTAGGCCAGTCCTCGGGGTATCCTATCCGATGGAGTTTGCTGGGTGCCTCCGTGCACACCGGCGGTTTAGGGGCTTACTCTACGAGTGAGTATGACCCCGATTCTCCCCTGCAACTCTTCATGTTCAGGGGAGATGCTGTCAAATTTTGGACAGACTCAGCATAACTAAAGCCATAATGAGATGCTCGTTCTGGACTCAATTGACTCAGTGCTCGAGTATGAACCTCGTACTGACTCAATGCATCATTTCCAGAGGGTCCTGGACTTCACTCAAACGATTAGTTCGTCCAAATAACTCCATAACTTTCAATAAAAACTCAAATAAACTCAAAGGGTTTCAGAAATGCTTAAAAACAAGCTAAAGCGGAGCGGCCCTAAACCGGCGCGCCTTAATATGGCGCGGCCCCCCACCGCGCCGTATTAACATGTGACTCATGATTTCCTTTTTTTTCCTGGGTCCATTCCTGGCGCGCCTTTGACCGGCGCGCCCCATTCCCTACGCGCCGTTTTAGCTGGGTATAAGGCCGTGCCGGATTAGCGTTTCACCTACGCTTTACCGCGCCGGATTAACCCTTTTTACCTACGCTTTATCGCGCCGTGGAAGCTTTCTCTCGCGTTGTTTCACGTTTTTATGTCGTTCTAATCTCTCGTTCGCTCTCAGGGCAATCCTGGCCTCCCATGGTCGATATTGACTACCCTAATTAGCGGTAGATTAAGTAAGGCAAGGGCTGTTCATGCTCCGAATAACCTCTTTACCATGTTGACTATCATGTGTGTGAACACTTTGCTTTCGTCATCACCCTTGTGCTATCGTTTCCCTCTCTTCTGACGGGGATCAATGAATGTAATTAAGCATTGTTTACTGTCATAATTCTGTTTCCATGCTCAGTATAGTTATCATCATCATGCCTGCTGTAGACACGCCAAAATTGACGCTATGTTGATCAAATCTCATGTCACTATGTTGACGCCCCAAAAGTGAACTTCGATATATTCATAATATGAAGTTTTTCTTATTTTTGTGTGTTTTTGATTTGTTCTTGCATTTTGTGATTCGCGACCTGAGGAGGGGCGTGTTTTATATAGCGACCTAACATGGGGCGTGTTCAAAGAAAGGACGACCAAATGTCAGGGCGTCAATTCCTGGTATTATCCGGTTTCAAAATAAATTCAAAATAAATTCAAATTATTGATTAACGTCCTTCCTCAGGGCGTGGTTTCAATTAACGCCTTCATCTCAGGCGTGTTCTCATAATTTTTAAATAAAGTAAGTTTTATTGCCAAAATTTAATCCCAGAAGTGACGCCCTTGATCATGGTCGTGTTTTGAGTAACGTCTTGATGTAGGTCGTCAATTTGTGATTTGACGCCCTTCGCAAGGTCGTATTTTTTCTTTCGTGTCCTGCTTAAACTCAACTTTCCTGGAGAGTTCCCTGCCTCCGTTGGTCTCCTTGCTCGAATTGGAGTTAGAGTCCTGCCTTCTTTGATCATTGCCTATCCTTATCTTCCCGAATTTGAGCTTATCTTCGATTGAAATCCTATAAAAGGATGCTCTGGTCGATCTAGGCAGAGGTTGACGGGTCAGAGAGTTCACAGGTTTACGGGTTACGAGTTCAGGGTTACAGAGCTTCATCTTCCTCTTGTGCGATTGTTTAGAAAAGGCTCTGCTTCCTCTGCTTCCGATCAACCGCGTCCACCTTGTTTCCCTTTACTGTCGTCAGGGACAGCAGGGTTCTTTTATTCTGTTGTGTTGTTTGTCTTTATCAACCGATCATCATCACTGTGTTTTCTTCTTTTACGTTTGCATTAGCTGCATCACATCTCCTCCCTCCCTATTTTCTTTAGGGGTTTTAAAACAAAAAAAAGAGGTGCGCATGTTTTTATCCTTTTCATCATATTTTCTATTTGAGAGTTGATACTACGTGCACTTGGCTGATCCACTTCTCTTGGCTTATTTTATTGTCTTTTTCTTGCAAGGTAATCAATAAAGGAAAACCCCCTTCATCGGCCGGCCGGTTGAAGGAGGAGGAGGAATTCACAATCCATCCCGCGTTCTATTTTTTCACCAGGTATTCGCGATCTTCTTTGTTTCTTCTTGAGGTAACCCCTCTGGCGATCACCCTCCTTAGTAGCACCACGTGCTTCTTTTCCTTATTATTATATCATCTCCCCCTTTATTTTTATTATGCCTTCTCATAGTTAAATCTCTTCTCCATGTGTGGATTTATCACGATCTACAAATTGGCGATCACGGTGGGACTTCCACTGTTTTTCTTTTGATTACCATCTCCTATTGGCATCCACGTGTGCCCTTTCCTATTGGCACCCACGTGTGCCCTTTCCCCTTCGGCACCCACATGTGCCCTTTCCCCTTGGTACCCTCGGTACCCCTCCTTTTGTGCCCCACAGGCACCCTCCATTGTGCACCCTGCACACTCCCCGGGATCAGCCAGTTTGTGATTGCATATTTCCTGAATTCACGCCTCAAACAGAGGCGCCTTTTCTTTTAACGCCTTCATCCAGGGCGTTTTATTACTGTGTTACGTCTTCTGTCAAGATGTCTTTCATCATTTTACTGCTTTTATCACGCTACCTGTGAATTCACGCCCTGCCCTAGGGCGTTCTTTTATTGCATAGCGCCTCACCTCAAGGCGCTTTTTCAAATTTGACGCCATCACTCAGAGGCGTCCTTTTCATATTTCGCGCCTCAACCAGAGGCGTGTCTTTGTTTCCCACTGCTGCCTCATGGCCTCTCGCAGTGATTCACGACAGTGACCCTGTCGTTGCTTTGGTTGATAGCGACCTGCCCCAGGTCGTCTCTTTCCTGCGTTTTACAGAAACCTGCTTCCTGTTGCTGTCTGTGATTGTTGGATTGATTATTACATTGCTTGCCTATATTGCTGTGATCTTATCATCTTATTTTGCATATTGTGCCATTTGGTTGAGAGACCTCCTCTCTCTACACTAGGATTCCACACACCTCTCTTGGAATCAGGACGACCCTCCATTGAGCATTCCGTCTCTTTGGACCGGAAATCCCTTTTCCAAGACCTCCGTAAGTCCCCGCACCCGTGGATTCCCTCACGGACGCCGGGCTGGTTGTACCCTTGAAGTACCCGGAGTATAGAGAACCCATCGTTAGTGAGGAGAGAGAAAGAATCTAGTCGACCCGGAGGTTACACTTGGATCAACTAGGTTTCACATTGCAAACGGAAGTGAACTAATCAACAATTTAATCCACTCTAATCTCAAGCATAACACTAAAACCTTGCGTTCATCTCAACTTGGTTGCATACACTTGCTTGGATTGATTTGTTTAGACTTGTTTGGATTGAGTGGCTGTTTGTTTGATACTGCCTTTATAAAGCCGTCCCTCCTCTTAAACATGCAACTCCGTCCAGGAAAAATCATCAACATGGCAGGCTACGGGTATTCTTATGATGATGAGGATGAGAATGTTTTTGGTCAATATGAGACCCCCCCCAGGATTCCATCTATTATGAGGGAAATTACCCTCCTCCTCAGTCCCATCATCCTCAAATCCATGTGGTTGATACCACTCCTCAAGAGGATGTGCCCTCTTTCCAAACTTTACCCTCCAACACCTCGGGGAATTCTTCTCCATCCCTCAATGTCACGGATTTAATTAATGCTTTATCTCAGTTAGACGATTCCCAACGGCATGCTATTCAGGCCGCTTTAAAAGGGAAGTCTGTTCCCTCTTCATCCTCCAATCCCCCTCCGGCCGAGAGTGGCCATCACCCCGTTAATGACCAAGCGGTCCTGCATAAACCTCCTTCCCGTCCACCAACGCCCGGTGCGGCCATGCTGGCCCAACAGGCGAGCTATTCAGCGGTTAGGCCTCAGTTCCAACCTCCCCGAATTCTGCGGACACCTATACCACATTCTTTTATTCAAAATCCGACCCCAGTCGAGTCCGACACTAATATGCTATTACTCCAGAAATTGGCCAGCATGGAGGAGCAACTAAAGAAGGTCACCATGGCTAAGAATGCCCCGGAAATTTCGCTCCCTACATTGCCCGTCTTCCACTTACCACCATCTGAAATGCCGAACTTCCGGCGATATAATGGGACTGGTAATCCTTTTATTCATTTGAAAGACTTCAGGTACGAGACCTCCTTCTGGCAAGACAACAAGGCCTCTTTGGCCTACTTATTCAGGAGATCTCTGGAGGGGCCAGCCCTTGAATGGTTTGTTGGTTTATTCCAACGTTTATTTTCAGCGTCTCCTTGTATTTGGTGTGTACCATGTGGGGTATGGGACCCACGTGGGACCATCGGTGCTTGGCAGCCCAACCCGCCGCATGGATTATGGGGTCCATGTGCGAAGCCCCTCATGCCCGCCCACAGCACGTCATAGACGTGGGGTTCTGCGCTGCCATAAGGAAATACGGTCTAACCTTCGCTACCAGCTCAAGCTTTTAGCGCAACGGTAGGGGCTTGATCCTGCAAACTGGTATCAGAGCGAGGTCGCGGGTTCAAATCCCAGGTGCCGCTGGGGGGGAGATTGTTGGTTTATTCCAACGTTTATTTCCAGCGTCTCCTTGTATTTGGTGTGTACCATGTGGGGTATGGGACCCACGTGGGACCATCGGTGCTTGGCAGCCCAACCCGCCGCATGGATTATGGGGTCCATGTGCGAAGCCCCTCATGCCCGCCCACAGCACGTCATAGACGTGGGGTTCTGCGCTGCCATAAGGAAATACGGTCTAACCTTCGCTACCAGCTCGAGCTTTTAGCGCAACGGTAGGGGCTTGATCCTGCAAACTGGTATTTGCATTTAACCCTTCCCATGGTTTATTTTGTTTGTATCAAAGGGGGAGATATTGTTTGCCAAAAAGGGAGAATCATGTTCTTGAAAGGAGGAGAAATTGACTGAACTCTTATACATGCTATAATTTCTCAAATTATTTTTCTTTTTGATGAAGTCAAAGGGGGAGAATAATTTGAGTCAGTCTTCAGAATGCCTCAAAATGCCTCACATCATTAGAATGACTCAATGTATTGAAAGTGTAATGACTCAATGTATTGAAAGTGTTGCCATCATCAAAAAGGGGGAGATTGTTGTGCCCCTGTGGTTTTGATGATGGTTTTGATGATTGATTGTTGATGTAAGTTAATCAAATGATCAGTCATCCTGCTGCTCAGTTTAGATTAACATATTTGATGTGAAGTCATGCTACATGTTAAACTGATGCATAAAGCATTCATTGCTGTGGTTTTAATGATTTGGTTTTGATGATTGGCGTTTGATGTGAGTCACTGTGAGTCATCCTGTTGAAATGTTCATTCAGGCTTTCATATGCTCAGTCAGTTTATTTGTTTACACTGTGAATCATTATAATTGAAGTTTCAGACTATTATCTGCTGCATAAAGCTTTCATATGCATTTACAGAGTCTATACATTGATTGGCAGTAAGTCTGCACATTGAGCGTCTCATGGAAGTCCATACAGTGCATTGCCTTGGCTAAGTGTATACACTGTCAGTCTCATTTTGAGTCAAAGTCCATACATTGGATTGTTACTCACATCGCCTTCAGGCCTCCAAGTCTGTACACTGGCCTTCTTTCATGATATACTACACGTCTACTCATTCAACACTGGTCTTCCAAGTTCTGTACAGCGTGAAGTCTCACCTCGTGTTGTTTCCCCTCACTAACACGAAAAGATTTCGTGTCGTCTGAGGTTATAACACTTCGTGTTGATTTCCATGCGTGACAGGATAACTTGTATGAGGTTAGACTTCGTGTCGTTTTCCTTGTCGTGTCTTCGTGTTGGTTTTGTCTTCGTGTCCTCGTGTTGTTTTAGTGTCTTCATCTTCGTGTTATTTTAGTGTTTACGTCTTCGTGTTATTTCTGCGTTTGAGTCTTCGTGCTATTTCTGTCCCTCTCGCCTTGGTCATACTCCGTGTCAATTCCTGTTGTCATCTTCGAGTTGTTGTCACCCCGTGTCGTCCTTGTCTTCGAGTCGTTCGGATGTTCGAGCAGCTTTGTACTCAAAGTTGTCTTCGTGTTTCCCGTGTACTCGTGTCTCCGTGTTGCCTTAGTGTCTCTATCTTCGTGTTGAGTTTACTTCGTGAACTTTTCTCAAAGTCAAGCATGTGTCTGTGCTGTCTCCATGTCGTTCTTACTTCGTGTCGGTTTCTATGTTTCATCACGTGTTGTGGTCAGCCCGTGTCGTTTTCACCTCGTGTTGCTTTCTGTGTGCCACCTCGTGTCGTTTCACAGTGAACCTCGTGTCGTTTCTGTGTAAACCTCGTGTCACTTCTCTCTGTCCTCTAGTTGAATCTCGTGTCATTTTTTATGTCTACTTTTTCACTCCGTGTCAACTTCGTCTTAAGTGTTGTTTCATGTCTTCGTGTTGTTTTCACCTCGTGTCGCTTTTCACTTCGTGTCGTTCTTTTTCCTTCTCATGTCTTCGTGTCGCTTTTCACTCCGTGTTGTTTTTGTTCCACTGCGTGCAGAACATTGCAGCACTTCGTGTTGCTTTCTGTGTCACCACCTCGTGTCGTTCTTGCTTTGACCACACTTCGTGTTGCTTTACGTAGACCTCGTGTCTTGCTTGTTTGCAACCACTTCGTGTCGGTTTCTGTTGCCAGTCCATGTTGTTCTCGAGCCGTTCTCTTTGATGTTTATTACGTCGTGTCATTTTCTTTACTTCGTGCCTTTGTCATCGTATGTATCTCGTAACGTTCTCCTTGTTGCCATTTCGTGTCATTCTTGTTTCACTTCGTGTCGGTCTCTTCGTTGTGTCTGTTCTGTCACAATGTATCTCGTGTCGTTCTTCTTATTACCTCGTGTTGTTTTCATCTTCTTCGTGTCGTTCTCAGTGCATCTAGTATTTCTATTACATACTTCGTGCAGCTTTAGTTCCTATGGCCCTCAGCTTTAATGATTTTCATCTCCTTGCAGATCCGAGGAAGAACATTCCACACACCTGGGCAGCACGTGATCCGAGGCTGGAATGAAGCCTGCTGAGAGACTGCCACGTGGACCGAATTCTTAGGGCTGGAAATGTGGAGGTCACACGTCGTGGCTGATGCTGCTGCTGCTGCTATATATATGAGACCTTCGTCCACAGATGAAGGTGATCGAGTTGGCGTGAAGAAAAGCTCATACAGAGAGCCACGATCCAGATAGAAAAAGAAAAGAGAAAGAAGAAGAGCAGAAGGAGAAGAAGAGAGGTAGAGAGCTCGAGAAGAGTGTGAAGAGAAGAAGAAGCAGAGAGTGAGAGAAGAGCAGAAGAAAGAGAAAGAAAGATAGAGAGTGAGCGAGAGAGCTCGTGGAGAAGAAGGAAGATCTTACCTGAAGATCCGTCTACTGGACCGTGGATCAAATCTAGGCCAGTCAGCTCCGTTGAGAGCCACATTGTGCATTTCGTTTTTCAGCTTTCTGTTTTGCTGAAGTCATTTTTTCGCTTATTGTTCTTTCCTTTGTTTTCTGGTTTGCTGTGTTTCCGATACTCTGTAGAGTGGTCGGGGTTCCTCCTGTTAGTTCAGGAGAAGGGAGATTGACATCTCCGGTTCCAAGTGGCTGGAGTCACTTGTGGGTTCCTCCTGTTTGTTCAGGAGAAGGGAGATTGCTATCTCCGGTTGCAAGTAGCTGGGTGCTACTTGTTGATTCCCTCCGGTCTGGAGGAAGGGAGACTTGTCTCCGGTTCTGGGCTTGTGGATTCAAGTCCAGGGGTTCCCTCCAGGTCTGGAGGAAGAGAGACCTTGTGTCTCTGGTTTGCTAGTGACTGGTGTCACTAGTGGTTCCCTCCGATTGGGAGGAAGAGGGGAGGCTGTTCCCCTGGTCAAGCTGTTTGGCAGCGTTTGTTGCAGACTGAGTCTGCTGTTTCTAGCGTGAGCTAGTGGAAGCCACACTCGGTTTGAGTGTGGGGTGGATGTAGGTCTGGAGGACCGAACCACCTAAAAAATCCTCTGTGCAGTGGTCTGATTTCTCTATATGTTTTACTTCCGCTAGATGTTTGCATAGGGGCACTCCAAGTGGTTGATCAGATCCTGTTCTGAGTGTTTAATCCGTTGAGTGAGCGAAAGTTTATTTGAGTGGAAGAATGGTGCTACTGCTAATTAGTCTTTCAGATTTGATACATCTGTCTAGTTAGCACTCTAGATTGTTAGTGAGCATCATAACCTTTTAATTGGGTAAAGGTTTTTAAAGGGTTATATTCATTCACCCCCCTCTGAATACTGCACCGAACCCATCATGGTTTTATTCACTGGATTCCGCTGATGCCGGCGACTTCGATATTGTTCAAAGGAAGTTCTTGCAAAAATACAGAGACCGGGTCGGACCATCCCTTTCGCTCACAGATCTGGTCGCGAAAAAGATGACGCCCGAGGAGGACTTCATAATGTTTGCTGATAGATGGCGGTCTATGGCCGAAAAGTTGAAAGATACACTGTCTGAACCGGAACAAGTCAAGATGATAATTTCCAATGCCACTCCTCAGTTCCGGCACATACTGGCCATGAACCGGTTAACCACCATGGAGGAGCTCTATGAGAGAGCTCGTTATATCCAGACACAGATAAAGGATTCGCCCATTATGGGCATGTTTGAGCCGAAGTCACGGGTATTCAAGAAAACCACAACTGTCAACAACAGCGGGCCCACGACGGAGGGCACTATTGCAAATGAGCAGGTTGGCGTAGTTGGCCACCCCCATCAAGCTAACCCACGTCCTAACCTTCCTCCACCACAAAACCCCCATTTCCACTCCACCCCACAACGCCAATTCGCACCCCAACATTCCTTTGCTTCACCACCAAACCAAGCGCCCCGCGCTAACCCTCCAGCTTCGCAATAGTACCACCAGGTACCACCACCTACCAACTATGGCCAACAACAACAACGGAGACCACCACTTGGCCCCAAAAGGGACCACTACCCTCCATTACCAGAAAGTCTCCCGGATATTTTCAATGCCTTCATGGCCGCCAATTTGCTCATATTACCAAGAGAAAGAACAGCGTGGCCCGCTAATGTTGACACATCCCGTTACTGCGCTTTCCATCGTGCACCTGGTAATAACCTTGATCGTTGCTTCCACTTCAGAGATTACATTTATGACCTAAATGACCAAGGTGACATCAATTGGGATGAGATGAGACAATTCATCGCCACCATGAAAGAAAGAAGGTCTCCTCGGCAGCAACAATCTCAGCAGCCACAGCAACCAGCTCCACAGCAGCAACAACAAGCTCCAGTGCCTCAGCACGATATGGGGATTGTCCACAATCCACTGCCGGAGCACCCGCCAAACCAGCACGTAAACCCTGTCACGTCTCTCTATGAGGTGGAGAGAGGGCAGGGATGGCATGAAGAAAACGCCTCTATCGAGGCACTTTATCATAATCAAAATCAACCTCCACGCCTCTTGCGCACCCCTTCTTCTTCTCCTACCCCTCAAGTGGGCCGATCTCTTCTGCGCCCCGTTAATTCACCTCCTACCGCCAATTCTCCAACCCTGCCGGTTCGCCCCCTTCTTACACGCTTACCACCTCCACAGCCTACGCCACAACAGAACCCGTCCACCACCAACCCTTCGCCATTGCCATCTAGGCCACTCCTCATCCGCCCATCACCAACACCCACTGCACCCGCCACCACTACTCCTTTACCGGCAAGGATCCCCCCACCATCGGTTCCGCCACCTTTTGTACCCAGAACCCTTCTCATTCCACCCCCCACCAATTCCCCCCGCATTCGGGTATCCCTTTCTACCTCTACGCCTCCTACCAGGGCACCAGCACCCTCTACTGGGATTCCCTCTACGGGAACTCCCACTCCACCACTTCTTAACACCAACACACCTTCTTCTTCTTCTAATCCCCCTCCCACACTTGTCCCGACAGAGGCATGTCAAGACGTGGCGCCGCTCCGCAGTGGACGGATGTTCCACCGTATTTTTCCACAGAGAGAGCTAGAGCCCACGCAGGGGCCGCAAGAGCAAGAACAAGAACAAGAGTCAGTGCCAGGGACTCAGTATGATTTCCTAAGGCACTTGGACCGAACACCAGCAAGGATTTCAATCCTGGAACTAATTAAAAGGTCCACCACTCATCAGCTAGCTTTGAAAGAATACCTGCAAAAGGTGATGGTCAATGAGGACATCCCAATTGAGCAGATAATCATGGTTTTAACGCCCGCTAGCAGTCAGCCGGCGATTACTTTCCATGAACATGAACTGGCGCCACTCCCAGCAAGAAAGTACGCTCTATGCATCACAGTTGACATTAATAAGGTGGCTGTTAAGCAATGTCTGGTGGACACTGGGGCATCCATCAATGTCTTGCCACCTAGCACCTTGAAGTTGTGTGGCATTCCGGAAAGCCAAATTCGGCCGTCTACTATCACAGTCACTGCATATGATAACACGAAGAAACCTCCTATAGGCATGATTACGTTAAAAGTAAGTTTGGGTCCTGCCGCCATCACAGCAGATTTCCATATTCTGGATATGGATCCAACATTTAATGGCATTCTGGGACGCCCCTACATTCAGCAACTCGATGCGGTGCCCTCCACGAATCACCAATGCCTTAAATTCCCACATAAGGGCCGCATTATTAAAGTTACCAATATGCCGATTCTGCCAGAGGAGGATATTCATGTGGCTTCATCAGTTCCATCCATGTGACCGGCCAACAAGCCACTATTATCTGTGCTGGACGTCCCTTGTCCACGACCAATGCCAGAAAAAGTCACAACAGTTGCTATGACACCCCTGCCTCCCAAGGGGAAAAAGAAGAAAACAATGATGAACACCTCTGGCTGGAACATCTTAATGAAAATGGGGTATTAAAATGGCAAAGGTCTGGGTGCCAATTGTCAAGGCAGGATTAGGCCTGTTAAACCTCAGAAGCTGATTACACGAGGTGGCCTAGGTTACAAAGGGCCAGGCAAAAACAAAAATGAACCATGGGCATTTATGACATCCACATTAAAAACAGATCGCCAACCGCTCACTTGGACATTGAAGACACATTTTGTCGCAGGTGGCTTTCAAAATAATGAGCAAACTACCATAATCACTTCCATATTAGACTGTCAGGATGTTCATGCTAGACAGTTTACTCGTCATATTGCCCCGTTGGCCACATACAAAGCCCTGGAGTCCTTAAGGCCTGACAAAAGAAGAAAAATAGATGATCCAGAATGTGACTGGTACAGGTGGTTCGATATGCAGGATATTACTATTTCTTTGAGCCGCCTCTTCATGCCGACTGATCCAGAATGGCCGCCACTTATTCATGAATTGATTGAGATGCCAGCTGCAATTACAGATAAGAGGCAGCTGCTGAGTGACTACACTGATACTGGAGAGCCAGATGTTCCGTTTGAAGAAGGCTTCACCGTGGACAGGCTGTGGGCCGGCCTCTTTTCTCTCACTTCCATGCATCCATCTGTGCTTGCTTCTCTATATTCTCATCGGTTTGGTCACGTGCCAAGACCACCTCCGATTGTAATCAATTTATCTTCAGATTCAATCCAAGTTTCTCTCACAATTCCTTCTTCGCTCCTCGAGCGATTTTCTAAACTCTCCATCACGCCCCCTCGCGGGCCATCACTGATTCAATCTTTTTCTGACCTGGCAATTTCCACTCCTCCTGCTATCCTCCCTTCACACTGCTTTCTTCTTGAAACAGAAAATAAAAATGAAGAAAAAGACAAAAAAGAAAAAAAAACGCCAAATTCCCAAATTTCCAATCCTCCATTTCTGTTGAGGAGACCTCTTATTTTTCTTCTGAGTGTGTCCCGACCCAGGGGCCGCTCCTTCAAGATTCATTGCTAAATCTTTTCTCCCCCTCTGGTGAGGGGAGTTCCTCTGTATTACCTCCTGTATCCACTTTTTCACCTCCTTCCCTTCCTTTTTTTGATCAAGCTAGTTGCTCCTCCTCATCTTCCGCTAACACTAAAATTCAAGGGGTAGACTCACATAAGAAATCCAAGGGTAAGCAAATTCCTCATAGGTTTCTGTTGGAGTTAGCTATCAGATGCCAGGCTTGTTTAGCTCTTCCTGAATTTATAGAGAATCCAATCATCCTGCCAGAGTTAGAATATGAGAATGCTGTTGTTTCTTATGAGGGTTTGGGTGTCTATGAAATTATGAATGACGAAGACCCTATTGAAGAGGGGGATGAAAGTTATGAAGAATATGAGGACGAGGCTGATGCTTTTGCTAGTGGCATTAGACGATTTGACGAACCATCAGCTTCTGTAGAAGAGCCTACCAAAGAAATTAATTTGGGTACCGAGGAAGACCCTAGGATTATCCTCATAAGCAAGAATTTACCGCCCTCCGAAGAGGAGGCGCTCATTTTGGTCCTGCAAGAATACAAGGACACGTTCGCATGGAGTTATGAAGATATGCCTGGTTTAGACCCTGCGCTCGTTGAACATCGCCTTACACTTAAGCCAGGGTCTGTGCCGGTCAAGCAACGGTTGAGGCGTTTCCACCCTAATATGGCTTTAAAGATGAAAGAAGAGGCCGACAAGCTCCATAAGGCTAGATTTGTTAGAGTTGTCCTCTATCCCAATTGGGTGGCTAACATCGTCCCGGTTATGAAGAAAGATGGAAAAGTTCGGATTTGCATAGACTTCCGGGACCTCAACCGTGCGTGTCCTAAAGATGACTTCCCCCTCCCTCATATTGATGTTTTGATTGATAACACGGCAGGATTTGAGACACTCTCTTTTATGGATGGCTTCTAGGGTTACAATCAAATTCGTCTGGCTGAAGAAGATCAAGAGAAGACATCATTCACTACACCATGGGGTACTTATTGTTATGTGGTCGTGCCTTTTGGACTTAAGAATGCTGGAGCCACCTATCAGAGGGCTATGATGGCGATTTTTCACGACATGATTCATATCTACATCTAGGTGTATGTGGACGACCTGGTTGTGAAATCAAGGACGAGGATTGAACATCCTGGGGTTCTAGCTAAGGTCTTGCAAAGATCACGAGAGTATCAGTTGAAGATGAACCCCAAGAAGTGTGTGTTTGGCGTTTCTTCAGGGAAGTTGCTTGGTTTCATTGTTAGCAAGAGGGGAATTGAAGCTGATCCCAACAAGGCAAGGGCCATTAGAGATATGCCTCCTCCCAAGAATTTGAAGGAAGTTCGAGGATTAATCGGGAGGTTGCAATTCATTCGCCGCTTCGTCTCCCAGCATTCACAAAGATGTAGGCCGTTTTACGAGCTTACTAAGCCGGGAGTCAAGTTTAATTGGGATGACAAGTGTCAGGCAGCCTTTGACGGATTGAAGGATTATTTGACCAATCCTCCTATCCTGAGGCCGTCGATTCCAGGCAAACCACTTATTCTCTATGTTTCTGTCCTGGATGACTCCGTATGTGCTGTCTTAGCTCAAGTGGACGAAGAAGGTAAGGAGAGGGCAGCATACTATTTGTCTAAACTTCTTAATCCCTGTGAACAGAAGTATTCAGCCATGGAGAAAACTTGCGCTGCTTTAGTCTGGGTAGTTCAGAAGTTAAAACATTATTTCCTAGCTCACGAGGTTCACCTCATTGCTCACATGAATCCGATTAAATTCCTCCTTGAAAAATCTGTCCTCACTGATCGATTAGCACGCTGGCAAAGCTTCCTCTCTCAGTTTGATATCACTTACATTCAACAGAAAGCTATCAAAGGTTACGCCATTGCCGAACATCTTGCTCACCACCCTCTACCTCGTTTTGATCCTGTCAATTCGGAGTTTCCATATGAAGAACTAATGTCCATTAATCAACCCCACGACCCTATGTGGACATTACATTTTGATGGAGCTCTAAATTCCCAAGGAAGAGGGATCGGCATGGTTCTTTTAACACCAGAAGGGGTCACCATCCCATTTGCTGCTCGGCTCACTTTTTCCGCCACCAATAATATAGCTGAGTATGAAGCTCTTTTGGCCGGTCTTCAAACCGCTCATCGATATGGTGTCACCCATTTGAGGATTGTAGGTGACAGTCAGCTCATTCTGCGCCAGGTGTTGGTCAAATGCCGCACTATCAATCCTAAGCTCAAACCCTACCAGGAACTTGCTTCAGCTTATGCCAAACTCTTCACCAAATTGATTTTCGTCCATGTTCCTCGTAGTCAAAATATCTTGGCCGACGCCCTTGCTTCTTTGGCCTCTACTTTAGTCTTCCCTCCTGAGCGTGATTTTCATGTTCCTCTAATTCATCAGCGTGACACGCCAGCTATTAAGGATCGTGCATTCCTCGATATTAGGGATAAGGTGCTTGAAAAGATTAAGCAGAAGGAATCCCTTAAAGGCAAAGAGGTCATGCTTTTAGACTGGGAAGAAGAATTGGCTGACGAAGAGAAGCCTTGGTATTATGAGATTGCCAGATATTGCAATGATCAGTCCTATCCCGAGGAAGCCACCGCAGAAGAAAAGAAAGCAATTAGAAGAGTGGCTCAGCGTTATGTTTTGATTGGAGGTGTGCTCTATAGGAGAGGGCTCACCGGTGTTTTATTAAGATGCCTCGACGATGATGAATCATGGAAAGTTGTGGAAGAGGCGCATTCTGGAGTGTGTGGTGGTCATGTGAATAGCCAGATGCTAGCTAAGAAGATCCTTAGGCTAGGTTTCTATTGGCCAACTCTAGAAGAGGATTGTTCCATCTATGTTCGAAGGTGTGTTAAGTGTCAACTGCACGCCGACAAGATTCATTCTCCTGCTTCGTCACTCCATCCTACGTCCTCCCCATGGCCTTTCTCCATGTGGGCTTTTGATATCATTGGACCTCTTGGTGATTCGAATCTCCTGACCAAGCAAAAATCATTCATCCTCAGGGCAACGGAGTACTTCACCAAGTGGGCGGAAGCAGAAGCTTACGTGGAGATCAAAGCGTCAACCGTCTGCAAGTTTATAATGAAGAACATCATCACGAGGTTCGGCATCCCAAGCACCATCGTCATCGAAAATGGACCTCAATTTATCTCTCAAGAAATCAAGGATCTCTGCAACAGGTATAACATTGCATTGCATCATTCTTCTCCCTATTATCCGCAGGGCAATGGCCAAGCAGAGGCAACTAACAAAACTTTGATAAAAATTGTCAAAAAGACGTGTGAGGCTAATAAATTTTCGGATTGGCCAGACAAGCTAGTTGAAGCTCTCTGGGCCTACCGAACTTCCATTCGAACCCCCACTGGGCAAACCCCTTTCGCCCTTACTTATGGAATGGAGGCAGTAGTCCCTTATGAGATTCTCATTCCCTCTCTACGAGTACAATTGGATAAGGAATTTTCTATTGTTGAACGTCGTGATTCACTCCTCGCCCAATTGGAACTCCTAGATGAGAAGCGTCTGGTCGCCGCTGAGCATGCGCGCATTTATCAAAACAGGCTCTCGCGTTTTTATCAAAAGAAGGTAATTGAGAGAAAATTCAAAATCGGTGAGATGGTAATTAAGAGAATTTTTGTAAAGCCGGGTGGCCCTCGCTCAAAACTCCAACCCAATTGGGAATGACCGTTTGTTATAAAAGACGTTTTTCCAGGCAATGCTTATAAATTGATTAATGCTGAAGGAGAAGAGTTAACTCACCCTTGGAATGATTTGTATCTTAAGAAATACTACCCTTGATTCAAAATCCAAACAAAATGAAAATTGTTTCAAAAATCCAAAACAAAGTGGAATATTTCCAAAAACCAAAGAAAAAATAGAAATTCCAAAAAAAAAAATAGATCAAAATTGGTGTCATGGCACACGAAGGATCAAGGTCCGAAAGGTCAAAATTCAGAATTCATTCATCAGTCTTGCTAACTTAAAAGGGGGTTGACTCCCGCACACACTACACGCTTTATTCTTGAACTCAAGCAGTGCAAAATCCGATGGAAAGTCAAAAACCTGACTAAAAGTGAAAGATAATACCCATTCTTTTCTTCTTCGGCCCATAAGGGAGGAAGAGAGACCTCGAGGTAGACACGCCAAGCCTATCCGCCGCCCTAGTAGGTGGAAGTCAGGGCCCAAAAGAGAGCAAATGCCATAAAAGCCCAAGTACAATTAGGTTTTTATTCATCAATGCAAATCAATTCCGAAGTGAAAGTCAAGTTGTGAAAAGAAAAGTATGTCAAGAGGGCAAAGTCCCCGCAAGGAAAACCTTGGGCGTATGCGTGCAATATAAAAGGGGCAAAAGGTAACAAATTTCCCTACGCCAAAGACCGAACCCCAACAGGCATAGGGTAGGGGAGGTAACTTTGCCTTGAGCACCTCAGAATCCCTTATGGGCTTCCCTTATATTTTCTTCCATCCTTTCTATGTGGTAAGTCACGAACTGGCAGGATGGTCAAGACGGACTAAAGAAATTGCACTGTGCAAAATCTCGAATACAAGTCAATTATGACCACGTCCACTCCCTTTTAATTACTCAAGAAAGGTTAATGAATTTTAGATGGTGACCGTGTAGGACCTGTGGTCTTGATAGCCTTGTCAACCCCTTTTCGCAGAATGATTAAATTAACGCCTTCGGCTAAGGCGCTTTTTATAGAATTAACGTCCTAGATTAGGTCGTCTCTTTCTGAATAACGTCTCTGAGCAGGTCGTTACTTTTTCAAAAATCAGATTTCCTTTTCAAATTCACGCCGTCTTCTAGGGCGTCTTTATGCGAACCACGACCTACTCTAAGGCACGTTTTTCAGGAAAAATAACAAAAAAATATATAAATGAGTGAAAAAAAAGAAGAGAAAAAGAAAAAAAAATGAATTTCTTCATGATGTATGCTTGCATTCTTTTGCATGGGCATCTTTTATTTATGGTTTGCATATGCGTGCTTTGCATGAGGCATCTCCCCGCTATCAGTTATTTTATTTTTGCCTTATTTGATCAAAGGCTTGGCCCCTTGACCCCTCATTAAGGTCAAAATATTGCTACCCCCTGCTTATTGGGCAAGGGGCCAAGACGAACAGATGAATTAACATGTTTGTTCAAAGTGTGGATTACAGTTGCAGAAACAGGGCACAGTAAAGCAAACACGAAGAACGTGGAAAGAGGAAAGTACACAAACACAAGACCACGACTACACAAAGTGCTCAGGTAACAAAGAAATCTCAATCATATATATATATACATCATGAATGTCTATCATGTACAAGGGTGAGGGTGGAGGAGTACAAGTAAGTCGCTCAGCTCTCGCCTCCACCCTCCTACTCTCAACCTCCTCCTCGCCGTCCCGAGCTGGCGCTGGTGGAGGAGGCATGGGCCCCCGTGAAGAAGTTGGAACCCGAACCTGACCTCCTGCCTCGCTCCTCTCTCGGAGGGAAGAGCCCGCCACAAAAGTGGAGCTGGTGAAGGAGTATCCCGCAGCTCGTGCTCGCTCGCGCCCTCGCTGGAGATGCTCCTCAGACACTCGTAGCCGCTCCTGATAAAGGATTAACTGGGTCCTCGAGTCTGCCAGCTCTCGCTCACGTGCTGCAACCTGCTCCTGGTACCGAGCACGCTCCGCCTGGAACTCCTCCCGCTCACGAGCACGCTCCTCGCGCTCCCGGGCACGCTCCCATCGCTCCAGCTCAAGAGCCACCCGTAGCTCGGCCACGTCCTGAGGTAGCTCCTCTCGTCGCCTCAGGGACCTCTCTAGCTCTGAAATCCGCTGATCACGGATCGCCAATTCGGTACGTACCGCCTGAAGCTGAGTCGTCTGTAAACAGGTAAACAAATCATCAATTCCACAATTAAATGTAATGATCTAGCAATTCAAGCAATACATGATTTAAACCACTCACCTGTGTGCTCGTCGCGCGGAAGCCCTCATCAACGCAGGTAAGAGCGGCTCGAAGCTTCTCAGTCTGTAAAATGGATTTTCATTAGTGCACAATTATATAATCAATATTTGGATGGATCTGTGTTTTGGAATTTACCCGTGAAGCGAGATCGCGCTCTGCTGCCTCGGCTCGTGCGATCGCTCCGGCTAGCTGCTCTGCCAGTGCAGTCACCTCTGCACTGGGCCCTCTCGAGCTGGAGGCCTCTCCTGGGTCTCTCCTCACTGCTCCCTGCTGGGCACGCTGCATTCATTGAGATCGTCAGTGGCTAATCATCAATAACTCAACAAAAAAGATACACACATGCATATAGGAATAATTTAAACACTCACCAGGGTCTCTAGGTCAGCCCGTGTGGCGGCCAACTGGTCCTCCAGGCTGTGTAGGTGGGCCTGGGCATCCATCGCCGCTATGTCCCGCGCATCCTGCATTCATTACATATTAGTCACATGATAGAAACATAAGCATTTGCATTTAATATAGAAATAATTGCATTCATACATACCCCTAAGACCCTCATCTGGGGTCGGCCGGCGTAAACCTCCCAGTAGCGCCGGAGGTACTCGGAGCTGTCAGTCGCCCGGGAGGTGACTCTGGTCCCGCCTCACTGCCAGTCGGCGTACTGCTCCTCGAACCGCACCCTCCAGTCGGTCGCCTTCGTACGACCGCACGTCTTCTTCCCGATGCCCCGCGGCTCGCCTACCTCTACCCACTCCTGGTGGAGGCCCAGTGTCCTCATCACCAACCTAAGCCGTAACGGCTCGATCTCACTCAGGCAGTGAACCCAAAGCTCACGCTCAAAACGAGGACGACCCGCTACGACCCACGGCTGGCCCTCGTCCGTCATCCCCTCGTAGGGTCTCCACTGCACCTGCATTCATAAACATACATGTCATCATTTCATCATCATAATAAATTCAAAATAAATGCGAAAGAAAGATGCATAACATTCATTCATACCAGCGAGGGAGGGAAGTCGCGGAACTCTCTCCGCAGCACCCACAACTCGTAGCCGAGTGGGGCTCCAAACACAATCGACAGCCAGCGCCATGCTAGAGGGAAAGCTCCCTCAGCTCCAGGCCGTGGGTCAGCGCGCCCCATCGGCATGTATAGATGGCTCCAAACCTGCATCCATGCATCATATTAGTGAAGCATTCACCAGCATGATAAAAATAAAATAAAAGTAAAAATGAAAAATGCATACCTGAAGAAAAGGTGAGAAGCCACTGACGGTCGTCTCTCGACCTGTCCCCGTGGACAGGTCGGCCATCATGTGCGCCAGCAGCGCCGCTCCCCAGGCGTAGCTGCCAACTGCCTCCAGGTCCTCGAGAATCCCCAGGAATCGGCAGTTGATGACGTCGCCCTTTGTCCCGAGCAATAGCCTCCCTAGTAGCAGCAGCAGGAACCTCCTCAGGTCTCGGTCTGCTCTCTCTCTGTCGGCCGGGTCCTGGCAGTAGACTGCCCTAGCCCCGTCTATCAACCTCTGCGAAAACTGCTCTAAGGTCTCCCCGGACCTGTGTCTAGCATTCCCTAAGCCCATCACTGTAGTAAGGTCGGTGCGGAAGATAGTCCTACACTCGTTGGGTGTCTCATAGACCATCTCTAGCCCTAGCAGCCTCTGGGCGAACTCAGTGTAGTCAGGGTAGGTGATCCCGCTCACAGCCTCACCGTCTACCCTCAACCCGATGATCCTAGCCACATCCTCCAGGGTGAGAATCATGTGCCCCCATGGCATCAAGAATGCACGGCTAGTCCTGTCCCATCTCTCCCGTAGAACCTGGATAAGTGGTAGGTCTGGCCTAACTGGCTCTATGCTAAGGAAGGCCCCAAACCCCATAGCATCTACCCTCGCTCTCTGAAACTCGGGGAGGCCGTAGTATGCTGCCCGGACCATAACCCAGGAGATCCGTGTCCTCATCAATCCCTGCAGAAAAAGAAGAGGATTTTCACTTAATTATGTTGATTATTCATGCTGAATCTCATATTGATTGGCTTGGATTATGTTGATGTTTGATTTAATTAACGACCATCCTCAGGTCGTGGTTCTTTGAATTAGCGCCCCTGAGGAGGGCGTGGTTCTGAGTGTGCTTTGAATTTGCGACCTATTCTAGGTCGCTGTTCATCTGAGAAACGCCTCTGTGTTGGGCATGATTTTATGGTTAATTTCTGAATTTCTAAAAAATATTTCAAGTCACGCCCTTGGGTGGGGCGTTTTTCCAAAATGGGTCCGTTAATTAATCAGGAATTAATGAATGGACGACCGCTGGTTTGGTCGTCTATTGTTGAATTAACGCCCCGATGGGAGGCGTTGTTTTTAAATTTTTTAGAAAATAAAATAAAAATAATGGCATGCGAAACAAATTCATGGAAAAATATTTGAAATAATTTAAAAGCATGGAATTAATGGAAATTAACAGCATGATATGAATTTAAATGGGCGACGTGCTTTAGGGCGTGTTCTCATGGGGTTAATTATTTTTCAGGGAAATAATTTAATTAACGCCCTTAGGTTGGGCGTTTCATTTCTAAAACGTGACGCCCCTGAGGGCGTCTTCTTTCTGGGTTGCAGGGTTTATACCCGAGGGCTATGGAATTATAAAATAAAAAAAAATGGAAATTGGGTTTGGGTGCCTACCTTCTTGTGCTTTGGCTCTGTCGGTTGGGGCCGTGGCTGACGTGGCCGCCGGAGTTGGCCGGGGCGAGGGGTGGCCGCCGCCGTGGCCGGTGGCCCTCCGTCATCTTCATTTTCCTCCTCACCGCCTTCTTCCTCACCGCCATCCTCTCCTTCACCATTGCCTTCTTCGTCTTCACCAGCGCCTGCTTCTTCATCGCCGGCCGCCGCCGCTGGAACCTCCTCGGCCGCCGACGGTTCTTCCTCGAGCATCACGAGGGGAGCTTCTTCCTCGCCGTGGGCATCATCGCCCAGGTCAACGACCTCGGGGGCCGCCACCCTCTGGCGTTTCAAATCTCCTCCGGCCATAGCTTAGGGCTAGGGTGTAGAAGGGAGAGAGATAGAGAGAGAGATTGAGAGAGATTGGGGGAGGGGGTTCTCGGTTAGGGTTGCAGAAGAAAGAGAGAAAGAGGGGAAATGGACGGAGGAAGAAGAAGAAAGGAGGGAAAGTTAAGTCGAACGGTCAAAAAGAATTAACGACTTAAGGAAGGCCGCGTCTTGTGGAATCAACGACTGACATAAAGGCGTTTCTTAATAATTGATGACATTTCTTAAGGCGTTATTTTTGTTTGAATGGGGAATGATAACCGTCATCAGACGCATTTAATGGTAATTGATTGATTTGATGGGAATAATCATTACTGTTTTTGAGTAACGACTACGATTGAGGCGTTATTTATATTAAACGTGGCTGTCCTGAAGGCGTTACTTTTGGAATCTCAACGAATATATTTTAGAATATGAATCGTATTAACGCCTTGCCTTAGGACGTTTTCAGTTAACGCCCATTGGTGAAGGCGTCAAATTTATGAATTGGAATGTTGAAGACGACCTGTGGTGAAGGCGTCCTTTTATGAATTCACGGCGTTGCTTGAGGCGTTATTTGCAACAGAATCAGAACGTTGGAGGAGTTGATCAGAAACACAGTAAGATGGCTTAATAAAGGAAATATCATTGAGTTATTGGAAGGAAAAGATTACAATGCTTAATGAGTCATTTTTGGCCTCAATTTTCTAAGGGCTATTACATAAGATTTCCATTCATCTCTGTCTTCTTCCAAGCTCTCTACAGGTTGATGAGCCTTATTGATTTTCCACAAAGCTTGGATAGTTGTGCACTCTTCTCCATCTTCATTGCTGCCAAGGTCCCGTCTCTTGATAGGAGGGAGGTGTGATGGGTCCTCGAATACTCGCCGTGGAAGCCTGAGTTGAAGGAGGCATCGATATGAATTATACAAGATGAATTCTGAAGCGCCGATGAGACGAAGGTTCGTCCCGGGAGAGAATCTTGCACGGATTTCTTGAGTCTTGAGTATTCTCGGGGCGCAAGTGAAGAGATTCTTTGGCGTTACTTTGAGGTGCTCTCTCCATTCCGCTCTCTTCTTGATTTGAGGAATCCGGTTCGTAACTCTATTGCTTATCCCAAGTGAACCGGTCATATAAGAGAGTGGGCTTTTTGAGAAGATTCTTGAGGATTGTTGGGTTTCATCACATGGATCAAACTTGAAGTGGAAATCTACCCAACTAGAGAGTGCTAGCATGCATCCGTAGATGGGCCTTCCCATCGCCGCCGAGGTAAGCCCGCTATAGAGATAGGCTAGAATCGCCGGTCCCACTCTATCTCCTTCCCATAGGCTCACTACGGCGCTTAACTGTGCCTCTTCTAGAAAGTCCTCCGTGGATGGGAATAGGAGTGCTCCTGCCAAGCACACCACGAAAGCCTTTGCTACCCGCTCTATCTCTTCATTTTCTTTGGCTTGATCTGCTCTCTTGTACACCCATGAGGCGAGCTTTAGAAGATTGATTCCTTTAGTGGCTTTGATTTGATTCACTAGGTTGGGGCTAGATACCAAGCTTGTTAATAGCTCATGAGAGGCAATTGGTTTTGGCATGATGGCCACCTTTTCCTCATCTCCTTGCTTCGTTCTCTTTAAGCCTAAGATTATCTCCAATTCTTCTAATAGGATCGTGGCTTCAAAAGTAGAAAAGAGAAAGGTATGAGTGGAAGGATGCCATATCTCTACAAGAGCCCCTATAGCTGCCCAGTCAAGATGAATCTGATCATAATGTTTGGCATGGGTGACTAGACCCAGAAGATGCCATCTTGTTAAATAAACTCTCATATCTGAAGAAAATTTGGAGAGTATGAGAGGGAGCCACTTGATTTTTATGAATCTCCTTGCTCCTGGGACATTTGGGAAGTCCTGTGGAAGAAAGAAAGGAAGAACAATTCAGAAAGAAGAATGAATATGCATACAGAAGAGAGTATAATGTTTCAGTAAAGACAAGAGAAGACAAGACAAGAACAGAAGGATTTTCTCTCTACCTGGTTCATGGAAATTCTACTGCTAATATGCCCGTTAATATCGGTCAACCTGGGAGTGGAGGACTTGGACCTCTTAATCGCCCTCTCCATCTTCGATTTGCAGAAGAAGCTCTGACGTTTGCGATGCCTACAGAAGAACAGACAGAAGAACAGACAGAAGAAGTAGCAGAAGAACAGAGCTCCGAAGGTTGCTTTGATTGATTGGAATTGTCTTTCCTTTATAGGAGTCCGGGAAGTCTCGAGGCCGTTCGGAGTTAGCAAGTTGATTGCCATTATGACTGGGTTTAGTTTGCGAATCGGAAACGGAAGTTCGTGCTTAATTAACGCCTTCTGTTAGGGCGTCAATTGTTGAATTGACGACCTGAATGAGGTCGTGTTTTGTGTAACGCCCTTTCCAGGGTCGTTTTCTTCTTGAACCCTTGGTGAATTTAACGCCTCAGTGAAAGGCGTGTTCATCGTTTTGACGCTCTCTTTATAAGGCGCCTTCCATGTTTTGACGACGTTGGGTGCAGGCGTGAATTTGTGAACTTACGAATTTCCTTCCTTACATGTTTTGATGAACTTAAGTGCTATTATTTTGTTAGGATTTTATCTTATTAAGCACTTATGATCATGTTATACTTTGAATTGAGGATTATTTATATTGAAATTTTGAGAGAACTAATGAACTTTTGAGTGCAGAAGATTGCAGGTTTCGAGATGTCCGAATTAATGTGGAGGTAACATCATCTTGTTGTAAGCATTATTACTATATGGTATCTACGCTATTATAGCATATCAAGGACCTTGTGGTTCTGATGAACCTGGAATTTGAGTTCCCCTTCATCAAAAACAGTGATAGTTCCAGGAAAGTCTTGATCACACGGATAGGCCGTTGAGTCATTAAAGGTCTGGGATGATGGTTCCACTTTTCTGAGTTGATGCGTGGACAAACGGGCTTCGGCTTAGTGTCAGCTTAGAGATCTGGATTCTTGACCAAATCTAGATGGCTTAGCAATATTATCCTTGGTTATTTTCTATCTTTTAGTTTGTTTTATCTTTTCTTTTAGCCCAGCATGCATCATGTAGGACTTTGAATTTCATGCTGAAAATCTTCATATTATGGCAATAATGAAGGTCACTCGCTCTTGATTGAGTTGACATGAGATATTCCATTCCAAATTGAGTACTTTATTCTTTTTGAAGCCACTCAGGATGATTACTTGAAAATGTCCCTTTGCTGGGTTTCCATCTCAATTCCCTTTATTTTTCTGCAAATCCACTTTGGTTGCAGCACGTCCACGTTGGCTTTTGCTCTCCAATAGTGTCTCCTTATCGTGCCATGCGCACATTTTTTTAGTTTAATCTCCTTTATCCAGCAAATTGATACTTCCTTGGAATCACCCGGAGTTGTTTCGCTCAGAATCTTGGAAAGATTTCTAATGCTTAGTGTCTGAGGTGTGTCACATCACACCTTGGCATCTACTTATCAGTTCGCTCCACTTCATTCCGTTTGTTGCGCTCTCACTCCATTTTGTCTCACTCCCCTGCAAAGCAGACGCCAAGGCGGGGCAGCTGTAGACACGCCAAAATTGACGCTATGTTGATCAAATCTCATGTCACTATGTTGACGCCCCAAAAGTGAACTTCGATATATTCATAATATGAAGTTTTTCTTATTTTTGTGTGTTTTTGATTTGTTCTTGCATTTTGTGATTCGCGACCTGAGGAGGGGCGTGTTTTATATAGCGACCTAACATGGGGCGTGTTCAAAGAAAGGATGACCAAATGTCAGGGTGTCAATTCCTGGTATTATCCGGTTTCAAAATAAATTCAAATTATTGATTAACGTCCTTCCTCAGGGCGTGGTTTCAATTAACGCCTTCATCTCAGGCGTGTTCTCATAATTTTCAAATAAAGTAAGTTTTATTGCCAAAATTTAATCCCAGAAGTGACGCCCTTGATCATGGTTGTGTTTTGAGTAACGTCTTGATGTAGGTCGTCAATTTGTGATTTGACGCCCTTCGCAAGGTCATGTTTTCCCTTTCGTGTCCTGCTTAAACTCAACTTTCCTGGAGAGTTCCCTGCCTCCGTTGGTCTCCTTGCTCGAATTGGAGTTAGAGTCCTGCCTTCTTTGATCATTGCCTATCCTTATCTTCCCGAATTTGAGCTTATCTTCGATTGAAATCCTATAAAAGGATGCTCTGGTCGATCTAGGCAGAGGTTGACGGGTCAGAGAGTTCACAGGTTTACGGGTTACGAGTTCAGGGTTACAGAGCTTCATCTTCCTCTTGTGCGATTGTTTAGAAAAGGCTCTGCTTCCTCTGCTTCCTCTGCTTCCGATCAACCGCGTCCACCTTGTTTCCCTTTACTGTCGTCAAGGACAGCAGGGTTCTTTTATTCTGTTGTGTTGTTTGTCTTTATCAACCGATCATCATCACTGTGTTTTCTTCTTTTACGTTTGCATTAGCTGCATCACATCTCCTCCCTCCCTATTTTCTTTAGGGGTTTTAAAACAAAAAAAAGAGGTGCGCATGTTTTTATCCTTTTCATCATATTTTCTATTTGAGAGTTGATACTACGTGCACTTGGCTGATCCACTTCTCTTGGCTTGTTTTATTGTCTTTTTTTTGCAAGGTAATCAATAAAGGAAAACCCCCTTCATCGGCCGACCAGTTGAAGGAGGAGGAGGAATTCACAATCCATCCCGCGTTCTATTTTTCCACCAGGTATTCGCGATCTTCTTTGTTTCTTCTTGAGGTAACCCCTCTGGCGATCACCCTCCTTAGTAGCACCACGTGCTTCTTTTCCTTATTATTATATCATCTCCCCCTTTATTTTTATTATGCCTTCTCATAGTTAAATCTCTTCTCCATGTGTGGATTTATCACGATCTACACCTGCATGCTTGCATAGACCCTCGGGTATATCGAATGGCGTTGACGGAAGGTCGGGTTACGCCCGATCGGAAGTTTTCGCTATGCGCAATGGTGGTCTTCGGACCTACGTCCTCCGCCACGCACCAAAGGTCTCTAATTCAATAAACCATGCTTCTCCTGCATGACATATAGCCGCATCTCGCATGATTCCGTCATGTTAGTAACGTTGCATCTTTTATTCCGGCCTCGACAGCACACTATCTCGGTAATTAATCAAAGGTGTTCCCTCCTCGTGGGGGATGTAATTAACACCATAACCTTTATGGTATGGCGGACTGCTGGTCCCGACCGAACCTCACTTTCGCCCGACACGGGTCAGAATGAGCGCATAATAAACTCGTCACTGACGTGACTGGCACGCCCGCGTCGTCAATCAGTCAGTTAATTACCAGTTAGTTAATTGGTTGATCGACAAGTGAAATAATAAATAAGATAAAAAAATATCGCAAACACTTGGTCAGCGAGGTGGTCTTCAGCCTTCGACGTCTTGACAATCATGTCATCAATGTAGGCCTCGACGTTCCGACTGAGCTGTCCTTCGAATATGTGGTTGATCAGTCTCTGATATGTTGCTCTGATTCTTTAATCCGAACGGCATCTGGGTGTAGTAGTGTACGCCGAAGTCAGTGATGAAGGCGGTCTTCTCGATGTCCTCCGGGTCCACCCTGATCTGATAGTAGCCGGAGTAGGCCTCTATGAAGTTGAGCAGCTCGTTGCCATAGGTTGAGTCGACCAGTTGATCGATGCTCGGCAACGGGTAGCAGTCCTTCGGGGTAGCCTGGTTGAGGTCAGTGAAGTCCATGCACATTCGCCATTTCCCAGAAGCCTTTGGTACAAGGACGACGTTGGCGAGCCACGTAGGGTACAGGACCGGACGAAAAAGGCCAGTTTTCTGCCCCTTGATGATCTGCTCTTTGATGACCGCTTGCTTCTCTGGGGCATGCTTTCTTCTGCGTTGCTGGACCGACTTCATTGTTGGGTCAAGGTTGAGCTTGTGCATCACCACATCTCCCGGGATCCCAGGAAGGTGCTCATCAGACCATGCAAAGACTCGGATATATCGGGTAAGGAAATCCTTATATTTTTGCTGTTCCTCAAGTGGTAGATCGGCTCCGATCTTTACTCCTAGAGTCGGGTCACCGTTAAGGAAAACCGTTAGCAACTTGCCACTAGGCTCAGATGTTGCGGGTCCCTCTTCGGCTCCCTTTACTCTTTTTTTCTCTTCCGGCCTAGTGGCTTCGACCGAGATTATATAGCACCGTCTAGCCAATGCCTGGTTATCTCGGACTTCTCCCACACCATGTTTGGTTGGGAACTTCATTTTTTGGTGAAAGGTAGAGGGCACCGCTTTCATTTGGCTGAGAATGCCTCGGCCGAAGATGGCGTTATATGCCGTCATTCCCTTAATCACGATGAAGTCTACCATAACCGTAACAGTTTTGGGTAGGGTGCCGATAGTAACTGGCAGGATCAGGGCTCCCTCGGGATAGGTTTCCTGGCTGTTGAACCCACAGAGGGGGGTTCGGATCGGGCGGAGTTTAGATGGATTCTTTCCCATCTTGAGGAAACATTCATAGGATAATACATCAGGGGCGCTACCATTGTCAATTAAGATCATGTCTACGTTACAATGGTTTATTGTAGCCGATACAACGAGAGCGTCGTCGTGCGGGGTAGTTAACCCTTCTAGGTCCTGGTCAGAGAATACCAGGGCCTGTGATTTGCTCGCCTGCGGGGCCGTAGAGTGCTCAATGGAGGCTTGGCTCGCCCGCTCGGCGTGACATTTTCTTCCTCGGCTGCTATCTCCGCCTGATGTCGCGTCGCCCGCGATGACGTTGATGTGGACTCCGCGGGGGGCATTGTCGATCTCTTCAGGGGCGCCTCAGTCTTCCTTCTACCCGGACACATATCGGGATAGATGTCCCTGGCGGACGAGGCGCTCGATCTCATCTTAAAGTTGATGGCAATCGCTGGTGTGATGCCCGTGGTCGCTGTGGAATAGGCAATGCTTGCAGTGATTATGGTGCTTCGTCTTCATAGGCTCGGGTTGGTTGAGAAGGCCCGAGCCTTTGATGTCTTCAAAGATTTCATAGACGGGGGTGGTAAGGGGGGGTATACCGCTTGTACTTCCGGGACAGCTCTTTTTGGTCTCCGTCCTGGTTCCGCTTTTTTCCTTGGCCCGTCCCTTGGTGGGACGGTCGCTTCTTGTCCCCCTCCCGGCCCGAGCCTGTCGTGCCTCGGCAGGCGTGGAGGACTTCCTCACACTCTGCATGGCGCAAGGCCAGGGTCACTAGCTCGGCCAGGGAGGTGGGAGGATGCAGCACTAGCTCGCGCCGCAGGTTATCGTCACGGGTACCCCCGGTCAACGCGGTAATGGCCGAGGCCACATCCAAGCAGGGGATGCGTAGGGCTTCCGATTTGAATTGGTTGATATAAGCCTGTAACTTCTCCCCCTGTTCTTGCTTGAGATCCAATAGTCCCGCCACTGACCGGGGTGGACCGCTGCCGGCGAAGCTTTCCTTGAACACTCGCCTGAATTGCTTGAAGTTGTGGATGCTGTCGGGGGCGAGGGCCCTGAACCAAGCCTAAGCGCCCTGGACCAGAGTGGTCATGAACGCTCGGCACTTGACTACGTCGGACGGCCCATGCAAGGCCATTAGGGCGTCGAAGCTGTCGTAGTGGTCGGCCGGGTCTCCCTGGCCGTCGTACGACTTGAAGGTCGGGAGTGAGATTCTGGGGGATATCTCTGCCTTCAAAATATAGTCGGAGAATGGGAATCGCTCATCGTCCTCCACAGGAGAGGTCTTCTGCAAGGCGCGGAGGGCGCACTCTTGCTCCTCGAAACGTCTCTCAAAGTCTAGCAGCCGGAGAGACAGCTCCGATTGTCGCTGACCCGAGGGGCTGGGGGGGCGCACTTGCATGCTGTCCCGACGCTCCTCGGGGGCTTCGACTTCTAGAAACGGTCGGCGTGCTCTGATCTTCTCCCTCCTTGGGGTTGAGAAGGCTTCCTGCTCCGGGGGAGGGGCATGCGATGGTCCTCCTGACAAGTTGAGAATGAGCCGCCGCTCCCGGAGGGTAAAACGGCCTCTAGCGGTTTGCTAGGGTGCGTCTCCACGTGGGGGGCTCTTCCGGGGGAGCTGCGACTTCTCCTCCCTGGCCGCCTGGGCCCACATGAGATCCACGAGGACATCCAGTTTTGCGTTGAGGGTTTGGAGGGCGTCGGTGCTCCCGCCCGAAAGTTGTTCCCCCGCCATTGATGGAGGTATCTCGTTGGCGTGGTTGTTCGGCGGGGAGTTCTCCGTGGGGAGAGAAGGTGCGCCTTCTTCAGTCACCAGGGCTTTCCCCAGGTCGCCGGCAGTCCTCCTGCCAGAATTCCTTCGCACCATGATGGCTCTTTGTTCGTTTCCCACAGACGGCGCCAGATGAAGAGGGGTTATCTCGCGCTGCTCCTAAGCGGGGGAGATGATGTCCACGTACCCTTGAAATGTGAACTGCAAGAAGGGAAACGAGTCAGAGGTGCCCAGGGATAGAACCCCGGGGAAGACCCTCCGATACCTAAGTCAGCAAAATAGTAGAGCTCGGATGCAAAGGGAAGAGTTAGGAGGATGATGGGAGCGTGAGATCTCTCTCCACCAAAAGGTGAAGTGGTTCCTGCTCAGGATTTTTTTGGCTCTTGCCTTGCCTACCTCCCGTAGTAGGGTTTTTCCAGTTTAAATAGTGGCATGTTTGTGCGACTGATCCCTATAAGCGGAGGAGTCTCAGGGGGGGTTACGTCTTTCATGCGGGGCTCCTTATAGCACGCGGACTCCTGGTTTCCCCTGTCCTCTTGAGCTTCTTGTCATTAAGGGACCCGCAACGGCCGTGATCAATAAGCTTCCATCAGTGAGTCCGAGCGATGGGCACTGGCCTAGGAGAGGTCTCCCGAGCGATGAGTGCTTGGTCGGGACAGGGAATAAGAGGCTCTGGGGGAGCTTTCCCGATTGAATTGATGCTCGGACTTCCCAACCCGAAGGCCGCCTAGGAAGCGCTTGTACCGAGTGAGTTTTTGGGCTTTATATTAAGTGGGCCCGGGGGCTACCACTTTAAGGAGTTGGGTCTTGTTCGGTCCGGTTGGACCTCTTTTGGCCTCTCCGTATGGGCGACGAGATTTCCCCTCTCCAGTAGGAGTTCTGAACTCCATACGAGTGTGTGTGTGATTTGATCTTGTAATTCCTTACAAGATAGTGTGTGAATCCTCACGGATCGTGAGGGGTGGACGTAAGTTGCCGGTGTTGCATCCGAACCACCTAAAAATCGTCGTCTCTTGTGTGGGTTGGTCCATTTCTTCTACCCCAATTCTGTGTAATCGTACGTGCCTATTGCTTTCTCCGCATTTTCTCTTTTAGATCTAGCACACTCATTTGTTTCTGTAATAGATCTTTGGTATATCGAAAGGTGAGTTTGAACTGACAAGGCTAATTTTGTCAAGACGATAACAAGCCTCCATAGTTTAGGGTCGTATGAGTTGACTAGACTGCACATTCTTCCCAACCACAGATTAAAGTTAGAACCATCAAACACAGGTGGATAATCCATGGTGAATATTTTATTAGCCATTGATCTGGATCTCTCTAGATCATTAGATCTATGAAAAATAGAGTCTTAGCTCTGATACCAATTGAAGTCCCGCGATCAATGACACTCAAGAGGGGGGGTGAATTGGGTGATTATCTTTTTAAAGAAACTTTTACCCGATTTAAATAGATATGATGAAAGGGAAACTTGGAAGCTCAGATCTGATAAATTACAGGTTGGATCCTTCACAAACTATTACACACAATAGTCCTTCGGTACTAGGCGGAGGTATGAATCAAAAGATCCTGCTCACGTCAAAGGAGGACTGTCAAGAGAAAGCTTGGCAAGATGATACGTGTAACTGAGCGTCCAGAATCCTTACCTCCGGGAAGCAGCGGGAGGCGACCGTAGTGCTGGAAATTGGCCTCAAAAATCAGCTCCGCGGTCGACCGCCGATGACTCTGAAGAATCTTAATCTCCTCCTCAATCCCCATGGAGACCGCCAAATGCCTCGCGGGGAGTACGGGTTGATAATTCGGCAGGATGGGGAAATTCCAACTCGAATCTTTATTAAACCCTACCCAAAAATATTGGGTCTTCCACCCGTTATGCGAGGAGTCCCGAGGGGAGAGGGTAACGTAACTCATCCCTCTCCTGGCCTGAAGGAAAAAGAAGCCCTTCCCGGTCTGGGTATGCTCCTTCAGTTCATAGAAGGCATGAAAGAGGTCAAAGGATGCGGTGAGGCCGCATATGCAGCAGAGGACAATGAAGGAGAAAATGAAAGTGTAGGAGTTAGAGACCCGCTGGACGGGAGCCAGCTGGTAAAACTCCAACAGATTGATGACGAAGGGGTGGAGAGGAAGACGAAAGTCACACTTCCAGGCCAAAAGGTAGCTACAGAAAAGGCCCGAGCAAGTATCTAGACTAGACTCATGGACTTTAGCTGGAGAGAAGTAGTACCGCCGGGAGAGTTGGTAGCGGATTTTGAGTTCTTTCACCTTTGGTTCGGTCAACTCATTGTAGGGATGACGGCTGGGCGCCATAGCAGAGCTTTCTGTCCCTTGCTCAACTTCCTGGCCTCCGACTTCTTCGTTGTGCTTCACCATGGAAGATTGAAGAGAAGGTGGAGAGATGCTAGAATCAAATGAGCTGATAGGGAGTGGAAGTTGACGAATCGCCTCCGTGGTGATCTCTGCTAGCTCTACGAAAGCTTTGGCTATCTCTTGCTCCCTCTGATCACCCACTCGACGCATGAATCCCACTATGTGCTCGCGAAAGCGAAAAAGGGAGGAAAAGCCCTAACGAAGGAGGCGGGGAACGCAAGTACGAGGAGTACTTATAAGTCCTAAATGGCCCTGAGAAGAACTGCCATGATGCTGCAAACTCCAAGAGGGCACCCTCGAACCGACGCACAGTACATCATCATTACGCTCGAGCCCCCATATGCTAGGGTAGCCGCATTAATGGCCCCTAAAACCGAAGCAGGGACATCTCGTAACAGCCAATCCCCCATCTGAGCCATGACCTCAATCTGTATATACTCTACTCTCTGAGCCCGTCTCCTGGTTTGGGAGTAGGGGGGCAAGTGGAGAGGGGTAGATTCGCGGCCCAAAAAATATGCGGCCCAATACGGCCCAACAAGATCTGCATAGCCCAGTGAGTGACGGCCCCCTATTGGGCCATCCCATCAGGAGGCCCCACTCATTCAAACCAACACAACACGTTTGGTTTTCTGACTCGGGAGTCCGAATAGCAGTACCTCCTATGCGCGGGGAAAGCCCAAAGGGAGACTGAGCGTAACCGGCCGCAGGGAGATGAACAACTCCACTCCCGAGGTAAATAGGGATACCCCCTATCTGTTGCTTATTGGCCCTGCTTCCTAGACTCCTCATGGGGATGGAACGAGCATCTTGCTATTGGGCGTCTATCCAGGCGAATGTTACACTGTGGATGACAAGCAGGGAGTTCAGGGGATAAGAGAAGGGCAAGAGTCCTCGAACGGTGAAGAGTCCTCACCTAGGGGGTAACGCCCCCTGGGCCCTCCCGCTTCCCCTGCTCTAAGAAGGGAACGAGCCGCTATATAAATTCAGGAAAACTCTCTGACAAAGTAAGCTAACTCTAGTCACTTCACTGGTGAGGAGCAGTCGCGTGCCCTTCACCTCCCTTGCCTCCTTCTTACACTTGGCTCTTACCAACGCTGTCTTAAGCATCAGAGGATTTTTCCCAAGATCGTAATCCCGGGCCCCCTGATCACTTCTTCTCCTTTTTTTACAGAATTCTCCGTTGAGGTGGTTGCCCCCCATGATCACCTCAGATCCGATGATCCACGACTTAGCACGAGATCTCCCCTCTTCAGAGAACTTACAAAAATATTAAATAATATTTTAAAAGAAAAGATCATATGCCGTTGATTCTTTATGGAGACACGTCCCTTATAGAGAACATGTGCAATGGCACATCATAGATGTCTCAATGTAGCCCTCTTCTTATATAGATGAGCAAATGCTAGCTCAAGATGAAAGCTTGTTAAGAGTTTTTGAGAACTAGGGAGCATGAAAAAGCACAAAAATGAACACCTAAATTCCACGGATGGTCCTTGAACAGTGTTTAGAAATAGAAGGTTGTTGCTCTCCTACATACGGCCCTTCTAGAACTATCAACAATGGATAAAGTATTCATAACTGGTGTTAGACCGGGTGCTCTTTCAAACTGTCGATAGTTCTCCCATGGTTGTGAGCAAGCATGTTTAATGTTTCTTCTTCAAATAAGGTTTGACCAAATTATTCAAGATACCTTGAGCTTCTCACTCTTCATTAATTTTCATGACATTTAGTGCATAAAAATAAATTAATTTGAATTTTTTTGTCATCAAAATCAGCTAGGCATCAACGCTATACACGACCGCCTTTGATAACAAAATAGAGGTCAATTAGGATGAGTTTTTCCGCCTAATCAGTCCTAACCGACCGATAGCAAGATTAGCGTATCATGCCCCTACTAAGATTAAGACCCATATCATGTGGTTAAGTCCTTCCACGCCTTCACCGGAAATGACCTACCCGACCCGATTAAGATAACTTATCAAATCAAAAATTTGAAAACCTGGAGAATAGTCACCTGAACCAACCTAGGGTAACTTATTCTACGCTGTTATTAGAGGATAAATCGGAATATCCCACTAAAAGTTCTCCTATTCTCTTTGGTTACTCATACAAGATATTCCATTTAAGTTAGGATATATAGGCTCTTATCCTAGTTTATCTCAAGATAAGTTGTTCTACCAAAAAGATAGAATAAAGAAAGTAAAATTTTTTCACAATTCTTGAGAAGATAGTACGAGTTATCTTATCTCCCAATCAAAATATTTTGATATATTTTATCTAATACCCTATCTGTAGTTTAACTTATCCGCTTGTGCATTTAGCTATGAGTTGGGCAACATCACCAAAGTGCCATATAAAGGCCATTCTGATACCCTCCAATGTCATACAAACAACGCGAACAACGTGATTTATTGCCATGAGTTGTGAAATAATAGATTTTTCAAAATATAAGTTAAAATATCATCTAAAAATGATGTGAAGATTTGCACAAAGAAATAACTAAAGCTGTGTGTTTTCAAGAGTCACATTTTTTCCCTTCACATTATATTTTAGTTTTGATCTCACTCTTTAAGGACAACAAAGAAAAAAGCCTTCGATGGATTCAAAGTCCATCTTCTCCATTGAAATCTCATGTGACGAAGAGTTCCATACCCCGTAGATGACTGTGAAACACCCTTTTCATAGGGCTCTCAAATTTGTTGCAAGAAGAGACTCGTTACTAGCTTGAATTGTCACAAGAACAGAACAGAGTGAGAGACATACATTATCACAGGTTGTACCAATGTTATCAGAAATGAATCGATGCCTGAATTGGATAATGAGTTGATTCGATTCGAATCGATTGAGCCGTTCAATCGAACAGGTGAAACACCCTTTTCATAGAGCACTCAAATTTGTTGCAAGAAGAGACTTGTTACTAGTTTGAATTGCCACAAGAACATAACAGAGTGAGAGACATACATTATCACAAGTTGTACCAATGTTATCAGAACCGAACTGGTGCTTGAACTGGACAATGAGCTGATTCGATTCGAACCAGTCGGGCCGTTCAATCGAACCGATTTGAACCGTGATATCATTATAATATTGATATATGATCCGACCCGATTTTATAACCTAAGACAATAAGAAATAAGATATAATGATCAAAATAAATAAATATACATGTATAATTATTAGTCCTGATTATGTAACTACTAACTATACAAATAAAAAAACAACAATAACATGGTTAAATAAATTGACATTAAAATTTTGTAATATTTTATTAGTGTTCACTCTTCACAATTAGCATTTATACTCCTTTAAATATTTAAAATTCAAATATATCTAAAATAAAATAATAAATAACAACAAATCAATAATAATAAGATACTTTTGTTCACACATACATATCATTCTAAATATTTAAATATTTTTATATTTTTTTTGAAGGATGAATTGGGTTGAACCGTTCGGACCGATTCACCGATCGAACCACGGTTCATCCGATTCGTCCGATTCTTTAACATTAGATCGGACCGGACTCAATTGGACCGGTTCCTAGACCGGTTCACGGTTGAACCGGTTCGATCGGCCGGTTCGATCCAGTTCTGATAACACTGAGTTGTACACAACATGACCGAGTGTTGTGTAAAGCATTCGTTCAGTGTTGCCCTCCATTCTTATATCTGCCAAAACTTTATACAGTAAAAAGCAAATCCTATGAAAGAAAATAGTTCAAAATATCTTCAAAGGCACATTTGTAACTAGAGTTCTTTCCTTTATATTCCAAGAATTTTGGATAATTTTACAAAGTTGACCCATCATGTATAAGGGGCCTAGGTCACATCGACTGAAACTTGTAACCAATCTACTTTATGCATCCACTAGACCATATCGAGGACAAATATATTATGTAGGTTTGTAATACTAAAGACTTAAATCGACAAGCTTTATCTTACATAGTTAAGGTGGCAATGGTGTCATCACAGCTTATGTAGGATAAGTTGAGCTCCATGCTGGGGCTGAAGTGTAATAACCGTGCGGGGAGCATGGGTATAAGATGGTGAAAGCTCAAAGGAAAAGTGTTGCAAAATCGTAGCCAAACCCATCTTTGCCTCGGTCATGGCAAAGTTTTGTCCAATGCAAATGCGAGGGCCTCCACCAAAAGGACAAAAAGCCATCGGATGTTTTGATGCCTTGGAAATGCCTTCAGAGAATCTCTCAGGCCTGAATTCATTCGCATCTTCACCCCAGAAGGTTGGATCATGATGAATGGACAATATAGGTAGGATGAGTTGCACTCCAGCTGGAAATGTGAATTCACCCAATTCCATTGTCTTGTAAGTACTCCGCATCAAGAAAGTTGCAGGAGGATACAATCTCAAAACCTCATGAAGAATCATGGTAACCTGCAACATGTAATCAGAAGATCTTATTGTATGAAGCAATGATTTGTGTGAGGATATGATCAAACTAATGAACTTTTATTCCTACATTACAAATATGGAATGGTAATAAAACCTAATTAGATTGGCTCATCATTTGGCCGGCTTGAGCATAACGAGCTCTACTTGAACAGTACTAAATTTCTAAAATTGAGTGAAGCTCAAGCTATATCATCGTTCTCACATTTGCAACATAAGTATAGAAGTTCATTAGATCCATCATCTATCAATTAGTGATCACTATCTCCTATATCAGGATAGATTATGTCACTATACTTACAATTTTTAACTGGCTTAAGCCATCAAAGTCTGGTTTGTTCTTGCCAAACACCTGTAAAACCTCTTCCCTTGCACGGGCCTGCCAACTTGGATACATACACAGCACCACCATTGTCCAAGTAAGCAAAGAGGATGTCGTCTCTTGTCCAGCAAAGTAAAATAGCTTGCACTCTTCGATCACATCTTCAGTTGTCATCCTAAATTTCTCATAGTTTTCATCTTCTTTATAGTACTTCAGGTTGGACTGTAGAAGCAAGCTTAGCAAGTCATCATGTCTAGTAGTTCCCGATTGCATTGCCCTCTCCCTCTTCATAATGATGTTCCTAAGAAGTGCTCGCACCTCTTTAGCAATTTCTTTCATTCTTCTATTCCTCTTTGTGGGGAAAAACCTGCGATAATAAATAATCTTAGCAAAATACGAGAGAAGAGTAATAATAGAATCATACATTTTTTTTCCAAAGCCAAAACAAAAGGGAAGATCAACAAAACAATGAGCACAAATGGATAACAAGATATTGATGATTCAACCGCTTAAAGAAAGTTATTATTATGAGAAATTACAAAACATCTAATTAGAGAAATAACAATAAAGTTAATTATCATCGAGTACCAAAGGAAAATGAGACATCGATGGGTCAATAGGTTGTGGAGAGCTATCAGCGTGAGAAATTCCAAAACATCTCAATGAAATAACAATAAATTTCACTTTCATCTTCACTTGTATTAATCATTTATAGAAATCATACTCAAAGATAAGCATTGTTCTTTTCAACATGTTCCAGAAGAAAATGACATGCAACAACCACATGACTTCAACATCAAAAGATTAAGTTGTGGAAATGTAAACCATGAATATGAAAGACATTATATTACCTATAACCTGGAATAATCACATTCTTAAGATCTTGAATAAGAAGCTCAGCTTGTTCAAGTTGAAGTTGGAAAATGCGCCTCCCTTCCTCATAACTGCTTCCAAATGCAGTTCTAGAAATAGAATCTCCAGAAAAATTTTGAAGTTCTGACCAAACATCCAACTCACAGGATCCATCTAGGCCTACCAATTTCTCCCATCTAGTAATTAGTTCAGTGCAACAAGTAGAAAAAGCTGGCAACATCCGCTGCAAGATAAACAAGAGAGACATTGGACAAACTTGATCTTTGATATGAACTGTTCAGGTAGTATGGAGATTAAGAAACTGGAAAAAAAATAACTTATTTACCTTCAATTTCTCTATGTGAAAGGCTGGATTGATAATTCTTCTATGCTTAGCCCACTTTTCACCTTCATAATTTACAAGCCCAGTAACCAAGAGCTTCCCAAGAGAATTTGTTTTGGGCTTTTCAAAGTGACCAAACTTGTTAGACAGAATCTCTTTAATTAAATGGGGATCCACGACAATAACTCGAGGATACGGACCAAGCCAAGTAAAACAAAGTTTACCTATATTCACAAAATAGACAAAGTCATAACAGTGATCAGAGATAAACAGTAAAGAATATACTGTTACAAATTACTAAGGAGTGTATTCTTTATTGTTCTCTTCAATTTCTTCACATTAAGGTGCAACACATCAAAATCAAAACATTGAGAAATCATTCTCATAAGATGGCATCCTCAAAAACCAACCAAGATCCTATCACGATCTAGAAGCCTCGATCAAACTCCAGTTTTCTGAAGAAACCGAAGAGAATTTATGGGATTGGTACATCTTTTTATATATATATATAATTGGGACATGTTTCCAACAGCTGTCCAACTTTAACTTCAGGATCATGTGATCTGCTAACTATCACATCTTCTAACATTACATGTGACCTTGTTTGAACCCCAACCTCCACATAGGGATTAAAATTGGCAGTACGGTGCCCCTTTTTATCAAATTATTCTCAGGTAATTTTGAGCCAAGTAAGGGAGACTAATATTAGAACATCAAACTCGAAGCAAAGTGATAGATTCAATTTAGGTAACACAAAAATAACTAATAGGAACTTCGTTTTTCGATTCATGTGGGAAATCACTAGGAACGCAGGCTAGCCATCTTCTTTCTTGCACAACGGTGGCTGCTTATTAATTTTGCCGTTAAATTGTTATAAAATGACTTTAAATACCATATTTTTGTGACACACGTAAATTTAATATTTTACAATCTTTTATAAGATGGTGATATCTTACTTCAAGCCAAGCAACCTCAGACTCAGAGTAGCAGCAGGGGAGGGGAAAGAGGGAGGTACCATGGTTGGTGATGGCCTGATGGAACAAGGGGTAGACGCGGGGGGCGATGTCGTGGGAGAGAGGCATGGGCTTGGACCGGGCCTCCTGGTTCATCCGCGTGAAATCTCTGATGTCGCCGAAGAGCAGCTGGTAAGGGTTGCCGGCGATGCCCTGCTGCCGGAGCACCCTCTCCAGCCTCCTCGGCGTCCACCACACCCACCCCACCGCCCTCACCACAACGCCCAGCACCCATGCCAGTAGCAGCAGCAGCAGCAGAAGCCGCCCCACTCCCCAGATCCCCCACTCCGGCATCAGAACCTGAACAAGAGCACCACCGGCGGCCATCCCACACCACCTCCTCCTCGTCGTCACTAAGGAGAACCAGCAGCAAGTGTCGCAGCGCTCCCCACCACTCTTACGACCACTCGAAGGAACGCACCGCGGGGACCTACTTATCCCACGGTCACGAGAGAATGAAGCAGCCTAGTTAATTAATAAATCGAAAGAAAAGGTTAATTTCCAATTATACACTCGCAGATGAATCCGATTTGAAAGCTAGTCTTTGGGGGGGGGGGGTGTTTGACGGGACGGTTAATATCAGGGAGCTGATGAGAGAGAGAGTGTGTGTCTCTTCTGTGCACATAATCTCGTTAATCGGAGGCGATTAACTCATTTGACCCTCCGAGATTGAGTGCGCTAATCTCACCCCATTAACAAACACGTCCTCTCCTTGAGAGTTATAATTCTACGTATACCCTTTCATAGGTGCAGATCCTCTCGGTATGAGAGAGGATAAGACTCTAACCGTATTTAAGAAGACACTGCCACGCACCCCACTAATTATCATTCTTCTTTTACTCTCAACTTCTTTAATTAATTTCCGATATAACACTGCATAGATAAATACATGTTGTATTTATATATTCACTATTAAAATTATCTACTCGACATTGTATAACAATTAGTGTTTTATGTATGTGTTCAAAATATATATAATATTGACCAGATAAATACAACATATGTTAACATTCTGTTTATCTACTCAACATCATATGTGAGATTGGCTAAATAGATTAAAAATATTATATATATATTATTAAAAATCATATGTATTATGGTTATTAATTAAAAATATAAAAATATTATAAAATGGTAAAAGTACCATCAATGATAACATCCACCCCAATATTCATAAAAGGAGCGCTGCTAATATTTGAAGAATGTGAAGAGGAGAATTTAGGTACCGGGAGGAGGAATATGCACAAGCTTGTACTCAAATGTGCAAAAGTGACTTTTATAACAAAATATATGACCGACATGGGTACGAAATTAATTTTTTCTAAGAGATACAAAAGGCGACGAGAAAGTTACGTGTCTTCGTCACGGGTGACGTGAGAGAGATTTCCTCTGTTCCTATTTTCGTCTTTACCTGCGCTGCAAGGAATGACGATAAGATTAAGAGAAAAGTGACCTCACACCGTCTTAGAACGGACTCGGAGAAAATCCATGTATGTGAACGGTAAATTATCTCTGTTCTTATTTATGTACGGCAAGGAGGAATATGCGTAAGGTTGTACTCAAAGATGGATACGTGGAAAGTGTCACTTTCACACCAAAATATATGATAAACATGGATATGAAACTAATTTTTTAAGAGAAAAAATAAAAGGCAGCGAGGAAGCTACATGTCTTGATCACGGGTGACGTGAGAGAGATTACCTCTGTTATTGTTTTCATCTTTACTTGCGCCGTTAGGAATGGAGAAAAGATTCTATGAAAGAAAAGTGACATCGCCATCTTAGAACGTATTAAGAGAGAATCCATATATATGAGGAGTGACTGGGAGTCCGTCTTCCAAGGGAAATCTCCATTCCGGTTGAGTCCAAGACAGAGAAGATGCGGGAGGAGCTGCGACGTCGGTCGCTGACGTGAGAAGAGGAGAAGCAAACTCAACAAGCTCTCTCTGACTCCCAGGTCAAGGCAAGGGAGGTGATCGAGCCGTAGCTAGCAACTACTCGAGAAGAGCAGCATTGGGCAGAGGCGGCATGGAGCACTGCGGAGGCGAGGGTGGCAACAACTGAGTCGAAGTTCGTCGCCATGAAGGGGAGGGTCAAGGAGGCGCCGGCCATGATGGAGGAGAAGGCCAAGGTAGCGAAGGCGACTGTGAGGGCTGGAGCAACGGAGATAGCGGCGGCGACCGTCGCCGAGAGGTACAAAGAGTTCTCGGCATACACCAAGGAGGTTAATGACGTGGCCTATACCATCTTCTGCCCGGCCAGGGAGGGCGACTTTCGAGATGGATGGGCCGCTACTCTGAAGGCCATCACCAAGGACACCAATGCTCCTGTGCCCAAGCTCTAGCCCCTTGTCGTCCTCTACGAGGTGGGGCCCGAGGAGGAGGAGGAAGAGGAAGAGTCGGTCGCTCCGACAATAATTGGTGGAGGGGTGATCGGGACCACTAAGGCCCCCCATGCTGCTACTGGGGAGCTGGTGGTTGTCCCCGATAGCTCCCAAGTGCACGGAGTAGCCACTCGAGAATCATGTCCTCCTGTCACCGAGCACTAGGGCTATGCTCATGGCTAAGGACGTGCTTGCTTATCGACACCGCATGCTTGCCGTCTTCTTCTCTTTCTTCTTTTCTTTCTTTCCTTTTTTTTGGAGGGACACGTCCAAACAAGTGTCTATTTTTTAGTGTTGATCTCCCAATTCCAAATTAGGGCTTCTATCCCCTATAAATAGACTCCTTGAGTCTCGGGTTAAGGGGGATGTAACATTGGAGGTTAAACAAAGTCATGTTGCTCTGAGAATCCTCCACTTCGTCCTTCTTCAACTAGGAAGTATCTTAGGACATTCTTCTTCCTCTTTCCATCATTATTTCAATTATTCTCTCTTTATTTCATTATTCTTTCGTCATGGCATGTTAGCCTATCCTCTTTACTACGTTTCTCTACATTATCACACAACACACATGTAACGACCAGAGATCCGAGTACCGGAAAGGAACCGACGCGACTCGAATCTCTGCTCGCCACCCACGAGTCCGAAGACTCGGAAGGGTTAAAGGATGATGTTAGGGTACAAAAGAAGCTAAACAAACTACAGAGCTAGCACAATAATCTAAAAAAGAGATAAATACTCACTAAATAGCTGCAAGGTCCAAAGTATGTCATGTCCAATATAAGTATAGTTAATAGAAAGAAAAGTACAAGTACATGGGGCATACCCCTGCTCTGACAATTGGCGACTAACCCTGGCTACTGGAACCACGCTGAAACTCCGACGCGTCTCTCGATGACTCTGCCTCACCTGAAAATATAAGGGTGAGTCTCATTTCATTAGCTCAGTAGGCATCCCGCGGACCCCCACCTCGCAACGAGAGAAACGAAACAACAAGGTGCGAACAAGCGCGAAAGGTAAAGCTACCTAGCGGGAGTACGGCAGTAGCAGCAAGCAATAATAAATAAATGGAAAAGCTCTCTACAACTAACCGTACCAAACAGACCAACCTTGAATCAACAGGAAAACAAGTCCGTACCTGCCAAGAGACAGGAGTACCACCCACTAGAAGCAAAGTCGGATGCATCCCCTGACATCTTACACCGCGCCTCAGTGTCTCCCTACACGTCCCAGGCGGAGACTGAGACACAACAAGTACCACGAACAAAGACTAGCTGGGGTCGCGCTCTTCAGCTCGGGTCCAACTGCCCCCAACCACGCGTGCACACACAGACCATGCGCTCTAGGTCAGGCCCTCTAGCTGGTTCTTCCCCCCAGCCCGAACGGAGGCTGCAAAGACGAGAGGCCCTACGGTAACCAGCCTAAAAACCGTCTCTCTCCGTGTCACGCTCTCCACCACTCCCAAGTGGGTCCGCACACGCGTGCGCAGGAAAGCTACGTCTAGTGGACAGGTCACTGGAGGTGAGACTCGACTCGCAGGAATCTCCGATCGAAAGGAAACGGAGCGGCGGCCCACCCGAGACTGCCCTCAGTCTAGCGGTCCTCCCTAGACCGCAAAACAAGCCTAGCGGTCTCCCTGCGACCGCCAGGCTCAGCCAAGCGGTCAAGCCATGACCGCAAGGCAGCGAGCCATAGGGGGACAAACGGTCTATCGCCAGGCCGCTACCCCCAACCAAACGGTCCTCATTGGACCACAAGGCACAAAGAAACGGTCATGCCCTGACCATAACCCTGTACGTGACTCCCAACAGTCAAAAACACGCACCCCGAGAGTGCTCTATCCCAACGAGGCAAAGGGTCATGGGCTGGTAGCTACCCAATGGGTAGCGGTCAGTCGCGAGACCGCTACACCAGGCCTAGCGGTCCCCCGGGGACCGCTATGCCCAACCGACATAATAAAGCGCCTAGCGGTCCTCTAAGGACCGCCAAAGTGGCCCTAGCGGTCACTGGAAGGACTGCTACCCCAACCCGAGGGCGGAAACGGCGAGAGCAGCCCAAAAATCCATTTTACGCCCCGATCATCCCTCGATGATAGGGAAATAAAGGGGAATCCATCCCCAACCCTCCTAGCATGATTCTACACCCATAGATCGGTCAAAAATCCCGAGAAACAAGAGATCCTGCACACAAACCCCAAACATGCGTTTTCCCCTCCTGGCATGAAACAAGCCCCTCTCGACCTCCCCACGGCCTAGAAATCACGGGGAATGCGGGAAAGAGGGTAAGGACCCGTCCCCCTACCTCAAGGAAGCCCGAAATCCGCCGGATCACCGCCGATCTCTAAATCACGTTTCAAAGCCCTGATCTCCACGCCCTCCCGCGAGAGTGGCACCGCCACGATCACCACGCCACCGCCGTCGTCGCCACGCCACCGCCGCAGCTCACCGTCTACAACCGGAGAAGGAAGGAGGCACCTCGGGCCACGCACGGAGGAAGGCAACAGTCGGGAGAGGGGGAGCTCCAACGGGAAGAAGAAGAGGAAAAGAATAAAAAGAGAAAAGAAAAGGGGAAAAGGTGGGGTATTTATAGAAAATCCAGAAAATATGAAAAATTGGAAAAAAATTATTTCCTCGATCCTCGGAACACGCTCAACGCACTGGTACCATCCCGGAGTAGGAGAACGCAACGGTTTACCCTGCACAGGGTTCCGAAGGCTCGTTAGGGAAAAACATGCGTAAACCACCAAAATGCTCTCCGGGACCCCAAAAGTGATCCGAAACTCACGGGTCCAGATCTGAAAAATGTCAGAAAAACCCGGGACATTACAGCCTTCCCCCCTTAAACAAATTTCATCCTCGAAATTAAGAACAACACAAGATCAGGGGAGTAGACTCATTCAAACAAGTAAGGATACTGCTGCCGCATCTCATTCTCACGCTCCCATGACGCATCACCTCCAGAGTGACGCTACCATACCACCTTAACCAGAGGAATAATCTTGTTCCGCAAGCGCTGCTCACACTGATCCTCAACGCGGATTGGGTACTCTAAAAGGGACAAGTCTGGGGTCACCTTGAGCCAAACGGCGTCCTCCAAAACATGGGAATCATCGGGCATATACCTCCACAGCATAGACACATGGAACACGTCATGCACGACAGATATCTCCGGGGGTAACTGCAACTGATAAGCAACTTCACCAATACGCTCGACAATAAAAAAAGGACCAATGTAGCGGGGACTTAACTTCCCACGCCTATCGAAGCGCATCACACCTTTCATGGGAGAAACTCTCAAAACACCCGATCACCTATAGTAAAGCTGAGGGGTTACCTCCTCCGGTCGACATAGCACTTTTGTCAGCTCTGTTGTGTAGTGGACAGCGGATCTAGAGGGGAGGGGTGAATAGATCAGCCCCACTTTTCGCAATGCGGCCCTCTAAACAGCTAGTTAAAATGAATTACAGCAGAATAGAAACTAGCTTCCAAGTATGCTATGATTCACTTAGCAAGATAAGCAAGATATATAATAATTCGATCCTAAGCATGCACCTAGAATGATTCAATCACACAAGCAAACCACGCTAGACAGGATTTTTAAGGTGGTTCAGACTGAATCCTCAGCCCTACGTCCACCCCTCACCAAAACCCGGTGAGGCTTCACTTGTGCAGCGCACAGAACCGCAAATCGGAAACCACCGATTGCCTTCCTACTCACCACCTGGTAGGGACGTCAACCGCAAATTGGAACACCCTCCAATTGCCTTCCTACTAACCACCGGTAGGGACGAATCACACTTTCAATATTTAAACAATAATGAAAATGAAACAAATGTGAATGAACTAAAACAAGAGATTGAGTTATGAGTGAAAATGAATTGGCCATTGTATGGAATGTTGATCAGCAACAAGGCTCCTCTTGGCTTCAACTCAATCTTCTTGATTCACCCTTGATTGGATGAATGTTCTTCACGGAGTACTGTTCACGTGAACAGTACCTCTTCCTTCAATTCTTCTCTCTTGATCTTCTCTTTGAACTTCTTTGAATGAATGAAGGAGATGATGAAGCTACCTTGAATCTTGATTGCTTCTTTAGCTTCTAGGAGTTTGAATGCTTGAAATATAACCTTAAATGAACTTGAAAGAACTTGAATGGATGAAGATGATTTCCCTTGAAGAACTTGAATCAAACCGGCTTCCTTGGATCACTTTGATAGCCTTGCTTTGATGTAATCTTCCTTGAAGATTGCTGGCTTTGATTTGAGCTTGATTCCCCTTTGATTGGATGAAGAACACCTTCACGAACTACTGTTCACATGAACAGTAGCTCGTCTCCAAGCTCTCTTGCAGCCACCCTAGATCTCACAAGAAGCTCCTTGAAGCATTAGGTTTTCCATCCCCTCAAGTGTTGGTTTTATAACCCTTGAATGGTCCATAGATGCCCCCTAGACCAGATCCACAAATCATGGAAGATTAGGTAAGATTTGATTAAACAAATCCATGGAAAGGGGCTAGCCACGAGGTGGATTTCGAGGTCAAACAAGGCTGCATCGGGGCTGGCGGTCGACCTAAGGCTCCTGGCGGTCGGCCGCCACTGAAACACATACAACCGGGCGATCCCTGGGAAAACCGGTCGACCGCCACTGGCTGGCGGTCGACCGCCAGCTGCCAGACCTGCAGCTGGGCGGTCCCTGGCTGGGGCGGTCGACCGCCCCTGTGCTGGCGGTCGACCGCCAGCTGGGCAGAGCCCGGGTCACCCCGGTTCGGTCCGTTGGCCGCACCAGCTCCGTCGCTTGAGTCCGTTAGACGCCCGTTCATGTTTGTGGCATCGACCTTGATTGTCTTGAAGTTTTATTACTGAGTCTTCAAGCCAAATTTTGTTCTGGGGGCTCCGCCCCCGGAAACCCCCGCAAGGGGCGCTGCCCCCTTGACCCCCGCGACCTGACCGGGCAGGTCGATCCCCGCGACCTGACCGCGCAGGTCGATCCGCGTGCGAGGGCGCAACATTGAGCTTTCATGTGCATTTCTGTCATGAACAAAATATCACATATGTCAGTCATAAGAGCGTGGAAAATAACAATGACTAATAGTGTTAAGCCATTATCAAAACCAAGAATACACAAAACTCATATGACTATAGAATGATGTCGAATGACCCATGTGACCACAGAATGACTCAAATGACCTCAGGGACACAACATTCTCCCCCTTTTTGATGATGGCAACACTGTGAGTCATTATGTGATATGAATGTCTAAAAAGGCACAAGTTATAACAAATGCAATATATGCAGCTCAAGATTCATGATAGTAGCATGTGAATGCAGATATGAATGCTATGCTATGTGACATGTGCAGCTCAAGATCCATGAAGTAAAGCATGTGAATACACATATGACATAAGAATGTGATGGAATTATGCAAACCCCAGCACATACACAAATGCTCACACAAAGAATTCTCCCCCTTTGCCAACAGCAAAAAGGAGTGATAAAGGATAAAGTTTGTGAGACCATAGCTGAAAGGAGTGAAGAGCAAGCCATTATATGCAAAACTGAAGCATGCCATAAGCAACAGAGATGGTTCAAAGCTAATGAAATCCGAGATCATCAAAAGAGTTCGAAAAGCAGCTACATCCAAGATTTAAAAGAAATGAACCAAAGGTGCATATCATGGCAGTGTTTAACCGTCCTTTGTCTTATATATCCATATTTAACAACCACTAAGGGAAGAACACAAGAACTAGTATTGAGGCTAAACAATCATGACTAAAGCATGGAATTGTATGATTGAAGCAAGAGGTTTCATATTTTGATTTCCAATATCTTTTGAATTTGAAGGCACATGACTCATATTGTACGAGCAATCAAGTCTAGTACACGCCTCCTAGCCGTAAGAATACACGTTGTTTAGACGCCAGTATTCCTAGGTATTTGGCAAGACTGACTGTCATGCTGCAAGATGAACAGAGATAGCAAAGTCACGTCATGACATATCCAAACTCATTTCATTGATGAGAAGATATGTTTCTCAGCAATTATGCCATTGCTCTGCCTAGAGTCCAAAAGTTTTAAGACAGAGATAAAAGGGGCACATCATGACATATGCATTTGTCACTTGATTTGATGACATGACATGTTTCTCCGTGCAACAATATCATTGCTCTGTCAGAATGATTTTCAGGAATTCCAGCTCATCAAGATGTTTAGAAACAATACTAAACTCTAGAGTATCACCAAGATTGTCATAAAGTCTGGATTTTCAGATTTCAGGATAGTCATGCAAAGCACAATATGCAATCGTTAGTTAAGGTCTATTAAATCCACATAACATAGATGATTTCAAAAGAAATATCAGAACTTCAAGGAAATCATTAAATCTGAACCATTGTCATTGAATGAACAATCATCAAGGCACATAATAGAAAGCTCTTACACCATATATTCGCTAGTCTCATGAGCTCATATGCAGACTGTGAGCCAAGAAATGTAGATTGCGAGAGGTTAAGAGATTCAACAAAACTCCCCCTAAGGATATGCAATGGATGCACGAAGGAGTGATGTTTGGAAGCTCATGTAATGATAACAGTCAAGAGGAGAATGACCTGAAACATGCAGGGGTTGTCATGAATTTGGCAGAAATGATGTGCATGACCCAACACTTGGTTGTACACTTATTAAATGCAACAGAATGAATTTGAAGCATATGCATGAATGCTGCACAAGGACAACTCCCCCTTACTATATGGCCTATATGCGACATTGACGCATGGTACTTGGCGGAGGTGAAACCTCACGCATATTGAGTGCTTCGTGACAAGCATAACTTGCCCTGCCATACATCAACATTTGATATACCATTGCCATGCGAGAATGATGCTATGTGACACCATATGCAACACAAACCGTATAATGCATTATGAACATGAACTCAATTCATTATTATGCATCTACATGCAATGCGACACCATATGCAAGATGACATATAAACAATGCATGGACAAATGCAACAACACACAACTAAATGAAACAAGATTATCATATCAAGGTTTGTTAGCCTGAGGTCGGCAAAGACCAAGCTCCCTTCTGAGTGTTGAAAACCTGTCATTACACAAGGGCTTGGTAAAGATATCAGCAATCTGATTCAATGTATCAACAAAATGCAGTTCAAAGTTTTTCTTACCGACCTCATCTCTAATGAAGTGATGCCTAATCTCAATATGCTTAGTCCTAGAGTGCTGGACTGGATTTTTGGCAAGGTTGATAGCACTAGTGTTATCACACAAAATCGGGACACAACCAAGATCCACCAAGTAGTCTTGGAGTTGGTGTTTAATCCACAACACTTGGGTGCCACAGCTCCCCACAACAACATATTCTGCCTCCGTGGTTGAGAGGGCAACCGAGTGTTGTTTCTTGGAGGCCCAAGAAACTAAACACCCACCTAGAAACTGGCAATAGCCACTAGTACTCTTGCGATCCAGCTTGCATCCAGCATAGTCCGCATCAGAATAAGATATAAGAGATAAATCACATGATGACGGATACCACAATCCCAAATCTTGAGTGCCGGCAAGATATCGAAGGATACGTTACACGGCAGTCAAATGGGATTCTCTAGGACTAGCTTGAAATCTAGCACAAAAGCAAACACTAAACTGGATATCTGGTCGGGATGCAGTCATGTAAAGCAAAGAACTAATCATACCTCTATAGACCTTTGCATCCACCAATTTATCATTTTCATCCGAATCTAGTGAAGTTGAGGTGCTCATAGGAGTTGCAATGATTTTACTATTTGCCATGTCAAATCTTTTCAACAGCTCCTTAATGTATTTGGCTTGATTTATGAAGCATCCGTCTTCTCCTTGGTTGACCTGCAAACCGAGAAAGAATTGAAGTTCTCCCATTAGGCTCATCTCAAATTCGCTAGTCATGAGGTTAGCAAATTCCTCACACATTTCAGATTTAGTAGAACCAAACACAATATCATCAACATAAATTTGAACAATCAAGATGTTCTTACCTTGTTTCTTGGTGAAAAGTGTTTGATCTACCTTACCTCGTGTGTACCCTTTTTTAATGAGGAATGAGCTTAGCCTTTCATACCAAGCTCTTGGTGCTTGCTTAAGTCCATAGAGCGCCCTGTCTAGCTTGTATACAAAATCTACATTGTTAGAATTCTCAAAGCCAGGGGGCTGCTCAACATAGACTTCTTCTTTGATCAAGCCATTCAAGAAAGTACTTTTGACATCCATTTGATAAAGCTTTATTCTAAGGGAGCATGCAAAGGCAAGTAGAATTCTGATGGCTTCGAGTCTAGTAACAGGGGCATAAGATTCATCAAAGTCTACCCCAAACTCTTGATTATACCCTTGAGCCACCAATCTAGTCTTGTTTCTTATTATCTTGCCATCCTCACTTAGTTTGTTCCTAAAAATCCATTTAGTGCCTATTACAGATTGTGATGAAGGTCTAGGAACAAGATGCCAAACTTTGTTTATTTCAAACTGGTTTAACTCGTCTTGCATGGAATTTATCCAGTTTTCATCTTTTAAGGCTTCATCAATATTTTTGGGTTCATGCTGCGAGACAAGAGCAAGTTGATCTAATTCTTCCACAATTTTAAAATGTGACCTAGTTCTAGGTGGGTCATTCAAGCTACCAATGACATTCTCCAAGGGATGATCCTTAAGAATTTTAATGTTTGTAGAATCGTTACCTTCTCCTGGAGCTTGATTCCTTGCACTGCTTGATTCAGCTCGGTCACCATCTTCTTTTATTTCTTCTTGTGGAGGATCACTCTTGTCTTTTATGCTTAGGAATTCCCCATCTTCATCGTTTTTCCTGCAAGAGTTATCATTATTAGAATCATGACATTCATCAAAGGAAACGTGGGGTGATTCTTCCACAGTTTGACTTTTAATGTTATAAATTCTATATGCCCTAGATCTATCAGAATATCCGAGAAATATACCTTCATCGCTCTTGGGATCGAATTTATCTAAATCTCTTTTGTCATTATTGTGAATGAAGCATTTTGAACCAAAAACTTTGATATGATGCAGAGAGGGCATTTTACCTTTGAGCAACTCATAGGGAGTCTTTTTGGTGTGAGACCTTACCATTGACCGGTTGATAATGTAACACGCCGTATTTACCGCTTCGGCCCAAAACTTCCTTGGAAGTTGCCGTTCGGCGAGCATTGTCCTTGCCATCTCTATGAGTGTTCGATTCCTTCTTTCAACAATCCCATTTTGCTCGGGGGTTCTTGGTGAAGAGAATCGGTGTGAAATGCCTTCTGACCTGCAAAGATTATAGAAATCAGTATTCTCAAATTCACCACCATGATCAGATTGAATGTTAGAAATTTTAAACTCACCGTCCTGCTTTATCTTCAAATAGAGTGCCTGAAACTCATTAAAAGCATCATTTTTGTGTGTGAGGAAGAAAACCCATGTGAACCTAGAGAAATCATCCACCAAGACATATCTATATTTTCTACCACTTAAACTAGCAGTTCTGGTTGGACCAAACAAGTCCATATGAATTAGCTCGAGTGGTTTGGAAGACAAATATGAGGATCTAGCCTTGAAAGATTTTTTAGTTTGTTTACCAAGGGCACATGCATCACACAGCTTGTTTTCTTGTTTAAAAGATAATTCAGGCAAACCTTTCACCATTGAATGCTTTAACAATTTATGTAGAACATTGTAGCTAGCATGTCCTAGTCTACGATGCCATAACCATGCAAGTTCAGATTTTGGTGCAGCAAGACAAAGATTTGCATGAGCAGGATCATCTAAGTCAATCATGTAAACATTGTTGACTCTCTTACCAGAAAATTTTACCTTGTCAGATTTTGGTTCAAGGATCTTACATTCAAGAGAATCAAACAATACTTTGTGATCTTTATCACATAATTGACTTATGCTTAGTAGGTTATATTTCAAACCTTCAACTAACAACACGTTACAAATAGAGTTGGAGAGGTTCTTACCTACATTACCTGTTCCAATGATTTTTCCTTTGTTGTTCCCTCCAAATGTGACGTGTCCTCCTTCCTTTTCCTCCAGGAGATAAAATTTTGATTTGTCTCCAGTCATGTGTCTTGAACAGCCGCTATCAAGGTACCACCTGTTATGCATGGCTGCAAGACATTCCTGCACAAAGAATTAAGCAATGGGGTTTGAAACCCAGCAAAACTTGGGTCCCACCAACTTCTTCAAGTTTTCAAAACATGATACCATCTCTTTCGGAATCCAAACCTTTCTAGCATTCATATTTTCTTTGCTTAATGCAGGAATTTTCTTTTCAACTTTGACATTCATTTTTTGTTTGGAGGTTCTTTGTTGAACTTTGTGAAAGTTTGAAAAGGTTTGCTGCTTAAACCATTGAGGCCGTTGGCTGGTTTTAGATTGAAAATGATTGTTTTGCCACCTAGGGGATTGGTGCACACAGAAATCACAATTACCCCACAAGTGAGGTGGTGTTGGCCTAAGTGATGGAGCACCCCAGTTATAGTGATACCTAGAAGGCTGAGCAGGTAAAGGCCAAGAATGTGTTGACCTATGCTGCTGGAAAGATTGGTCTTTCTTAGGCTTTTGGGTAGTTTTCTTGGGGGTTTTGGTGATTGCCTCTTCAATCTTTTCTTTCCCTTTCTCCTTTTGTTTTTGTTGATTTTGTGTGGGAGTTGTGTTCGAGGTGGAGGCTTCGGAAGATGAAACAAATGTGACAGTTTTGAGCCCAATTGGCCTTTTGTTTGTTGGTTCAAAATTCAACCCTTCCTTGTTGAAATTCATTCTAGTACCTAGCAATGCATCTAGGTTTTCTCTTCCATCCACAAATTTTTCTAAGGACTGTTGTTTATCCTTCAACTCTTTTTCTATGTTTTCAATGTTTTGCAAAAGTTGAATGTTAACTTGTTTGACAGCTTCATATTTCTCATTGCTCAGTTTGCTATCCTTTTCATAGGTTTGCATTTTGAGTTTCATGCTATCAATTTCATTTCTCAAGTCTTCATTTTGAATTTCCAAGTCAGCCATTTCTTTTCTTCCTTCCTCCAAATTTTCAATCATTTTCTTAAGATCTTCAATTTCAGTCTCAAGTATAGCATTCTTATGATTGGTTTCATGATCATGCACAAAAGAATTGATTTTCTTTTTCAATGATTTATTTTCCTTTTTGTACATGTTATATTTTTCCATCAATTGTATATATGCTTCCTCTCAATCATCAACAGTATAATCTTCAAATGGAGAAGTTACCTCGGTTTCTTCGTCACCTTTGGCCATAAGGCAAAGATCTCCTCTTTCCTTGTCCGAGGAGCTGGTTTCATCATCACTTTCTTCCTCGTCGCTCCAAGTGGACACCATGGCCTTGTTCTTCTTCTTGCCCTTCCATTTGTCAGCCTTTTTGAGTCTGTCAGGATAATCAGTCTTGTAATGCCCTGGTTTATTGTAAGAATAACAAATAATTTTGTCAGGTTTCTTGAAATTTTTAGAATTAGTTTTGAAACCATTTCTCACCTTAGATCTTCCTCTCAAGAACCTCTTACCTTCTTTTCTCAGAAATTTTCCAAACTTACGGGTAAGCATAGCCACGTCATCCTCATCTCGCTCACTAGCTGAATCCTCACTTTCATCGGAGGAGCTTTGACGGCTAGGTCCTGCTTTAAGAGCTAAAGACTTTTTCTTTGGTGCCTCAGCCTCTTTGTTCTTGAGGTTGATCTCATAGGTCATCAATGACCCAATGAGTTCATCTACCTTGGTAGTTGCGAGATCTCTTGATTCTTCAACCACGGTAGCCTTTGTGTGCCATGCTGGAGTCAGTGATCTGAGAATCTTTCTTACAATTTCCTGTTCTGAATATTTCTTTCCCAAATCAGTCAAACTGTTAGTAAGCACAGTTAATCGAGCATACATATCTTGAATTGATTCATCAGGCTTCATGCGGAACATTTCATATTCAGAAACTAAAATGTTGGCTTTTGTTTCTCGTACCTGAGACGTTCCTTCGTAGATTACCTCTAACTTATCCCACATTAGTTTTGCAGATGCGCAGGTAGCCACTCTTGAGAATTCTACTGGATGGAGTGAGCATTGCATGATGTGTTTAGCATTCCAGTTGACAGTGGATTGCCTTATCTGTTCTTTGGTCCACAAGTCCTCATTATCCGTAAGCTCATACGGACCTTTGCTGATCACTCGCCAAAGTTCGTAGTCTTGGGCGCGAATGAACACCTGCATACGATGTTTCCAATAGGGATAATTAGATCCAGTGAAATAAGGAGGCCTATTCACAGCATGTCCTTCGGGTAGAAAACCCTTGGACGCTGATCCACCATTTCCCTCAAGGTCGTTGGACCCCATAATGAGAGATTAGGCTCTGATACCACTTGTTGTGTAGTGGACAGCGGATCTAGAGGGGAGGGGTGAATAGATCAGCCCCACTTTTCGCAATGCGGCCCTCTAAACAGCTAGTTAAAATGAATTACAGCGGAATAGAAACTAGCTTCCAAGTATGCTATGATTCACTTAGCAAGATAAGCAAGATATATAATAATTCGATCCTAAGCATGCACCTAGAACGATTCAATCACACAAGCAAACCACGCTAGACAGGATTTTTAAGGTGGTTCGGACTGAATCCTCAGCCCTACGTCCACCCCTCACCAAAACCCGGTGAGGCTTCACTTGTGCAGCGCACAGAACCGCAAATCGGAAACCACCGATTGCCTTCCTACTCACCACCTGGTAGGGACGTCAACCGCAAATTGGAACACCCTCCAATTGCCTTCCTACTAACCACCGGTAGGGACGAATCACACTTTCAATGTTTAAACAATAATGAAAATGAAACAAATGTGAATGAACTAAAACAAGAGATTGAGTTATGAGTGAAAATGAATTGGCCCTTGTATGGAATGTTGATCAGCAACAAGGCTCCTCTTGGCTTCAACTCAATCTTCTTGATTCACCCTTGATTGGATGAATGTTCTTCACGGAGTACTGTTCACGTGAACAGTACCTCTTCCTTCAATTCTTCTCTCTTGATCTTCTCTTTGAACTTCTTTGAATGAATGAAGGAGATGATGAAGCTACCTTGAATCTTGATTGCTTCTTTAGCTTCTAGGAGTTTGAATGCTTGAAATATCACCTTGAATGAACTTGAAAGAACTTGAATGGATGAAGATGATTTCCCTTGAAGAACTTGAATCAAACGGCTTCCTTGGATCACTTTGATAGCCTTGCTTTGATGTAATCTTCCTTGAAGATTGCTGGCTTTGATTTGAGCTTGATTCCCCTTTGATTGGATGAAGAACACCTTCACGAACTACTGTTCACGTGAACAGTAGCTCGTCTCCAAGCTCTCTTGCAGCCACCCTAGATCTCACAAGAAGCTCTTGAAGCATTAGGTTTTCATCCCCTCAAGTGTTGGTTTTATAACCCTTGAATGGTCCATAGATGCCCCCTAGACCAGATCCACAAATCATGGAATATTAGGTAAGATTTGATTAAACAAATCCATGGAAAGGGGCTAGCCACGAGGTGGATTTCGAGGTCAAACAAGGCTGCATCGGGGCTGGCGGTCGACCTAAGGCTCCTGGCGGTCGACCGCCACTGAAACACATACAACCGGGCGATCCCTGGGAAAACCGGTCGACCGCCACTGGCTGGCGGTCGACCGCCAGCTGCCAGACCTGCAGCTGGGCGGTCCCTGGCTGGGGCGGTCGACCGCCCCTGTGCAGGCGGTCGACCGCCAGCTGGGCAGAGCCCGGGTCACCCGGTTCGGTCCGTTGGCCGCACCAGCTCCGTCGCTTGAGTCCGTTAGCCGCCCGTTCATGTTTGTGGCATCGACCTTGATTGTCTTGAAGTTTTATTACTGAGTCTTCAAGCCAAATTTTGTTCTGGGCACTCCGCCCCCGGAAACCCCCGCAAGGGGCGCTGCCCCCTTGACCCCCGCGACCTGACCGGGCAGGTCGATCCCCGCGACCTGACCGCGCAGGTCGATCCGCGTGCGAGGGCGCAACATTGAGCTTTCATGTGCATTTCTGTCATGAACAAAATATCACATATGTCAGTCATAAGAGCGTGGAAAATAACAATGACTAATAGTGTTAAGCCATTATCAAAATCAAGAATACACAAAACTCATATGACTATAGAATGATGTCGAATGACCCATGTGACCACAGAATGACTCAAATGACCTCAGGGACACAACAAGCTCTGCGCTGCCAACATCTTCTGCCGAACCAGATGCACCACCTCAGTACACTGCTGTACCAAATTCGGTCCTGTCAGGACACTCTCGCCCACCTCAAACCAATCAAGCGGAGTCCGACAAGGTCGCACGTACAACGCCTCATAAGGAGTCATTCCAATGCTCGAATGATAGCTGTTGTTATAGGCAAATTCCACTAACGACAAATGGTGGGCCCAACTCCCTTGCCACTCCAGGCAACACGACCTCAACATATCCTCCAAAGTCTGGATGGTCCTCTGAGACTGATCATCCGACTGAGGATGGTACGCCGAGCTAAAAGCCAACTCCGTGCCTAAAGCTCTCTGGAAGCTCCTCCAGAATCCCGAAGTGAAGCGAGGATCACGATCGAACATAATGAAGATGGGGACTCCACGAAACGGAATGATCTGCAACCTCAGACTCAGAGTAGCAGCAGGGGAGGGGAAAGGGGGAGGTACCATGGTTGGTGATGGAATGACAAGTGAGCAAGGGCTAGCTAGGGCGTTCTCCGTAAGCGACGCGCCGCAATGGCTCCCGATTGCGATGTCAAATAGGCAAGGGTTCTCGTGTGGGGTTGGACGCACACGGGTAAAGAAGTAAGTCCAAAAACATAGGATCCGTCTAGCTACTTGGAATATAGGAACTTTAACGGGTAATGATTTAGAATTAGTTAAGTTAATTTAGGACAGGAGGGTTAACATAGCTTGTCTACAAGAAACTAGGTGGAAAGGACATAAAGCTAAAGACATTGATGGATATAAAATTTGGTATACGGGTAATAATAACTCTAGAAATGGTGTTGCTATAATAATAGATGAAAACTTAAAAGACAGAGTTGTGGAAGTAAATAGATTAGGGGATAGACTAATGATAATTAAACTTATCTTAGGTGAGGATATTTTGAATATAATTAGTGCATATGCACCTCAAGTAGGATTAGAAAAGAGCATTAAAAAGTAATTTTGGGAGGCTATTGATAGTTTGATCCAAAATATCCCTAGTGAAGAGAGAATCTTTATTGGAGGGGATCTTAATGGTCATGTGGGTATAGATAATAGAGGCTATGAGAGGATTCATGGAGGGCTTGGTTTTGGCAATAGAAATGATATGGGTAACACTATTCTTGATTTTGCTATGGCCTATGATCTAGCAATTATTAATACATTCTTTAAGAAGCGGGACGAACACTTAATAACATACAAGAGTGGAACACAAATAAGTCAAATTGACTATTTTCTCATTAGGAAGGTCGATAGAGTTTTATGTAAAGATTACAAAGTTATTCCTGGTGAGAGTCTAGCCCCTCAACATAGGTTGTTAGTAATGGATGTCACTATCCCTAAATTCAAAAGAAAGATCATTATAAATAATTATTCCAAGATTAAATGGTGGAATTTAAAAAGTAAAAGTTTAGAAACACTTAAAAATCTTCTATTAAAGGAAAATATTTGGAATTTAGATCAAGAAACTAATGTAATGTGGAATAATGTTACAAATTATATAACGAGGGTTGCAAAACAACTCTTAGGCGAATCTAAAGGTAAAAAGAATTTAGAAAAAGAGACTTGGTGGTGGAGTGAGAAAATCCAAAATACCATTAGAATAAAAAAGGAATACTTTAAAGTTGGGCAAACTAACAAAAATGCGCAAACCTTAGAAGCCTATAAAATCGCTAAAAAGAGAGTTAAGAAAATAGTTAGCGAAGCTAAATCAAAGGCATTTGAAGATTTATATAATAAATTAGGAACCCGAGAGGGTGAAAAGGACATATTCAAACTTGCTAAATTAAGAGAAATGAAAACTAGATATTTAGATCATGTTCGGTGCATTAAAGGTGAAGATCAAAGGGTTTTAATTAAGGATCTTGAGATTAAAGGGAGGTGGCATGGCTATTTTCAGAAGTTACTTAATGGAGATTCCGTCAAGGATTTATCTTTAGAAGGTACCCAAGAGTCCACAATATTTGATAAATATCAATATTTTAGGCGTATTAAAATGTTAGAAGTGGAGGATGCTTTAAGGAAAATGAAAGTGGGCAAGGCCTTAGGACTAGATGGCTTACCTATTGAAGTATGGAAAGGCGTAGGAGATATTGGTATTCAGTAGTTAACTAAATTTTTTTAATAAAATTTTAAAGGAATGGAGAATGCCAGAAGTTTGGAGAAAAAATGTTGTAGTTCCTTTCTATAAAAATAAAGGAGATATTCAAAGTTGTAATAATTATCGTGGAATTAAGCTTATGAGTCATACTATGAAACTTTGGGAAAGAGTAATTAAAAAACGCCCCCGTTGTATGACTACTGTATCGGAAATTCAGTTTGGTTTTATACCAAATAGATCTACTACAGAAGCTATTTTCTTACTACGGCAGCTAACGGAGAAGTATAGAGAGATGAGAAAAGATTTATATATAGTTTTTCTTGATTTAGAGAAGGCGTACGATCGAGTACCGAGAGAATTGATTTGGTGGACATTAAGAAAGAAATGAATCTCTCAAGGATATGTTGATTTGATTAAGGATATGTACGGCGGTGCTATTACTAGTGTTCGAACTATTGCTGGGGAGACTGGTGAATTTCCCGTTTCTATAGGTTTGCATCAAGGTTCTGCACTAAGTCCGTATCTCTTTGCCTTAGTTATGGATGAAGTAACTAAACAATTACATGAGGATATCCCTTGGTGTATGCTATTTGCAGACGATATTGTTTAAATTGATGAGAGTATTGATGCTCTAAATGCTAAGTTAGAGCGTTGGAGACTTACCTTGGAGTTTAAAGGTTTTAAAATTAGTAGGAGTAAGTCAGAGTTTATGCACTATAATTTTAGTAATGGGAGAGTGGTTCAGGAAGACATGGTCCTAATTGATGGATATAACATTCCGAAGAGTAGTAGCTTTCGATACTTAGGGTCTATCATACAAGAAAATGGGGAGATTTATGATGACGTTACAAATAGGATTAAGGCAGGCTGGTTAAGATGGAGAAGTGCATCAGGTGTCCTTTGTGATCGTCGTATGCCTGTGAAACTCAAAGGGAGGTTTTATAGAACGGCTGTGAGACCTACTTTGTTATATGGTACCGAGTGTTGGGCAGTACGAAAGGAACAGATCCACAAAATGTGTGTAGCAGAGATGAGGATGTTGAGATGGATGTGTGGTAAGACTAAGAAAGATAAGATTAGAAATGAGCGCATCCGTAAGGACTTAGGGATAGCTCCAATTGATAGTAAAATGAGAGAAAATAGACTCAGGTGGTTTGGACATGTGTTTCGTCGCCCTAACTCAGCGCCGGTTAAAAGATGTGATCAAATCTTAGTAGATGCTAGTAAAAGAGCTCGAGGATGGCCTAAAATGAGATGGTGCGATGTTATTAGGAAGGACATTAGTTCCTTGAGTTTAAATATGAATATTGTACTTGATAGAAATCTTTGGCAGAACAGGATTCATGTAGCCGACCCCAATTAATTAATTGGGATAAGGCTCTGATGATGATGATGATGATGATGACCATGGTTGGTGATGGCCTGATGGAACAAGGGGTAGACGCAGGGGGCGATGTCGTGGGAGAGAGGCATGGGCTTGGACCGGGCCTCCTGGTTCATCCGCGTGAAATCTCTGATGTCGCCGAAGAGCAGCTGGTAAGGGTTGCCGGCGATGCCCTACTGTCGGAGCACCCTCTCCAGCCTCCTCGGCGTCCACCACACCCACCCCACCGCCCTCACCACCACGCCCAGCACCCATGCCAGCAGCAGCAGCCGCCCCACTCCCCAGATCCCCCACTCCGGCATCAGAACCTGAGCAAGAGCACCACCGGCAGCCATCCCACACCACCTCCTCCTCCTCGTCCCAAGGAGAACCAGCAGCAAGTGTCGCAGCGCTCCTTACCACTCTTAGGACCACTCGAAGGAACGCACCGCTGGGGCCTACTTATACCGTTGAAGCAGCCTAATTAATTAATATATCGAAAAAAAAGGTCAATTTCCAGTTATCCACTTGCAGATGAATCCGATTTTAAAGTTACTCCTTTGAGAGTTACAATTCTACATATACCCTTTCATAGGTGCGGGGCAGCGTGGCATAAACGAGGATAAGACTCCAGCCGTCTTTAGTTACACTGTCACACCTCCCATAGTCAGGGTTTGTCGACCCGGTGCGGGTCGCCCCGACCTGCACGACCCGACCCGACCCGACCCAGGTTGAGATCGGGTCGACCGGGCCGTGGGTCGCCACCGGATCACCCCCATTAATTTAATAATAATAATAATATATATATAATATATTTTTCTATTTTATTCTATTATTATAAATATATATTATATATATAATGTGTTTTTTATTTAAATATGGACCGAGACGGACCGGGTCAGATCGAGACGGGAGCGACCCGACCCGACCCAGGCCGAGACCGGGTCAGCCGGGTCACCGAGCCGGCAAACCCTGCCCATAGCTTTTTATTGACAACGTTTGATTCTTGTGGAATACATACGTACAATAGTCTAGATGACCACATCACCTATTTGCTAAATTAATTTTTTTAATAGAAAAATAAAAGGCGATGAGGAAGCTACATGTCTTCATAGCGGGTGACGTGAGAGATTACCTCTCCTCTTGTTTTCGTCTTTACTTGCGCTGCTAGGACTGGAGATAAGATTCCTAGAAAAGTGACTCTCATGGTCTTAGAATGTATTCAGACACAATCCATGTATATGAATAGTAGATTTTTTTGGATTTTATCTTAATATTATGATCCACTTGTGTCGGGCTACACACATTTAAACACACCGATAAGTCTAAATAGTGGAATATATTCATTGGGCTTAACCCATTAAGTGCTCATCATGATCCTGTTATGCGTGGGATCATGACTTGAGTCCAATTAGGCCTGATCTCTCCTCTCTATATAAGTGAGTGCAACTCCCTGTTACGTTGGACACAATCAATAGAGGTATAGAGAGTAAACAAGAGGGAGAACATGGGCTTTGCATCTCTCTTCCCTGTATTCGTGCACGTGAATCTTCTTTGGCGTCCTCCTCCTCCTCGCATGTCCGATGATTTCTATTTCAGGTAAATATCGCCAACATGTGATATCAGATCCCGTGTCGGATCTTTTGGGCTTCGATCTCTGCATTCTTCTTATTTTCACACCATACGGAGTGGACGAATATCATGCAGTTTTATTTTTATTTTCTTCTGGCCGTCGGACGAGGACAAACGTCGCGGTGGAACCGACGACGGGCAGAAGCGACGGCTTCACGGCATGGTAGTAGGTGGCGATCTCGACGCCCAATGTTGGGCACGCCTAGGCGCTGGGCGCCAAAGTGCCTACGTAGGCGTCTTGCATGGGCAATAGCTAGCGCGGTCTCCATGCGGGCCCAGCATGGGTGCCCTACACGACGTTGCTGTGCGGCCCTGCACCCTATGCAAGGCTGCCGTCATGCAGGGCTGCCGCGCAAGGGTAGTGCCATCCTTTATTTCTTTTTTAGGACCATTTTTTTTAAAAAAGAAAGGGTGTAAAGAGGGATACGCCTGCGGCCATCTCTAAGCCGTATGACGCCTCTGGCGTCATCTCCGGCCGACGCGGGGTGGTAGCGGCGGTGATTTCCTTCCCCTCCAAGTTTCTCTCCATGAAGGCTAAGGTTTGGGGGGAGAAACTTGGGGAGGAAGAAGATAAAGGTCATTTGACCCTTTTGCCCTCATTTGGAATTCAAAATTAAAATTTTAAATTCATTGGGTTTAAGTTAGGATCCAATAATAATTGTGCTCCGAGTTTTTTTGAGTCTTCTTTTAGGTCACATTTGATTCGAGGATAAATTTTAAAGAGAATAGGAGTAAGTTATTCTGAGTTAATTTATCCCTATATCAATTCTCGGGTTCGCGAGGAATAAGTACGGTGATATGCCTATTAATCGTTTAATAAAAAATAGAGATACGAATGCGAATAAGCACTAACAAAAATTAAATTGCCTTTCTTATCTTGGGTTAAAAGACATAATGTTATTTTGTATTTGATTGGGATTAGGGGGACTTAAAAATAATTATTATTAACAATCTTAATTTACAATCTTGTACTTCTTAATTAAATGTGTCTTATTTTACAATAGTCGTGATGACTTCGTTAACTATTTACAAAAATGGATCAACATATACTGGATAAAACTTTCAAATATACATCTGCTTTATTTTAAAAGAGTTCACATCTTCACTATATATGTAAGAAGCGAATGCATGGCAAGAAGGAATACGCTCAAAATTGGATTCAAATGTGCACATGGAAAAGTGACTTTTGTACAGAAAAACAATGATAAACATGAGTATGAAAATAGTTTAGAAACATAAAAAATAATAAGGGTGGTGAAGAAGTTGCATGTCTTTGTCATTAGTGACCAAGAATATATAAAATAGAGTTAATTTTATGTATACTCTCTTTAAATGTAAAATATTAAAATTATAGTCTTTAGTTGTCAAATAGTATATATATTATCAAATATCATATATTATAATGTTATTAACACAAGTTTTTAAACATATTATTAAATGATGAAAGTACCTCCAATATTCACATTCACCCCAATGTTCAGAAATGGAGCATTGCTAATGTTAGAAGAATGTGAAGAGGAGACTTTAGGTACTTCAAGGAGAAATATGCATAAAGTTGTACTCAAAGGTGCATACGTGGAAAGTGACTTTTATAACAAAATATATGATAAACATGGGTATGAAATTAATTTTTTAAGATAAAAACAAAAGGTGGCGAGGAAGTTACATGTCTCCGTCACGGGTGATGTAAGAGAGATTACCTCTTCTCTTATTTATGTCTTTACTTGCGCTGCTAGGAATGGAGATAAGATTCCAAGAAAAGTGACATCACTGTCTTAGAACATATCCGGAGATAATCCATGTATATGAATAGTAGATTTTGTTAGATTTTATCCTAATATTGTGGTCCATTTGTGCTAGCCGCACACATTTAAACACACTGTCAGGTCCATATAGTATAATATTTTCATTGGGCTTAATCCATAAAGTGTCCATCATGATCCTCCCGCGTTCAAACAGGGGGTGCAAGAGATTCAAATTCAACTCTTCCTCGTGATGGGGAATTGATGAAGGATCTAGAGGGGGGTGAATAGATCAGTTACCCACTAAAATCCACTGCAGCGATAACTAGTGCGGAAATAATTCAAGCTGCTGTTGGACAGCAAAAAGTCACACGAGAGTGATCACCGAGAGAGTCAACTGAAACAGATCTAAGCTCAAACGATCCTAAGCATGCATCTACAGCGGATAAATGAGATGATCAAGATGCACAGTTAATCTCAAGACAAGCACACACAGTGGGCAAGAGATTTTTAAGGTGGTTCGATCTCAAACCCGAGATCTACGTTCACCCCACACTCCTAATAGGAATGTGGTTTCAACTGCTGATTCACAGCTTCAACCGCTGGGCCTTACAGCTTGCGTACAACTGCTGGGGACTTACAGCTTCACCCGTCTAGCGGAAACTCTCCTCTGCCCGCTGAGCAATACAGCTTGGCTGTCCGAGATATCCACCTCGCCTGCTGAGCAATATAGCTTAGCTCCGCTGACTAACAGCTTGAAAATAAGGTTTCAGAAAATAAAATAGAAACAGATGAAAAACAAGGAAATTCAAATGGAATGTAGCTCACAATGAGCAATTTCAGTTCTGGTATCTATACCAAGAAACTGATGAACAATCATAAAAATCCCAGGGACTCCTCTCACTCAATTCTCTTTTTCTCTTCTCTCTGGATCGTTTCTTTTCTTCTCTGCTGCACTCTCTCTTTTTCTTCTGTTCTTAATAGCTCTCACAGATCTTTTTTTTTTCGATCATCTTCTCCAGATGGAGAAGTCTTCTTTTTATAGCAGCAACAGAGTGTAAGGCGTGTGTCCTCCACGATTCCCGCCCAATTGATTCTACCACGTGGCAACATTTCAGCCTGCTGCATTACACGTGTCACGATCCTGGTACTCCCCTTATCCTCGGATCACGAGCCCTCCTTAAGCTCCTCGAGTAGCAGTCAATGAGCAGTCTGAAAGAGCAGAAGATAATGCATCGAGTAAGGTTGAGTTTTGAACCAAACGTGTACAGACATGATACAGCATATAGGAAGGTATGAACATCGAGATTGAGTACACAGACATGCCTTTTACGAGTGTACAGACTTTGAATGCATGTAATGCAGTATGCATAAAGTAAAGTATGCACATTGATAATGAATGCACAAGCATGCCATCAGGGAGTGTATGGACTTGGTGTGCATGCGACACCAATGTACAGACTTGCTGAAGTTGATGATGCATGAACTTAACCACTCATACCAGCTATGGGATGTATAGACTTTGAATGCATGGTAAGGAGTGTATAGACTTTGTATATAATGCGCAGAGCCATGTACGGACTTTGCTATGCCTAGTGTTAAAGCATGAGAGCACAATGCACAAACTATGCGTATGCATGACATTGCCCTATGTATGCAGCAGATCATATAGACTTGAATGCATGGTGGCGTATGTACACACTGTGTCTCGAAAGGTGTACAGATGCATACAGTAGAGTATGCATTGTACAGACGATGCTCATATAGCCACTGAAGTGTGTACAGACTATTGGTGTGCGTGCGCTAAGACAATGTGATGTACAGACTTGCTAGAATGACGCATGGGCAAGACAGTAAAGAATATGCAGACTCTGCATGAAACACCCGAATGTACTGACTATGTGCATGCATGAAGAGCACGGGCTGTACATACTTGATATCAAGCAGCGATGTTCTGACTTGACAGATGCAATGTTCACGCAATGTACAGACTTGTTGAACTACAGCACGAACATAATAGCAAGGAGTGTGCAGACTAAGCCACGAGCTGAGCTAACAGATGTATAGACTTGCATAGTTGACGGTGAATGGATGTATAGACTTGCTCAGTCAACAAAGCAACCGTGCAGGCTTAGTGTATGCATGGACCAACGAGTGCACTAACTTTGGCTAACACTTGCGAACAGACATCAATTAGAGATATGCACAAGATGGTCAATGCACTGACTATGTGGCGTGCAACTAAAATTAATGCACCAATGCAAGCTATGCACGAACTAGAATTGACCTGATGCAGAGAACAGATGATGCACTATATGACTGCGTCAACGCAATGCCCAGACAGTGTAAACGCACATAGTATATATGCTGGAGTATGAAGAACAATAAAGCATGCAGAGTTCTAATCTTACATGATTCATTAGTGGTTGCTATCATCAAAACAATATAACATCATCAAGCACAGGGGGCACAACAATCTCCCCCTTTTTGATGATGGCAACACAATGAATAGATGTCATGCAAGCACAGACTTATGTACTACATGAGACTCGGTTCATCTCCCATCACCACTTTGCACATTCTCCCCCTTTGCCATCAGCAAATAAGAAGGAAAGACAGGAGCAACGTTCTATGTGGCAGTTCAGAATGTGAGCACATTATGACACAATCCTTAAAATATATGAATCGAGCAATAGCTTTCTTGATGTCAATTAGGTTTAACAGTGATAGAGAGTTGAGGAGAAAGAACTGGCTTTCTGAGATAGGATCATATACTTCAGTTATAGCAATGAACTTGAGTCACATGGCCATAATAGTCTATGTCGATACAAGACCCTAGTAACTTCAGAGGAAGTGAAAGGCAAGGAAAGACACCAGAACATGTATTGAGATTAAACAATTGACACTCAATGGAATTTGTTTTTAAGGGTTATAGCAATTTCATTCACATGCTTCTTAATCTGGAACTTATTGAATAGACAAGTACTATTTATGCCGTTGACATTAGGTGTATACCTTGATTAGAGGCCAATACTCCCAGTTACTAAGCATAAACTACTATATCTATTTCAAATCAAAGCTACAGGAATAATTTACACCTTTGACGTTAAGGGTATACCTTGATCAGAGGCCAATACCCCTAGTTACTCAGTGAAATCTCCCTGGTAGATTTGACCAATTGAACAGAGATAACCTGAGTCACTTCATGACTTAAGGTACTCTCCATTTCTTTGATGGAGACCTCAGTTTCTCAGTGAAACTCAGTCATTGCTCTGCCACTATGTTCACATCTTTTTCTTTGATGATTTTCAATTTAGCTGCCCTTGTGATTTTTGGAGAGACTTGTTTAAGAACAATACATGATTCTTGGTTTTCAAACCTTAATCAACACTAAATCTGTCGAGTTCAGGAATTGTGAGGACTTGTTCTATCATAGTCATGAGATAGAGGTTAAGAGCCATAAATGCTTTCTATCATCTTATTTTCAGAAGATAGTCTTTTAACTTTACAGTCTATTAAAGTTAAACCTTAGTTTCAATCAGTAAGCACATGTGATTCTTATAACATAAGAGTTGTAATAATTTCAGCTCACGATAATGAACCAATCACTAGACTGTTGTCCATCTTGTGAAGGGGTTAAACATAGTTCTGATAATGTAAACCTCCCCCTGAGAACAATATGCATTTCTAAACTGTGCAATGAATTGACCTATCATGCAGTTAACACAGTGGGTGCATCGACCATGAGTAGAGCATGCTTCAACATAAAGTCTATACAATGCAATTGGTTGACTACATGCACAACCATCCGTCGACTATATGCTCGACTATGCATGGACTACAGGGATAATGTGTGCAAGATATGCATCAACTTATGTACTCAGTCCACAGGTGGTTATTCCATCATCAGACAAATTTATTCACAAGTTTAAGAACATGCAAACCAATTATTTTAAGTACTCTAAAACATATTAAAAGGGAAAAATTATTCATTTTCCTGCTGAAATTTACAAAGCCCCAGTTCTCTTCTCAGATATCTAAATCTTTCATTTCCAAGAGGTTTTGTAAAAATATCAGCAACTTGTTTTTCAGTTTCAACAAAAACTAATTCAATTTCACTCTTGCTCACAGCATCTCTAAGAAAATGATGTTTAATATCAATGTGCTTAGTCCTAGAGTGGTGAACAAGATTTTTAATAAGACAGATGGCACTAGTGTTATCACATAGAATAGGAATACATCCCAGGTTTATCTGAAAATCTAATAGCTGATGTTTAATCCATAGTACCTGGGCAGCACAATTCCCTGCAGTAACATATTCTGCCTCTACAGTGGAGAGTGCTACAGTGTGTTACTTTTTAGAGGCCCAAGATACTAGGCAACCACCTAGGAATTGGCAATATCCACTAGTGCTCTTCCTATCTATCCGACACCCAGCATAGTCTGCATCAGTGTAAGATATAAGCTCAAACTCACACCTAGCAGGGTACCAAAGACCAAGTTCTTGGGTGCCTGACAGATATCTAAAGATCATTTTCACTGCACTAAAATGAGACTCCTTAGGACTAGCTTGAAATCTAGCACATAAACATACTGCAAATTGTATATCAGGCCTAGATGCAGTGAGGTACAAAAGGGATCCGATCATACCTCTATACAGCCTTTGATCCACTGGATTACCTTTTGTATCTTGATCAAGACTTGTGGAGGTACCCATTGGAGCTGCAATGTCCTTGAGGTCTTCGAGCTTGTATTTCTTCAGGAGGTCCCTAATGTATTTGGACTGGGTGATAAAGGTTCCATCTTTTGTTTGAGTCACCTGCAATCCAAGGAAGAGTTTCAGCTCACCCCTTGAGCTCATTTCAAACTCATTAAATTCACCTCCATGATCAGATAAAATATTTTCAATTAAATGTTCATTTTTCTATTTTATTTTCATGTAAAACTCCTGAAATTCTATGAATGCATCATTTTTATGAGTAAGGAAAAACACCCAAGTATACCTAGAGAAGTCATCTACCAAAACATACCCATATCTCCTACCTGATAGGATGACTGAGCGTGTAGGTCCAAAAAGATCCATATGTATCAGCTCATAAGGTTTGGAGGACATGTTTTCAGTTCTGGACTTGAATGACTTCCTAGTTTGCTTGGACTGTGTACACGCACTGCACACCTTAATTTCCTTCTTAAAAGAAACTTCAGGGAGTCCTCTAACCATGCTATGTTTATTCAAATTATGCAAAACCGTATAGCTAGCATGACCTAATCTACGATGCCACAAGAATGCTAAGTCAATTTTATTTGCAGTTAGGCAGAGATTAGAATGAGCTAAATCATCTAAGTCTACCAAGTAGATGTTATTTACCCTTTTTCCTGAGAATTTAACTATATCAGAATCAGGTTCAAAAATTTTGCAAAATTGAGAATCAAATACTACCTTGTGTCCTTTGTCACATAGCTGGCTGATACTAAGTAGGTTGTATGCAAGACCATCAACCAGCAGTACCTCTTCAATGTAACAAGTAGTACACTTACCTATTTTACCTGATCCGATGATTCTACCCTTTGTATTTCCTCCAAAGGTGACAAGGCCTCCATTCTTCTCAGTCAGCATGCAGAATTTGGTCTTGTCTACTGTCATATGTCTGGAGCAGCCACTGTCAAGATACCACATGTTGCTTCTGGCTGCCAGGCATACCTGCAATCACAGTCATGGAGAAGATTTTGGAACCCAAAACTGTTTGGGCTCCAAAACAGAAATAGAACAATTTAAGCAAGACAACAATTGTTTAGGAATCCACATTTGTTTGAGCATGGTTGTTTTAGTAGAATCCTTAGCATTCTCTTTATCATTTCTCTTTTTCTCAGCACCAGCTGATTGATTCTTCTTCTTCTGGTGCTTTGGTTTTTGTTGTGTTCTGAGTCCATATTTATTAATAGCATGATTGTTTTTGTGCCAGTGCCCAGGCCAATCGGTCCTCAGATAATTGTGGCCAGTAGTAGTCCTTGACTGACCACCCCATCTAGCAAATTGAGGTCTATACCAATGAGTTGGAGAGGATTGATATCTAGACCTCCCTTGGACCTGCTCCCATCCAGACCTATAGAATGGTTGGACCTCTTTCTGAGGATAGGTGTAATAGGTTTGAACCTTGGGCTGATAAGTATAGCTTTTCTGGCCCCATGCAGCATTATGTCTCCCTTGCACTGTTGACCCACTAGACTTCTGTACAGGTTTGTGTTGGGTCTTCTTCTGGACAGGTGATGATGGTGGAGACTTGATGGCTTTGCCCTAGGGTTTAGATTGGCTCGGAGGCTGACCCCGAACCTGAGACTTACTCTTGGGTGAAGGGCTGGATCTGCTAGGCTCACCAACCTTCTGTTTACCTTTGTCCTTGGCACTGAACACTTTTGAGTTAGCAGTTTTTGGAGTAGAATTTTCACATGCCATTTTTATGAGAGGTCTCTTCCCTTTCTCTGCCACAAATGATATGGTTTTCACAGCAAAGTTATTTGTGGCATCTGAGATATATCCGAGACCTTCCTTTCTATAATTGACCTTTGACCCTAATAGAGCGTTGAGATTATCTGAGCCTTGGGTCATATTTTCTATTATCTTCCGTTTATCAACATTTTCATTCTCTAAAATTTCAACAACTTTCTTTAATTCAGAATTCACACTTAAAATAGCTTCATATTTCTCATTTGAAATTTTTGATTCATTTTCAAACATTTGAACTTTCAGCTTCAAATCATCAATGACATTCTTCAACCATTCATTTTCCTTTCTAGTATCTATTAAGGCATGCTTGAAATTTTCAGAATCAGCACATGAAATTTTTAAACTCTCATTCTCTGATTGAAGACAGGCAATTTTATCAGACATTGTTTTATCATTCATGAGTGAATTTAATTTTTTCTTCAGATGCCTATTTTCCTTTCTTATATCATCTACTTTATCTAACAAGTCTCCGTAAGCATCCTCCCAATCAGAAATTGTATAGTGCCCAAAGGGAGAGGATACCTCATCGGAGTCTTCTTCCTCCTTTTCATCATTCCTTGCCATCAGGCAGATGGGCTTTTCTTTGTCCTCACTTTCTGATGTACTGCTCAAATTGCCCTCTTCCTCGTCGCTCCATGTGCTCACCATTGCTTTTTCTTTGGGAGCTCTTTTCTTGAACTTTTCTTTATGCTCCTGGAGCTCTGGACAATCTGCCTTCATATGCCCAGCCTTCCTGCAATGATAACAAACATTAGTGTCAGGTTTCTTAGCTGGGTCGGACCTATACCTGTTGTGTTGCCGGCCGCTAAATTTTCTTCGGCCGAAATTTCTGCCTTCTTTTCTCAGGAATCGCTGAACTCTCTTGTCAACATAGCAAGTTGATCTCTATTGATTTCTGACCCAGATAGGCTGCTCTGTTCGCTTGACGATCCACTGTGGCTAGACCTACTTGTTTTGCTGGAACTAGCCTTCAGTGCAATTGGTTTCTTCTTGTTCTTGAGCTCATCAGTTTTGGAAAAGTTCATCTCATATGCCATTAGAGAACCTATTAGCTCGTCAACTTTCATCGTCTGAAGATCTTTGGACTCCTCGATCACTGTTGCCTTTGTGTGCCAAGCAGGAGTTAGAGACCGCAAGATTTTCCTTACAACTTCGTAGTCAGAATAGCTCTTTCCCAAATTCCTCAGACCATTGGATATGACAGTTAAGCGAGCATACATCTCAGTCACACTCTCACCAGGCTTCATCCAGAATGCTTCATATTCAGAGACCAACATGTTCACCTTGGTCTCTCTTACCTGTGATGTCCCTTCGTAGATGACCTCCAGTGTGTCCCACATTTCCTTGGTGGTTTTGCACGATGACACTATGGAAAACTCAATAGGATGAAGTGCGCACTGGATAGCATTGATGGCACTCCAGTTCAAAGTAGATTTTCTGATTTCCTCTCTTGTCCAAACCTCTTCATTCTCATGTAGTTCGAACGGTCCCTTGCTCACTACTCTCCATATCTCATAGTCTTTTGCCCTCAGGAAGACCTGCATTCTGTTCTTCCAGTAGGCGTAGTTAGAGCCGTCGAAGTAAGGAGGCTTGGAGGTTGAATGTTCTTCTGCTGTCATTCCCTTGGCGTTCATGATCGATCCTCTTTAGGATGTTAGTCCCTGAAAAAGAGTTAGGCTCTGATACCAAGTGATGTGGAATTGATGAAGGATCTAGAGGGGGGTGAATAGATCAGTTACCCACTAAAATCCACTGCAGCGATAACTAGTGTGGAAATAATTCAAGCTGCTGTTGGACAGCAAAAAGTCACACGAGAGTGATCACCGAGAGAGTCAACTGAAACAGATCTAAGCTCAAACGATCCTAAGCATGCATCTATAGTGGATAAATGAGATGATCAAGATGCACAGTTAATCTCAAGACAAGCACACACAGTGGGCAGGAGATTTTTAAGGTGGTTCGATCTCAAACCCGAGATCTACGTCCACCCCACACTCCTAATAGGAATGTGGTTTCAACTGCTGATTCACAGCTTCAACCGCTGGGCCTTACAGCTTGCCTACAACTGCTGGGGACTTACGGCTTCACCCGTCCAGAGGAAACTCTCATCTGCCCGCTGAGCAATACAGCTTGGCTGTCCGAGGTATCCACCTCGCCTGCTGAGCAATACAGCTTAGCTCCGCTGACTAACAGCTTGAAAACAAGGTTTTAGAAAATAAAATGGAAACAGACGAAAAATAAGAAAATTCAAATGGAATGTAGCTCACAATGAGCAATTTCAGTTCTGGTATCTGAACCAAGAAACTGATGAACAATCATAAAAATCCCACAGACTCCTCTCACTCAATTCTCTTTTTCTCTTCTCTCTGGATCGTTTCTTTTCTTCTCTGCTGCACTCTCTCTTTTTCTTCTGTTCTTAATAGCTCTCACAGATCTTTTTTTTTTGATCATCTTCTCCAGATGGAGAAGTCTTCTTTTTATAGCAGCAACAGAGTGTAGGGTGTGTGTCCTCCACGATTCCCGCCCAATTGATTCTACCACGTGGCAGCATTTCAGCCTGCTGCATTACACGTGTCACGATCCTGGTACTCCCCTTATCCTCAGATCACATGCCCTCCTTAAGCTTCTCGAGTAGTAGTCAATGAGCAGTCTGAAAGAGCAGAAGATAATGCATCGAGTAAGTTTGAGTTTTGAACCAAACGTGTACAGACATGATGCAGCAGATAGGAAGGTATGAACATCGAGATTGAGTACACAGACATGCCTTTTACGAGTGTACAGACTTTGAATGCATGTAATGTAGTATGCATAAAGTAAAGTATGCACATTGATAATGAATGAACAAGCATGCCATCAGGGAGTGTATGGACTTGGTGTGCATGCGACACCAATGTATAGACTTGCTGAAGTTGATGATGTATGAACTTAACAACTCGTACCAGCAATGGGATGTATATACTTTGAATGCATGGTAAGGAGTGTATAGACTTTGTATATAATGCGCAGAGCCATGTACGGACTTTGCTATGCCTAGTGTTAAAGCATGAGAGCACAATGCACAAACTATGCGTATGCATGACACTGCCCTATGTATGCAGCAGATCATATAGACTTGAATGCATGGTGGCGTATGTACACACTGTGTCTCGAAAGGTGTACAGATGCATATAGTAGAGTATGCAATGTACAGACGATGCTCATATAGCCACTGAAGTGTGTACAGACTATTGGTGTGCGTGCGCTAAGACAATGTGATGTACAGACTTGCTAGAATGACGCATGGGCAAGACAGTAAAGAATATGCAAACTCTGCATGAAGCACCCGAATGTACTGACTATGTGAATGCATGAAGAGCACGGGCTGTACATACTTGATATCAAGTGTAGACACCCAATTTTGGCCGATAAATTGGGCATTTTCTTTGTTCTCCTAGTTAATGCCTCAATTGATCCTTAGTTGGTTGATTTTCTGGGATGTCTCTCTATTCTTGGCCCAACATTTCAATTCCATACCTTGGATCTCGTCTCGAGTTTGGCATTCCCGCGCTATCCGCTCTTATCGCTTTCTTGTTCATAGCGCGTTGTGGATCTAATTGAAGTTATCATTTGAACATTTGTTATTTTCTTGACATCTGATCATTATAGCATCCACTTTGGATGTTATTCTCACTCAACATTTGATCAAGTGACTGCCCAAAGGATTTTTCTCCTTTTTCTAAATCATTTGATGGGCCTTTAATGATCGCGCTATATCGTCATAGCGCGTTCTTCATGAACGCGCTATACGCTTGTAGCGTGTTCTCAGTCAGAAACCCAGTCCGACCCGGACTCCCCTTTTTTCGATCTGAGTCCTTATTTGGTAAGTTTCTGATTGTGTTTCTTATCCAGGAAGGTTTCTAAACCTAATAGGAGTCTTTCCCCCTCATTAATCGGTAGGATTACCTCAATTTGAGCTGCCAAACCTTTGGATTGATTTGAACTCCGACCTAGGGTTGCTTCTCGATCTTTTTCCTATAAATTTCACCCTTTGGCCGTCGTTTCGGGGGGATGCAACTCGAGATCCTGACGAGGGGGAGGCTGCGTTTCGTTCCAAATCAACAACTCCTCGCTCCTCACACATCCAAGGGAGTATTTAGGGGCATATTGTGTTCTTCCTAGTTCTTAGTTTTTCTCCCAAATTCGTTCATCCCAATCTTTGCATAGCATTGCATATTGATCTCAAAAATTCCTTCTTTTACAACATACACGCATCCACACCAAACCTATTTTTGGCCCTTCCATAGGGGTTTAAAAACCAACAAACCCCCAGGTAATCGAGCCCCCCGTTTGCATGCTTTTGATTAAGAATAGGGGCAGATTCTACTAAAATCTCGATCTAATGGGCCTTCTGTTTGTTGCTTATGATTGTTTGCAGGCACTAGAAGACTAATACGCGGAGCCCTTGCACCTTGGCCGGCCTTGGAGCAAGGAAGGAACGAATCCAAATAACCCCGCTTCCTGTCTGATATCGCGCTATAGGTTCCTGGCGCGATCTGAAGAACGCGCTGGGACGATATAGCGCGTTCATCCCCAGGCCAGCTCTTGGCCATCTTGAATTTCTGAGGTATGTAACATGCCCTATCTTGATCTTTATATTATTTGGCATGTTGTTGGCCTCAGTGGCAATCACGAATTTTGATTATTACATGTAACCCCCCCCCCTTTTATCATCAATTGTAGTTCTATATCTTGTCAAATCATCTTTTATGCAAATCATCTAATTTGGGGGTTGTTCTAATTTTATAATTCACAAATTGGCGATCACGGTGGGACGCTTTGTGCCACCACATTCATTCTTTTGGTTGCCTGCTTATTAATCCATCAAAGTGTGTGTGATTATTTGTCTTTTGGGGTTCTCCACCTGTACATCCATAGCGCGTTCTATCAGATCGCGCTATGGACATATAGCGCGTTAATCACCAGAGGGTATTTCACCCACACCTTCTGTCGGGGTTCTGATTGTCATCTTCTCTGATTGCATCTTGTACATTTCCTGTTGTGTATTCTTTTTTTAAATATATTTTTCATTTTATTTGCTAGTTCTAGTTTAGATATTCTTGCATAACATAGCATTCATCTTTGCATTCGGTTTGGGAGACCCCCTCTCCTCACACTTTTAGGAGATCTTACACCCCCTTGGTGAAGGAAGGACCCTCCATTGAGCATTCCGTCTCATTGGACCAGAAATTCCTAAGCCAAGCCTCCGTAAGTCCCCGCACCCGTGGATTCCCTCACGGACGCCGGGCAGGTTGTACCTTTGAAGTCCCGGGTTTAGTTGGCCTATGCATGGTGAGAGAGTGTTCCTAGTTGGCACCGGAGTACCACATTTGAAACTAGGTTCCTCCCTTGAGTGATCACATCAATTTGCATAAAGTCATTAATTCACCAAGGTTCAAACAAACAAACAAAAAATCAACGGTAACCATTCCAAATTGTGTGCTTCCTTGCAAATTGTTTTGCTTGAACTTTGATTGCATAATGGCTTACCTTGATGGAGAAAATAACATGTTTAATCTTAATTGTGTTAATGAGGATGCACGACCTAGCACATCCTATACTCCTCAATCTCAACATGTTCATCATAATTCCCACCATATTTTCAAGGGACCACGCCCTCATTCTTATGGTGTTGCCCGTCCCATGGGCAATGTCCAATCTCATGGCCCCTCGATTCGATCGCAGGCCACTACTCCTACGGGACCCTCTCCTCCCGACGATGGGAAGGTCTCCCAGATCTTGCATGCATTAGATCATCTCACCCCTCAACAAATCCAAGCCCTTAAGGCCGTTGTTGAGACTGCATCTCATTCCTCTCATCCTCCTTCCAATCCTACGCGGGTGGCCCATCACCCACTTCCCTCTTCTATTCACATTTCTACTCGGGTAGCCCATCACCCATCTCCTCCTATTCACCCTTCTCCTCGGGTGGTCCAATACCCACCTCCTTCTATTCCTCCTCCCCCACGGCCCCAAGGCCCATTTATTCCTTGCAACCCAGCCCATCCGGGTTCTTCTATGGGTCATCCCATTAACCCCCTTTCACGGCCTTTTTATGCGGCCCCTCCTTCAAGGCCCTGCCAACCCTCTATTACTCAAGTCACACCCCTCCAAAAAACGCTTCTCGACAAAGTCACTTTGTTGGAGGAACAATTTAAGAGGGTTACGAGCCCACGGCCCGCTCCTTCTACTCCAGTCAATCCCCTCCACGCCGCTCTGAATGACATTACAAAGATGGAGAAAGCTTGGAAGGATAGGAGAGACGACTACAGCATCGACAGTGCGAGCAAGCAAGAGCCGGCGGGTTTCAACGTTCAAGTGGACGCCGTCCATCCTCCACCCATTCACCCAATTCACGCATATGGCCCTCCACCTCCACATACACAATACCATTACATTCCACCACCCACATACACGCCTTCACTATGGTGTCCACTTGAACCTGCTAATGAAGAACCGGCAATTGAAGAATTTGAGGCGGCATACGACGAAGCTCTGCAAGCACCTCTTCCGAGTTTCCTTCGCCGTCCCCTTCCTCCATTGCCAGAAGACCCCTATGCTCATGACTATGCCATAGTCCCCGATCCAACTCCCATTTACGAGACCTCTTGGTGTTACGATGATGGGTTGATATTCCAATCACCCATACCGCCGCATCATGAGTCTCATCCTATCCCTAGCACCTCTCGCCCCATCCGGCATTTTCAACGCACTAAACCTTCACCTCCCGTAACCACACCAATATCCTCCATTCCATCGGCCTCAGCCGAACCTCCACTACCCTCCACTACGCCGGTCTCTGCCAAGCCTTCTATTACTCCTCCTCCTTGTTCGCCACCTCAACCCTCCATTATCCCTTTAACCCCAAAACCCACTATGCCTATAACCCCTACTCCACTACTTAACCCTTCACCCTTACCCGTGGCTAGTCCTGAGCAAGGTCCACCCCTTTTTGTACTCGAGCCAACCCCGACTGTTTCCGAGCAAAAGGAGAAGCTCGACGTGTTTGAACCTCCACTTCCACTCACCCTTTCTTCAACACTTTCCATTATACCACCACCATCCATGGAGCCTTCCGCCTCCGCTTCATCCCCCTTTACTACTCGGAATGGGAGTGCTTCTGCAAGTATTTGTACCGAAGATGACCAAGAGACGGGCAAGAAGGATTTGGCTACAGCCGAGCTATTCAAGAGGCAAGAGTTTATATGCCGGATGCCAATCCGTGTTGTTGTGCCAAGCATGGTCGAAGAAGCCGAGTTTCCGCCACTGCTCACTAAGAGAGAATGTCAAACTTTGATGCCGTGTAAGTTTGTGCCCAAGGGCCGGGTAGGGCACCCCTTGTTCCAACTTTCAAACCTCAAACCTTTTCTTCCACATAAGGGGCGAACGCCTATCCTTTTCAACATTCTTTATGTGCCACGACCCCTAGGCAACACAATGCTTCTTATCCCGACTTTCCAACTCTCTCACACTATTACTTTTCACTCTTCAAGGGAGTTGTCATTTACCATTGAAGCTTCGTCATGGGCTCTTGCTTTATCCATTGGGCCAATTGGCTATACACTTTCATTGCCATGGAGGGCCGGTTATCTTGGTGCTAAGGGGCCTTCCACTATTTCATCCACCTTCTATTCAATGTCATCCACATTCTTGTCTACCACACTTTCTTCATGGGCCACTCCAAGGGTAAGGAGGGGGATCTCATCCTCTCGCCCTTCATGTTCTTCGTATTCTTTGCATCCCATGCATTCTGTTGCATCCATGCATTCATCGCATGCATTCTATTGCATCCACATGCACTTCTTTCTTCCCGGGTTTCCAAACCCGTGTCTTACCCGCCTTCTAGAACCTCCGGATCCTTCATCCTCTTCTAATCCACTCTCCCTGGGGCATCGCGTCCCCTTTCCTACTATTTCCATGGAACCTCCAGGTGTTTTATCCCTCCTCTTAGGGCATGACACCCCTTCTGATTCCACTCTTCTGGAACCTCCGGATCTTTCTCTTCTCCTTGGGCATCGCGTCCCATGGTATCTTCCCCCTCCGGAACCTCCGGACCTCTTACTTTGGGCATCACGCCCCTCTACACCCTCACAATCGGGTCCTCCGGGTTTCCCACTGATTTTCCTTGGGCATCATGCCCTTTCTGATTCCATTCCTCCGGAACCCTCGGATTCTCCATCTTATTCTCTCTATCTTCCTTCAGGGCATCGCGCCCCTTTCTATCTTCTCCCTCTGGAACCTCCGGACCCTCCATCCTTCCTCCGTTTCATCTTCCTGCTTCTCCGGGATATCACATCCTTTGTCCTCTTTTTCCTTTTTCATCATCTTTTTGCATATTTCTTCCCAGGGCATCGCGTCCCTCGAGATTCTTTTCCTCCGGAGCCTCCGGATTCTTCTTCCTATCAGGATTCTACTCCTCTACTTCCGGACCCTCCAGATCCGCCTCTTTCCATCTATCAATTTCTTCTTCTAATTCCTCCTGATCTCGGGTCCGACCCAACTTCTTCCATATCCACTACCTTGGGCATCTGCCCTTTCTCCCACTACTTCCGAGGCTTTAGTCCTCACCTCTCTTCTTGATATTTCACTTCTTCTGTAGACTGTTCTATGTGATCAGGGTCTCTGCACCTTAGTGAGGGAGTTCTAGCCCTCGCCTCTCTTCTTTTTCTCCTTATTCGTCTGAGTCTAGTCTGAGCACCACTCCTGCTTGTTAAGCCACTTCCAAATCCTTTGCTTCCAATCCTTTTATTCGCTAAAAGAGGACTATCCCACGATGATCAACCCCGCCTCTCGCGGCAACTATTTCAAGAAAGGTCGCAAGGTAATATATTGGCGTAAGTACGCATTTTTATGATATCATTTTCTCATTACTTCACGCATGATTTTCAAAATGAAGTGCTTCTTAACAAGATTAAAAGTGGTGCTTTAGACCTTTATCTTAGGCTTTTGTTTAATTAAATCTCACAAAAGAGTCTTTAGGCTTGCTTCTGCAGCACCTTTGGTTAATAAAAACCCCGCGCTGGAAATTCAACGTTCTCTCCCCGCTTGTTAAGAGCGACCCTTAGTTGGGCATTCCACACACTTCACGGCGTCCTTAGCCGGCTCCTTTGATAAAACACCGTTGCTACTTTGGCCATGCCATGAGTATATCTGAAAGTCTTTTCTCTTCTTTACTCGGCCGAGTGCAGGGGCAAGAGGTTGACGGATAAGATGACCAACTTCAGTAATCCCCAATACGAGAGGAGTCTCAAATAGGGACAGTCTTGACCCAAACTAAAATCAAATTTCATGATACATCTCGCCAAAAAGGGCTATTATGAAAATCAAGTCAAAATTTTGATAATTGCAAAAGTATGAATTGTGGCATGACAAGAGAGGCAAAGTCCCCGCAGGGAAAACCCTGGTCGTATGTATGTCAAGGGTCTAAAAATCAAAGGCACAAAGCCCCGGCACAACAGACCACCTCTTTGAGGGGTAATACCCTGGAAGGAATTTAAGTCTCGACATCTCCCATCCTGCATAAAGCTTATCTCCAATTATTCTTCTCTTCTCCCTCCAAGACCGAATGTTTCTCGGATATGGCCTTGGTAGGGGCATCGTTACACAAGGGTAGCCGGTCGTAGGGCGCCACCTTCAATGCACGCTCAGCTTTGGACAGTTTTTAGCGAAAGGGGAAGGAACAAGGACCCCTAGCCAGTGGTTTAAAAACACCCTTTGATGCGGCATTAACAAAGCCTAAACCAAAAACAAAAAAAAAATTGAATATTTCTCAAAATCTAAAAATATTGAATATTTTCAAAATCCATAAAAAAAAATTCACATATTTTCCAAAATCCATAAAAATTGAATATCTTTTTCAAAACCTACAAAAACTTGCATATTCTAAAATCCAAAAAAAATTGCATTGTATTTTCTGATGGTGTTTTTACAGGAACAACAACTTTGTAAGGACCAATAGCACGGGCTGAGTCCTCTCCATTCATTGTCATCTACCTTTTGATTCTTCCGATGTTCACAATTGATCACATCTTCATAATTTGCTAAGCATTACTCCGATTATTCATCTCCAAATATTTTTTTTTTATCAAATCTTGCTGATCACTCCGCCGATGGACATTATCAGATCTTGATCATTCAACTCCAAATCTGGATTAACCAAGTTGTCATCCTCATGACAAACAACAAACAATGATGCTATGCTATCTATGCTTTAATGATGCTATCTATATTAAATGTTATTCATGCTAAACATGCTTCGCCTTGCTGTGCACACTTGAATGCTATTCATGATGTGATACATACATGCTATTGATGCTTTGATTCATGCCATGCTTGCTATGCTTAAATGCCTTGTTTGCTTGTTATCTTCCTTATGTTTTGGCTAATGAAGTTTTGAGCGCAGGAAAGAAGCTCGTGGTCCCACTGACTGGGCATCATCATCCAAGTCCCACGGTGTTTGCATCTCATCTCTCAGTTCCCTCATGCTCATTGCTATCACCATCTTCCTGTATGCATTCTTACTATATGTTACATATGCTACTAGATTATATCAAGGACCTTGTGGCTTTGGTAAATCTGGAATTTGAGTTCCCCTCCATCAAAAATAATGATGATTCCAGAGGAGTCTTAGTCATACGGATATGACGTTGAGCCGTCTGAGACTGGGGACGATGGTTCCCTTTTGTGAGTTGGTGCGTGGATAAACGGGCTTCGGCTTAGTATCAGCTCGCGAGATCGGTTTCTTGACCAAGTCTGGGTAGCTTAACAATATTATCCTTGAGTATCTTATATTTTATTCTTTCTTTGCATTTGTTTTAACAATTTCTTTTATTTTAGCCCTGCACGCATCATGCCTTTTGCATTCATAAATGCCCAACTCTTTTTCCTAATTAAGGATCAATAATGCTTATGTTCTTGAACAAAGAAATTCAATTCCATTCCGAATTTGAAAGATTACTCCTAGTTGGACACTGGATCTCGCTGGCCGATGTGACCCTTACCTGGAATTTACTTATCCCCTTTCAATCCAATTCAACTTATCCTCCTTCTTTTGATCCACTCATTAGCTGTGAACCGCACGATGGCGTCGATGGATCCGCCGGGCTCGCGTCTATTCCACTAATTGAGTGAAATTCACAGTTGCTACGCGTTGCGAATGCCTCTTTTGTGCAAGAGGTTGATCAGCTCCCTTTTTCTTTGTTCCGCGCCTATCATTCTAGGCAGGAGTCACTGATGCAAGCTCGATCTTGTGGTTAGCACAGAGTTTTTTGGATTATTCCTATCATTTGTCGGTTGTGATGGGTGTCTCTTTTCCTTGATATCCACTTATCAGTCCGCTCCACTGCATTTCCACTTCAGCTCTCCGTCACTACCACTCTGTGTCATCTCCATTTTGCCTCCGTTTTACCCCCGTCTCGCTCCCCTGCAAAGCGGATATCAAGGAGGGGCATCTGTAGACACCCAATTTTGGCCGATAAATTGGGCATTTTCTTTGTTCTCCTAGTTAATGCCCCAATTGATCCTTAGTTGGTTGATTTTCTGGGATGTCTCTCTATTCTTGGCCCAACATTTCAATTCCATACCTTGGATCTCGTCTTGAGTTTGCCATTCCCGCGCTATCCGCGCTATCCGCTCTTATCGCTTTCTTGTTCATAGCGCGTTGTGGATCTAATTGAAGTTATCATTTGAACATTTGTTATTTTCTTGACATCTGATCATTATAGCATCCACTTTGGATGTTATTCTCACTCAACATTTGATCAAGTGACTGCCCAAAGGATTTTTCTTCTTTTTCTAAATCATTTGATGGGCCTTTAATGATCGCGCTATATCATCATAGCGCGTTCTTCATGAACGCGCTATACGCTTGTAGCGCGTTCTCAGTCAGAAACCCAGTCCGACCCGGACTCCCCTTTTTTCGATCTGAGTCCTTATTTGGTAAGTTTCTGATTGTGTTTCTTATCCAGGAAGGTTTCTAAACCTAATAGGAGTCTTTCCCCCTCATTAATCGGCAGGATTACCTCAATTTGAGCCGCCAAACCTTTGGATTGACTTGAACTCCGACCTAGGGTTGCTTCTCGATCTTTTTCCTATAAATTGCACCCTTTGGCCGTCGTTTCGGGGGGATGCAACTCGAGATCCTGACGAGGGGGAGGCTGCATTTCGTTCCAAATCAACAACTCCTCGCTCCTTACACATCCAAGGGAGTATTTAGGGGCATATTGTGTTCTTCCTAGTTCTTAGTTTTTCTCCCAAATTTGTTCATCCCAATCTTTGCATAGCATTGCATATTGATCTCAAAAATTCCTTCTTTTACAACATACACGCATCCACACCAAACCTATTTTTGGCCCTTCCATAGGGGTTTAAAAACCACCAAACCCCCAGGTAATTGAGCCCCCCGTTTGCATGCTTTTGATTAAGAATAGGGGCAGATTCTACTAAAATCTCGATCTAATGGGCCTTCTGTTTGTTGTTTATGATTGTTTGCAGGCACTAGAAGACTAATACGTGGAGCCCTTGCACCTTGGCCGGCCTTGGAGCAAGGAAGGAACGAATCCAAATAACCCCGCTTCCTGTCTGATATCGCGCTATAGGTTCCTGGAGCGATCTGAAGAACACGCTGGGACGATATAGCGCGTTCATCCCCAGGCCAGCTCTTGGCCATCTTGAATTTCTGAGGTATGTAACATGCCCTATCTTGATCTTTATATTATTTGGCATGTTGTTGGCCTCAGTGGCGATCACGGATTTTGATTATTACATGTAACCCCCCCCCCTTTTATCATCAATTGTAGTTCTATATCTTGTCAAATCATCTTTTATGCTAATCATCTAATTTGGGGGTTGTTCTAATTTTATAATTCACATCAAGCAGCGATGTTCTGACTTGACAGATGCAATGTTCACGCAATGTACAGACTTACTGAACTACAGCACGAACATAATAGCAAGGAGTGTGCAGACTAAGCCACGAGCTGAGCTAACAGATGTATAGACTTGCACAGTTGACGGCGAATGGATGTATAGACTTGCTCAGTCAACAAAGCAACCGTGCAGGCTTAGTGTATGCATGGACCAACGAGTGCACTAACTTTGGCTAACACTTGCAAATAGACATCAATTAGAGATATGCACGAGATGGTCAATGCACTGACTATGTGGCGTGCAACTAAAATTAATGCACCAATGCAAGCTATGCACGAACTAGAATTGACCTGATGCAGAGAACAGACGATGCACTATATGACTGCGTCAACGCAATGCTCATACTGTGCAAACGCACATAGTATATATGATGGAGTATGAAGAACAATAAAGCATGTAGAGTTCTAATCTTACATGATTCATTAGTGGTTGCTATCATCAAAACAATATAACATCATCAAGCACAGGGGGCACAACACCTCGCTCTCAGCTGGCCAAAGAGCAAAGGCCTCGCGTCTATTACCTGCTTGGACCTGCAAAGCAACATAAACGAGAGGAAAAACCCATTAGATCTATGATTGATGTAGCATCCATCCCTCAAATAAGTAGAGCATGCAATCAGAAGGGAAAATACCTGGAGGTTTGGGTTTTTAACCCCTATTTAGGGAATATAAGATTGGTGTGTGTGTGTAGTGCAATGCAAATAAACGAAGAGTGCTATGTTATACTTATGAAGAGAAATATGCAAGTGATAATGAAGATAATAGAGAACAATAGAAAGTGATAGGAGAAACCCTAGAAGAAAAGTGATAGATTGATACTTCCTTGGTCGATTGGGGATGAGATAGTGAGTATACAGTGCGGCATGGCTTTGCCCCAATTCGAATTTGCCTCCCCCTTGAACCCCTATTTATAGGAGTATAGAAATCCTAGTTCGGATTTTGTTGAGTTTTTTCAATTGATTTTGATGATAACAAAACCCCGATTTGTTAACAGTCTCGTGCCGTTTTTTTTTAAAACAAAAAATTGGCCTATCTGGAGCTGGACCTGATCGAGTGCACCCCCCCTCAGAAAGGGAGAGTGTTCTCACTCCCCCAGGCAACACCAGGGCCCTAGATTTTATTATTTTTTGCTACAAAAATTACAAGGTCCTTGGGCCTCACCCCTAAGGATATCAAAAGAAAAAAGGGAGCCATAACATAGGCCCTTATGTATCAAAAGGCAAAGGCACAAAAACAACTTAACAAAGTATAGCCAGGAGAACCTAGAAACGGAAAGCTGGCAGTCTTGCCTTATCAATCCTGAATGTACCCCTAACCAGCCACGGAAGATCTCTATCACGAATAAAAACCGAATTGTTGGAAGCATTACATGCATAGGATGCCAATGAATCAGCAACTTGATTCCCCTCCATGTATATATGCTGGATCGGGCAGCCAATCTCCTGCAATAGCAACATTATCCTCTTCCACCAAGGGTGTCATCCAGCTAGGGGGAATACCCTTCCTAGCTGCCTCCACAAGAACCGCACAGTCTGAAAAAATGGCTGCTAAATTAATTCCACATTGCTTTGCAGCAGCTAGACCATCATGTAGTGCTCTAGTCTCTGCCACAAGGCTGTACCCAATACCATAATTGAAAGCAAAGGCAAACAATAAGCTTCCTGTTGTGTCTCTTATACAACCTTCTCCCCCACTTCTGCCGGGGTTTCCTTTCGAAGCTCCATCAAAATGTAAAGTATAGCCTTGCATAGCAAATTTACATGGGATAATAACTGGCTTTTTGACAACTATCCGAGGAATTAGATTTAGAGCAGCTATACTTCTGGCATGATATGAAGACAGAGGCCTATGAAATATTATTCTGTCAAGAGCCAAAGTGATAGAGTATAGAATTTTCTTTTTAATAGCAGCACAGTGGATAGGCACATCATCATATCTAGCAGCACATCTGGATTTCCATATTTCCCAAATCATCAAGATAGTTGCAAGGAACCCAATAAAGCTAAAAGCCGATTGCATATTTGTACCAGAGATGAGATTCCATAGCCGTATTGTAATTTGATTACTAGCCCAGACTCTGTTATTAATCAGAGGATGCACCCATCTCCACAATTCCGTAGCAAGCTCACCAGTGATAAAAACATGATTAAGATCCTCCTGGCTAGGAAGAGAGCAGCAATTACACCTGGACACCATATTAATCCCACAGTCTATAACCCTGCTATCAACCGGGACTGCTCGATGGAGAAGCTTCCAGGTAAATAAGGCAACTCTCGGAGGAATGGCAGAGTGCCATAACTTGGCCCAGGCAGGCCTCCTTAAACCTTTAGGCCTAATCATATTGTATACTGACTTAACAGAGAAATTACCTTTAACAGTTCCAGTACATACACATGTATCACATTCATTAGTCAACTGAATCTGAGGAAGTTGAGGAATCCCACTGAAATCCCTGGCAGCATGTTCTGGGTCCAACAAGACCTCTTTTACAGAAACAAAAGGGGGACCTGCACCCCCATTTGTACCACTGTCTGGGAATACGCTATACAAAGGCCCGTTCCCAATCCAATTATCCCACAGAAAGTCAATACCATCCCCACTGCCAATGAACCATCTGCTATGCTGTAAAATGATATCTCTGGCTTGCCTGAAAACTGCCATAGGCATGCCAGCAGGAAAAGGCTTGGGACAGCTAGCAAAATGAAGTTTAATAAACCTACATCGGGCATAAACAGACCAAAGAGATGACCCATGTACAATGTTCCACAGCATCTTAACAGCCAAGAAAATTTGAACTACTGTCAAATCCTTGATGCCCAGTCCCCCCTCCACCCTAGGCTTCTGTATAGTAGACCAAGCTACCCAGTGTCTCCGAGATGTGTTTTGATTACCATGCCAGAAAAAATTAGCACTCAGGCTTTCAATGACATGTATTACCTTTCTGGGTATAAAACAAGCTGAGGCTAGGTAGACAGAAATACTGTGTAAAACAGAATCAATAAGCACAGCCCTTCCTGCTGCTGATAACAACCTAGACTGCCATCCTTCCAGCCTGAGTTGTATATTGTCTATTAGGAATTGAAAGTCAGAGCACAGATACCTGCCTTTCTTAACAGGAATACCCAAATAATTCAATCCATCAGACTGACATTTATATCCAGTAAGAGACCGAATGGACTGTCTAAGAGAATCCGGAGCCTTTGAAGATAAGATAAAACTACTCTTTGTAGGGTTGACTTTTTGCCCTGAACTGTTTTCATAACAGGTAATAAAATGATTAAAAGCTTCAATATTGCGCCTGCTAGCATTTAGAAAAACCAAGGTATCATCTGCATAGAGTAAATGGGTAATCTGTTTACAGTGCCTCGGCCCTTTATAACCTTTAAGGTGGCCTGATTGAAATAAGGCAAAGAGGCCTCTACTTAAAATTTCTGATGCTATAATGAATAGGAAAGGGGCAAGTGGATCTCCTTGTCTTATGCCTCTGCTAGACTTGAAGTAACCAGTTACCATACCATTGAAATTGACGGAGAACCAACTATTATAGAGGATCATTCCAATATATGAAGTGAATATAGAGTTAAAGCCCATTCTTTTCAGAACTGCTATAATGAAGTCCCACTCCATTCTATCATAGGCCTTAGCCATATCTAATTTAAAAATCACATTATGGCCTCTCACTTTCCTGTTAAGATCCACCATAAGTTGTCGGGCTAAAGCAATGTTGCCCAGAATGTATCTTCCTTTCACAAAAGCGCCTTGCTCCAAAGAGATAAGATTTGGCAATAATGGAGCCAGCCTTTCAGAAATAATCCGAGTAAGAATTTTGTATACAAAATTGCATAAACTGATAGGTCTGAAATCATTAAAAGATTTGGGTTCATGGACCTTGGGAATTAAAGTAATAATAGAAGAGGAGATTCCCCTTGGAAGGGGGTATCCTTGGAAAAATGCACATACCGCTGCTGTTACATCCTCCCCCACAATATCCCAAACAGAGGTAAAGAAGTCACCAGTAAAACCATCCGGGCCAGGAGAACTAGAGCCTTTAAGTGTCCAGACTGCATTTCGGATTTCACTAACATCTGGCTGAGCACAAAGACACTGGTTTTGAGCCTCAGTTATAACCTGAGGAATGCAATTCAACAAGGAGTGATCTATCATATGCTCTTCTGATGAAAAATTTTGTTGAAAATATGCTACTGCATGATTCTGCAAAACAGTTTACTCATTGCACCAATTAGCAGGGTTCCCGACCTTGAGTCTAGTTATAAAATTCCTTCTTCTGTTACACTGAGCAACTGCATGGTAGAAGGAGGTGTTTCTGTCACCACTCTCTATCTAGTCCATCCTTGATTTCTGATTCCAGAAAAGTTCCTCTCTGAAAAGAGCTTGTCGAAGTCTGGCATTAGCAGCAGATAGACCCTCTTTATTAATGGGGGAAGGATCTGTATCATATAAGTTTTGTTTGTATTCAACCTCAGCTTCAGCTTGGCTTTTGTTCAAGGAGATATCCCCAAAAACTTCTTTATTCCATTTTCTAAGAGCTTCCTTGACTGCCTTCAACTTATAAAATAACCTATCCAAAGCATTAGGGTGCTTGACCTGGGTCTGCTGCCATACAGTAGAAACCAACTGCTTAAAGGAATCATGAGTGCACCACATTTTTTGGAAAACAAACCGTCCAGGGCAAATTGGCAAGTTGTGCAAAGAAACCAAAAGAGGGGCATGATCAGAGGGGCCTCTAGATAAATGCTTGACAATTAGATGAGAAGCCATAGCAAGGTAATTACTATTTACAAAAATTCTATCAAGCCTGGCCCGGATATTAGCAGCACCAGATCTGTTATTAGTCCAAGTCATACATGGTCCTTGGAATCCAGCATCAATCAAACCAGTAGAACAGAAAAAGGAGTTAAATTCCAGTATTGATGCAAGGGCTGGGGAGTCTCCACCCACCTTCTCAGATGACTTTGCTATACAATTAAAGTCTCCCCCCACCAACCATGGAACCGACACCGAGGCACCAAAACTAGCTAGTTCAGTGAAGAGTTCCTGTCTTATTCGAGGATTACAGGAAGCATATACAAAAGTATAATATGTACAGAAAGAATGATCTATTTTTTGACCCAAAGTAATATACTGAGAGGAGGAAACAATTACTTCCAGATTAATGCTTTCATGCCAGAAGACCCAAATCTTGGAATCGTCTGAATTATTGCCAGCACAGCCCCTGAGATTGAGATATCTTCCCAATTGAGAGGCTCTATTGAAAGGAATCATAGGTTCTGAGATAGCCACCAGGCTGACCTTATTAGTCATCACAATCTGTTTTAAGCATCTACGTGAACCAGAGTTCCCAACCCCCCGAATGTTCCAAAACAATATAGGTTGAATCATTGGTGATTCCAAATGATTTCCTCCATCGATCTGGCTCTAGATCTGGTTATGACCCCAGCATCAGGTGGCTTGTTGAAAAACTCATTCCCCCTTCTAACCAATTTGATTTGCAATATCTCATTATCAAGCCGTGCTTTGTCAGCCATTGGATGTAGTACTGTCTCAACCACAGTACTGAGAGCCTCCATTTCACCAACTGCATTTGATGCCTTTGGGTCGGAAATTGTCAACCCCTGCTCAGCATAATTTTGTTGATATTCCACATTTTTATCTTCTCCGGCAGAGTTATTCAAAGGAGAGGGACCTACATCCCCTTCACTAACTGGTAATGCACAAGCATCCATTGCCTGAAGGCCATTAGATTCTTGATCCATACCTCCACCAGAAGCTGACTTAAACGAGGAGGTTGACTCCTTAAGTGAAGATTCCAATATAATTGAATCTGAGATCTCCCCAATCGCCTGCACCCGATCATGGGATAAGCCAATATCAACATTATTACCAGAAATTATTTGTTGCAGTTCAGAGAGCTCCTCAACCTGATGTAAAATTTCATATTTATTCTCCGTAGAAACATTTTGTCGAACAGTCGGAGGATCAACTTGTCGGGGCCGAAAGACCTGTCTGGAATTAAAAGGTGGATTCAAAAGACCTCCGGAAGCAGTGTGACCCAACTGTTGTTTCCGAGATTCAATCTTCCTCTGTTTCTTCTTGCAGTCCCCTTCTTGGTGTCCAGTTTTATGACAGTGGGAGCACAATTGCGGCACTCTATGATAATTGATTGATTGCCAGAAACCACCATTCCCTTTCCCAATCCATATTCGAGTTTGCCTCTGTGCCTCAAGATTAATTTCAACACAAACTAGAGCCTCAGAGGTATTAGACATAGCAGCTGTAGCATCATGAATTCGTAACATCGGACCAAGGTTACCTGCTATCGATCGAAGCATTTCCTCATGATAGAAATTGACAGGGAGGGAGGGGAACCCAATCCAAACTGGAACAGTAGGAGGATTTGCTTCAAAATCGAAGTCATGTGTCCATCTAAAAAATCTGAATAAAAAGCCCTTGATATAGAGATTTTTTTGTAGAAGAACTCTAAGGAAATCCGCTTCACAACCCAACCGAATCAGAATGTGCCTTGCATTCAATCTGCTGATGATAAATTCAGTTTTCAGCTGGAGCCGTAGCGAGAGACATGTCTTAATTTCAGGAATAGATGGGCGACCATATGAACAATTAGCAATAATCGCATTCGAAAATGGCTTACAAGAAACCTGAATATCTTCTTGTGAGAAAAATACAGCGGGTTCACCCTGATCCGTGAACGCTGGAGACTTCACCTGAAGTGGAAGGCGCGGCCGAATACTATCTTCCATGAGCATTTGAGCAAAGGTCTTCCGAGGAGCAGCAACTACATTTCCAGCCACTGCAGATCCTGAGCCGCTAGTTTCATTCTTCTCCATGGGAATCCTGACCTCCCCAACCAAGCCTGCCATGGCCGGCAAGGAGGGGAGCTCACCAGGAAGAAAGGGGAAAATAGGCGGGGACGAGACGGACGAGAGCTTCTCACACTAGAAAAATGTAGAGAGAGAAAAAAACTTGGGGCGATGTGCCTTTCTCGTGCCGTTCATAATTGCTTAAAAGCAAAAACAAGAAGGCAATTTAAGGCCATTCTCCGTTAAGTTTGAATGTTCACATGATTACACTTCAAATGCTTTTAAAGTGCTACAATGAACCTCAAATGGATGTTCCAATACGTTCAATACAAGGCTTGCTCATATGGATATGTTTTTTCTGGGCTAATGGACTATTTTTGCAAAGGAAACTAGTTTCGGTCGACCAATGTTGATGATTCGGTCGACCAATGCTCCTAGGTTTCAAAACTCTAGAAAGTTATAGAGTTCGGTCGACTGATGGGTCCATTTCAGTCGACCGATTATCCCAGAATTGAAATGTCATGTTGCCATCAGAGATCGGTCGACCGAACCCTTCGAAGCAGCAAATGTTGACTTTTGTTTTCTCCATCATGGGTAGCCATCTCTTTTGGACTTTTGAGTCCCATAGCCCCCTAATCTACTAGGAAACGTGGATCTATGTCTTGGCATGTCCCTTGACCATCCCAAGTGTTATAAAAGCACATTTTGGGGTCAAGGAACCCTAATCACTCAAGAGGATTCAAGGGAGACTATCAAGGGAGAAAGAAGGCTGCTGCAACACCTGCATGAACAGTACTCCATCCAGCCATTCTTCATCAAACCTCAAGCATTTCAAGATCAATCTGAAGCCAATCAACTAGAAATTAAGTGGAGAAGCAAAGCCTAGTCCAAGATCTGCATCATCTACTCAGGGGGAGCCTAAATCTAAAGTTTTCATTTCTGCTTCTTCTTCTAAATTCCTTGAGCTTCAAGTGTGTATTCTGTTGTGCCCCTATGGTCACTTGAGTTCATATGGTCACTTGGGTCATTCGACATCATTCTATGGTCATATGAGTTCTAATGTATTCTTGGTTTTGATAATGGCTTAACACTATGAGTCATTGTTGTTTATCACTCTCCATGTATTTGGTTTCATGATGCCCATTCACAACTTGCATTATATGTTCTCACATTGCAATAATACCAAGGAACATGTGGTTCTTGAATGCTCACATCAATCTTGAAACTTTGGGTTACATGATGATCATCCATTTGTTTAAATTCATTGTCATATGAACTTGATCTTTTGATATGGATGGTTAATTTGAGAATGAGCTTTTCTATCCTTCTTGTTATTGAGATTCCATGAGTGTGTTTCATGGATATTTTACTTGGGGTGGTTGAGCTCTTATCTCTTGATCTTTAGCCCAGAACACTTGTGATTCAAAGTGTTCACATATAACTAATTCATGAGATTTCATATGTGTATTTCATACATTTATTATATGGATTATTGAGCTAAAGTTCTAATCCTTTTTATATGATTTTACAGGCCAAAACACTCAATAAATATTCCCCAAGATCAAAGGAGTTTGATGCCACAGAGTTCGGAAGGGTTACAATGACATTTGGGGCTGAATTGTGTTAATCTGGAATTTACTGTAGCTAGGTCGACCGGTGGCACTGTAGCTAGGTCGACCGATTTTCCCAGAACCAAAAGGTTCGAGGTCTGTGACATTTAGGTCGACCGGCCCATGAATTCCGGTCGACCGGTTTTCCCAGAACCGAAATGATGACATTGTTACAGGTTTCGGTCGACCGCCCCCAGGCGTCCGGTCGACCGGTTTTGCCAGAGCCGAAAAGTTCTGGCTGCAACAGGTTCCGGTCGACCGGCCCATGAATTCCGGTCGACCGCCAGCCCCGAGCCAACCAAGTTTGACCTCGAAATCCACCTCGTGGCCAGCCCCTTTCCATGGATTTGTTTAATCAAACCCTACCTAATCTTCCATGATTTATGGATCTGGTCTGGAGGGTGTCCAAGGACCATTCCAAGGGTTATAAAACCAACATGAGAGGGTTAGAAACCCTAGTTTTGATGGAGTTGATGAAGTGAATCAAGAGAGGCCATTTCGAAGGTACTGTAGCACCTCCGTGAACAGTACTACGGGCTGGAGTTCTTCATCCTTCCAAGGTGATTCAAGCTCAGATCTGAAGCCAAGCAACCTCCAACCAAGCAAGAAGCATTCAAGGCTATCAAAGGTGATCAAAGCTACATCCATACACCTCTTCATCAACTCAAGGGGATTCAAGAGAAGATCAAGCTACATCCAATATCCTCTCCATCAACTCAAGGTGATTCAAGCTTATATCTCAATCCAGCAACCTCCAAGGAAGAGTAGAATCAAGCAAGGCTAACAAGGGAGATCAAAGGAGGCTGCAAGGGTGTGCTCAAGCAAGAGGAGTTCGAGTTACTGTTCACGTGAACAGTACTCCATGAAGAACATCTTCATCCAATCCAAGGCATTCAAGCTCATATCAAAGTGATCATCTTCCAAGATCTGTGAAGAAGGAAGCAAGGATCAAGGTAGTATCTATTCACTTCTTCATCCATTCAAAGAGATCAAAGAGAGAAGATCAAGAGAGGAGATTGGAAGAACAGTTACTGTTCACATGAACAGTACTCCGTGAAGAACAATCATCCATTCAAGGGTGATTACAAGAAGATTGATTTGCAAGAAGAAGAGATCCCTGCTGCTGATCAACAAAGCATATCGATACAAGGGCCAATTCCTTCTTACTCAATCTCTTGTTTTAATTCCTTCACATCTGTTTTACTTTCAATATTGTTAAACATTGAAGTTGTGATTCGTCCCTACCAGGTGGTTAGTAGGAAGGTAATTGGAGGGTGTTCCAATTTGCGGTTGACGTCCCTTCCGGTGGTTAGTAGGAAGGCAATCGGGAGTTATCCGATTTGCGGTGTAGCCGTCCCTGCCGGCTTTGTGTGTAGGAAGACAGAAAGAGGGGTTTCTCTGTTCTGTGATTTGGGGCGTGTCCCCGGGTCAAGCTGTGTGTCAACAAGGAAGCCTCACCGGGTTTTGGTGAGGGGTGGACGTAGGTTGCGGGGTTGCAATCGAACCACCTTAAAAATCCCTGTGTTGTGGGTTATTTATTTTGTGTGATTGCTCTATATCTTCTAACCCCATTCGCAGGTTCATGTGCTTCCATACTTGGTTATCTTGCTCCTATACATATGCACTTTGAGTGATCAACATAGCATACACACACACGCACGGTTGTTGCAAGCTATTGCATGTTCATCTATGTGTTATGCTTTGTAATTCACTTAAAGAAGTGTGGACGTTTCATAGCTTGTAATTCAAATCTTTCCATTTGAGCCACTCTAATTAATTCCGCTGTGCATTGTGCCTAAGTGATTCATTCACTTTATAAGAGTGGTTTAAGCTTCCGCCAGCTAAGAGTTTTTAAATAGGCCAAAGCTTGTGAAAGGATCTATTCAACCCCCCCTTCTAGATCCGTTTACACCTCACGGGACCCAACATATTCTCTGTAATCTGTAAACATTCGTGTGTGTGTGTGGATCTACTTAGATCTATGTGTGTGTGTGTGTGTGTGTGTGTGTGTGTGTGTGTGTGTGTGTGTGTGTGTGTGTGTGTGTGTGTGTGTGTGTGTGTGTGTGGATCTCTTCAGATTCGCGTGTGTGGCTTTATCTTGTAATCCCTTATAAGATAGTGTGTGAATCCTCATGGATCATGAGGGGAGGACGTAGGTTGCCGTCGTTGCATCCGAACCACCTAAAAATCGTTGTCTATTGAGTGGTTTTGTAACGACCCGAGAATCCGATTACCGGGAAGGCCCGATAACCCGAGACTCGCACCGCCACCCACGAGCCCGAAGACCTGGAAGGGTTAAAAGGATGGTGTGGAGACTACACAAGTATCACAAATAATTGCAGAAATTAAACAGTTATAATGTTAAGCAGGAAATAAATTAACATTTTACATGGTCCACAATAAAATAACAACAACAGCAAGGACAGTCCACAACTAGTACAGTGACAAGAAAGAAAAGTACAGCTACACGGGGCATACCCCGGCTCTGACCTCTAGCACTACCTCTGGGCACCCGCACCACGCTGCGCTCCTGACGCGCTCCCCGAAGGTGGCGTCTCACCTGAAACACGGTGAAAACACGCAGGGAATGAGTCTCGGAACAAGACTCAGTAGGGATCACTCGAACCCTACCTCGTAAAACGAGAAACCACTACACTAGCGGTGGGAGAGTACCTCGGAAAGGAAAGCCCTGTACTCTACAGAACTAGACCCTACGGCACGTATGAATCGACACTGAAAGTCTTAGAGCTAAGGCTAGTGGTTCTATCACAAGGAAAGTGGAAATACTCTACCGGGATCTAAAAGTACGCCATTGATAATAAAATAGCTTAAACATAATGGTCATGCAACCTGAAATACATTGGAAGATGAGCCGACCATCTATTAAAATGCCAGAGGGTGTGACGGTCTAGCCCGGACCGTTACAGAGTGTGACGGTCCAGGGTAGGTGCGTTACACCACTGTAACGCGCCTATCGGGGGCCGTCACGCTCACCCGAGGCACCGAGGCACTTCCCCACTCCCAGGGGACGACGGTGCGTAACGCACCAGGGGCAGTGCGTTACACGACTGTAACGCACTCCCTTAGGCGCATTAGAGGCACCCGAGGTTAACAATGAAAACACAGACGCACAGGGTGTGACGATCCATGGAGGGGGCGTTACACTGATGTAACGCGCCCTCCGAGGCCGTTACACCCACCCGAGGGGTATGCTACACACAGGTATCAGGGAAAATGTAACGCACCTAGGCCGGTGCGTTACAGCGCCCTAACGGCCCTCATGGGGACCGTTAGGTCGACCCCTTCACCCAGCCACCCGGAGACTGTGACGCACCCGAGAGGGGCCGTCACACTCACGTAACGCACCGGGACGGGTGTGTTACGCGTGTGACGGTCGCTGGAGTGACCGTCACACGAGCTAGGTCGCGAGTATGTCCGTATTGAAACCGGAACATCCCCCGATCAACTGAAATCGACGGGGCTCGCAAATACAACCTGTTCCCTACTCATGCACACATCCATAGCAACAATTGAAGACTAGGAAACATGCAAAATGATGCCCATGGAAGATCAAATCATGAAAACATGCTCATGGGGCTAAAAATACAAATATTGATAATAGCATGCAACTAGGCCGTAGGGATGGCATGCATGTGGTATGGAAATGCTCCTAGGGAGATCGGGAATCCATCCCCCTACCTGGAACGAACCGAAACGGCCACGAACGCCGCAAGCCAAGGTGAAGCTCCCACGCTCCTCCTCGCCCCGCCCCATCTCCTCGAGCCACGAACCGTGCCGAGGTGGGCGTCAACGCGCTCCACTCGTCGCCACGAGTCCAACGGTGCCTTTCACGTCGCGATCCGTTGCCGTCTCGCCCGCTTGCCCAGAGAGAGAGAGAGAGAGAGATCGTGAGGAAGAGGGGGAGAGGAAATGGGGGAGAGAGAGATCGAGAGTGGGGTGGAGAGGTGGAGGTGAGGGGAGGGGTGTACGTGAGGGAGAAGAAGAAGGGTTTACTTGCATTTTTTTTTTGAAAAAAGACCACTAATTGCAAAACAACCCCCAAGCCTCACAAATTGCACAAATGCCCACAATGCGTAAAAGCATTAACATAACCGAATAAATGCCAGAAATGGCCTAAAAATCCACAAAAATAGCCGAAGTTCGCGGAATAAAACCTAAATCCGAACCATCAAAGATCCGCTAAGGCACGGGCCTTACAGTCCCTCCCTCCTAATAAAAATTTCGACTCCGAAATTTAAGAAGGAGAATAAGGAGGAAATGCAAAGGATTCATACCTCAAGCGAACAAGAAAGGAAAAAGCCGTCTCATCTCATCCTCACGTTCCCAAGTAGCTTCGTTGCCTGAGTGACATTGCCAAACGACCTTAACCAGCGGAATTACCTTATTCCTCAACCGTTGCTCACGACGGTCTTCAATTCTGATGGGGTACTCCGGTGTAGATAGGTCGGCAGTCACTTCTGGCCAAACAGCATCATCGAGGACATGAGATGGATCAGAGACATATTTCCTCAATTGGGAGACATGGAACACATCATGAATAGCCTGCATTGCCACTGGCAGTTGAAGCCGATACGCCACCTGGCCCACACGCTCCACAATCGGGAAATGGACCAACATACCGCGGACTGAGCTTTCCACGCTTCCCAAAACTTGAAACGCCTTTCATCAGAGATATTTTAACGAACACCATATCTCCAGGCTCAAACTGTAGTGGTCGTCTGCGCTGATCCGCGTAACTCTTCTGTCGACTCTGAGCTGTCAACATTTTCTGCCTGATCAGACGAACCACATCAGCACATTGTTGCACCAGGTCGGGTCCTGTCAAAAGTCTGTCACCGGCGTCAAACCAGTTTAAGGGAGTACGACACGGACGACCATATAGTGCTTCATAAGGTGCCATGCCGATGCTGGAGTGGAAACTATTATTATAAGCAAACTCCACAAGTGGCAAATGCTGACCCCACGAACCTTGCCATTCAAGGCAACACGATCTCAGCATATCCTCAAGAGTCTGAATCATCCTTTCTGACTGACCATCAGACTGCGGATGATAAGCTGAAGAAAAAGCCAATTCAGTGCCCAAGGCCTTCTGGAAACTGCGCCAGAAGTCGGAGGTAAAACGTGGGTCACGATCTGACACAAGTGAGACTGGAACACCATGCAGTGGCACGATCTTTTCAATGTACAGGTCGGCCAATCTCTGCACACTCCAAGCAACTTTAATCGGCAAAAGTCTAGTTGTTTTAGTCAATCTATCAACTAACAGCCAGATTCCATCAAAGCCCTGAGAACTCCGAGGCAAACCCACCACAAAATTTGTAGTGACGTGATCCCATTTCTATTGCGGAACTTCTAACGGCTGAAGCAATCCACCTGGCTTTTGGTGTTCAGCTTTGACCTGCTGACAAGTTAAGCACTTGGAAACAAATACAGCCACATCTTGCTTCATACCTGGCCACCAGAACTGCCTTTTTAGATTCTGATACATCTTGGCAGTGCCGGGGGGAATAGCAAAACGGGACCCGTGAGCCTCGCTCAGAATTGCATTTCTCAATTCCTCAACAGCAGGAACATATAACCGGCCACGACAGCTGACAACCAGTTCATCATCAAACTCAATATCATGCATCTATATGACACGGGTCAAATCAGAGTCAACCTGTTGGGCCTCTTTAATCTGCTGATATAGAGTCGAAGACATAGCCAAACTAGCACACACAGCCGCCACTGGATCCACTGGAATATCCACACTGAGTGCCTCACTAGGAAGCTGTTCCCACAATTTCCATTCCTGAAGCAATAGTCGACAGACTTGCACTTTCCTGCTCAGAGCATCAGCCACAACATTCATTTTACCTGGCTGATAGGAGAGTGTAAAGTCATAGTCCTTCATATATTCCATCCATCGGCGCTGTCTGAGATTGAGGACCTTTTGAGAGAACACATACTGTAAACTCTGGTGATCTGTAAAGATTTCAAACTTTTCACCATACAGATAGTGCCTCTAAATTTTCAAAGCAAAGATCACTGCAGCAAGTTCCAAATCGTGGGTCGGATAGTTCTCCTCATGTTGTTTCAACTGCCGGGATGCATAAGTAATAACCTTACCATGCTGCATCAACACTACCCCCAGACCTACCCGAGAAGCATCTGTGCAGACTACAAATCCACCCGAGCCAGAAGGTAACACCAGCACTGGAGAAGAAGTGAGTAGCCTTTTCAATTCATTGAAGCTCTTCTCACACTGATCTGACCAGACAAAAAGAACATCTTTACGAGTCAGTCTAGTCATTGGTGCTGCTATCTTTGCAAAGTCTTGAATGAACCTGCGGTAATAACCTGCAAGACCCAGAAAACTTCTGATCTCTGTCACTGTCCTTGGTTTCTGCCACTGAAGAACAGCCTCAATCTTAGCCGGATCCACTGTGACTCCATCACCCGAAATCACGTGGCCTAGAAAATGAATTTCCCGAAGCCAGAACTCACATTTACTGAATTTAGCATAGAGCTCATGGTCTCGTAGAGTCTGCAACACGATCCTCAAATGCTGCACATGTTCTTCTTCAGAAGTCGAATAGACAAGAATATCATCGACAAAGATCACAACAAATTGATCTAGAAATGGCCGAAACACACGTTGCATTAGGTCCATAAAAGCTGCAGGAGCATTGGTCAACCCAAAAGGCATAGCCAAAAACTCGAAATGACCATACCACATGCTGAAGGCAGTCTTTTCAACATTAGATTCCCAGATTCTCAACTGGTAATAACCAGAACGGAGATCAATCCGAGAAAAGACAGAGGCAGACTGTAACTGATCAAATAAATCATCGATCCTGGGCAAAGGATACTTGTTTTTGATAGTCACCTGATTCAACTGCCTATAGTCAATACACAACCTCAGGCTCCCATCTTTATTTTTCACAAATAGAACAGGAGCACCCCATGGAGAAAAGTTGGGTCGAATATAACCCTTTTCTAGCAAATCAAGCAACTGCGCCCGTAGTTCTTTCAGTTCAATTGGAGCCATCCGATACGGTGCCTTGGCCAAGGGTGCCGTACCCAGAATCAATTCAATTAACATCTCAATCTCTCGCTGCGGAGGTAAGCCCGGTAACTCGTCAGGGAACACATCGGGGAACTCACAGACAACAGGAATACTACTGACATCTTGTTGAGGTGCCTCAACAGCAACCACTGAGGCTAAGAACCCTTGACAACCTGCATCAAGTAATCTACGGGCTCGAATAGCAGAAATAATCAAGCGAGAGGAACGAGACCGAATACCTTGAAAATAAAAAGCTGGTTTCCCAGGTGGCTGAAAGTAGACTTTCTTGGATCTGCAGTCAACCACGGCTCCATATTGTTCCAACCAATCCATTCCCAAAATAACATCATACTCTGATAACTGCAAAGCATACAGTCTTGCTGGCAACTGACGGTCACTAACCATTCCAGGAGACTCCTCGAGACACAACAAGGGTGAACATAAAATCTCCAGATGGTAACTCAACCAATAAATCACAAGTGACCTCAGTAGTGGGCTCCTCAATACATGCAAGAAAATCCTCAGAAATAAAAGAGTGAGAAGCACCCGAATCAAATAATACACGAGCTGCATGACCATAGAGCATGATCGTACCTTCCACTAGGTGAGATGCAACAGCCTCCGCGTGAGTAATATGAGAAACCTTCCCTTTTTGCTTCCTGGCTGCCGCAGAAGATTGTTGGGAAGATGCTGCAGCTTGAGGATAGAATTGTTGAGGTAGAGGTGGCGGAGGAAGCCTGAATTGAGACTGTTGAGGCTGAACAGATTGAGAGAATTGCACTGGCATTGCCTTCATCGGACAGTCTCGAACAATGTGACCCGGCTGGTCACAACGAAAATAAACCACCGGCAACGAGCATGGCTTGCCCGGGTGGTTACCGCCACACCTCCAACACCGCTTAGGCTGACTGGGCGAGGAACCCTGACGCTGAGGAAAAGAAGGAGCAGAAGGTTGAACAGTACCAGAAGAAACCTGCTGATCGAATTTCTTCTTGGACTTCTTGAACTTGAACTTCTTGCCCTTCGATTTAGAAAAAGAAGCACCACCAGTAGTAGGAAACATAGGGGGAGCTCCTCGAACAGTCGGTTGGTACGTCGGTTGAAACTGCACCGCTTGCTGAACTATCCCGGTCTGAGAAAGCCCCCGAGTCTTTGCCAATTCCAGCTCTAGAGCAACAGCCGCCTGATATGCCGCATCCAAGTTGGTTACCCGAGTTGCAAACAACGGCAGGCTCAACTCCGCTTTCAGTCCTCGCAGAAATTGCGGAGTCTTCATCGCTTCATCAGCAAAGATGTGGGGTGCATACCGACCCAATTCAAAGAACTTCTCTCGGTACTGCAGCACGGTCAGGTCACCTTGCGTCAGCTCCAGAAATTGATAAATCTTGACAAGCTTAAGACAGGCTGGAGTATAGGCACGCTCAAAAGTAGCAACAAACTCGGCCCAGGTGATATGCCGGAGCGGACGGGAATGGAAAGCAATCTCCCACTCCGTAGTCCACCAAGTGCGCGCGGTACCATGCAGCTGATAGGTCGCCAGCATGACCCTCTCATCCTCCGTACACTCCATCGACTGGAACGCGCTCACGGTGGCATCAAGCCACGCCCTCGTTGCTTCCGGGTCCGATTGACCCTCAAAAATAGGTGGGTGGAAAAGCAAGAATTCCTTCAACGCTCTGCCACGGCCACCCGGCCAAACATCACGTGGGGCAGGATTAACAGGAGCCGGCGCAGATGGGGCAGAAGAGGTGCCACTCTCCTCCCGAGGTGCCCGAGCTCTCCGCCAACCACGAGGCAACATCTAGAATCGGAGAAAACACAGCATAATAGGGAAATTCATCAATAATCGCTAGAAACAACCTAAGCCAGCAATAGACGACACAATGGACTTGCTCTGGACCAGCACGGATTTCAATTCCTTGTACGAGTCCTCAACTTCGCTCTGATACCAACTGTGATGACCCGAAGATCCCGGATACCGATATGCCGATATCCTCGGTACACCGATATCAAGAACTGGGGAGGCCACCTAAGAGGCTGGTGAGGCCCCTGAAGGGTTAGAAAGTTCACTGAGGAGGCGCACAACGAATTGGAATCACACGCAAGCGCACGTTACTTAAATTGAAAGTTAAAGATTTAAGCAGAAGCAATTTCAAAATATCAGAGTGGTAAACAGTATGTACACTAGTCCAGAGTCGCAAACGTACAAGTCCACAACACAAAGGGAGTCCCAAAAGTACAACTACACGGGGTATACCCCGGTCAAAAGTACTCAAAAAGGACAGTCAAACTAACGCTGGCTCTCTAAAAACGATCCCCAAAGGCACGGGAACCACCGACGGGAGGCTGTGGCTGCTCACCTGAAAGAAGAAGGAGTGAGTCACAGCCAGACTCAGTAGGGGTCACGTAGATCCCTACCTCGCACTAACAAGCGGGCATGCAAATATAAAACAATTAGAGCATGCATTTAATGCAGTAAACATGCATTGGCATAACTAACACAAGAGTGGCAAAGCTGTAAAGCCTAACTAACAGTCAAAACAGCTAACTATATGTCAATACAAATGTATACATTAGCGTCTGAAGCTAAATCTACCAGTAGAAAGAATCTCAACTACTCCAAGTGACAAGAGACCGCAGAGGGCACCCACTAGAAAACAAAGACCAGAAGCACCCACTGACGGCTTACACTGCGTCCCAAGCAACTCACAAGTCAGGCTGACAACAAGCCAGTGGCGCAACAGTACTAAGCCAAGAACTAGTCAGAGTAACACTCGTCAGTGTCAGTCCAGGCCTCTGACCACGTGTGCACACACTGACTCCTGCCTAGAGCTAGGTCTCTAGCTAGTTCCCCCCCCCCCCCGTAGGACGCTACGGTAAAGAGACGGGGGCCCACGGTAGCTAGCTTACAAACCGCTCGACGGGTACGCCCCTTCCACCTTTGCCAGGCGGATCGACACTGAAAGTCTTAGGGCGTACTCTAGTGGTTCTATCACAAGGAAAGTGGAAATACTCTACCGGGATCTAAAAGTGCCATTGTTATTAAAATAACATAAATATAGCGGCCATGCAACATGAAGTGCATAAGTAGATGAACTGACCACCTTTTAAAATGACAGAGGGTGTAATGGTCTAACCCGGACCGTCACAGGGTGTAACGGTCTAGGGCAGGTGCGTTACATCACTGTAACGCACCTCCCTAAGGCCGTTAGGCTCACCCGAGACTACCACCCAGCACACAGGGGCAACAGTGCGTAACGCACCAGGGTCAGTGCGTTACATTACTATAACGCACCTCCCTAGGGCCGTTAGAGGCACCAAGGGTGTTACACTAAAAACGCGGAACACACAGGGTGTAATGGTCTATAACAGGCGCGTTACACTGATGTAACGCGCCTACAGAGGCCGTTACAGCCACCCGAGGGGCAATGCTACACACAGGTTCTCACAGAGATGTAACGCGCCTAGGATGGTGCGTTACAACACCCTAACGGTCCTAGGGGAACCGTTAGGTCGACTGCCCCACCCAGCCACCCAGAGGCTGTGACGCACCCGAGAGGGGCCGTCACACTCACGTAACGCACCGGGACGGGTGCGTTACGCGTGTGACGGTCGCTGGAGTGACCGTCACACGAGCTGGGTCGCGAGTATGTCCGTATTGAAACCGGAACATCCCTCGATCGACCGAAATCGACGGGGCTCGCAAATACAACCTGTTCCCTACTCATGCACACATCCATAGCAACAATTGAACACTAGGAAACATGCAAAACGATGCCCATGGAAGATCAAATCATGAAAACATGCTCATGGGGCTAAAAATACAAATATTGACAATAGCATGCGACTAGGCCGTAGAATGGCGTGCATGTGGTATGGAAATGCTCCTAGGGAGATCGGGAATCCATCCCCCTACCTGGAACGAACCGAAACGGCCACGAACGCTACAAGCCAAGGCGAAGCTCCCACGCTCCTCCTCACCCCGTCCCGTCTCTTCAAGCCACGAACCGTGCCGAGGTGGGCGTCAACGCGCTCCACTCGTCGCCACGAGTCCAACGGCGCCCTTCACGCCGCGATCCGTCGCCATCTCGCTCGCTTGCCCAGGGAGAGAGAGAGAGAGATCGTGAGGAAGAGGGGGAGAGGAAATGGGGGAGAGAGAGATCGAGAGTGGGGTAGAGAGGTGGAGGTGAGGGGAGGGGTGTACGTGAGGGAGAAGAAGAAGGGTTGACTTGCATTTTTTTTGTTGAAAAAAGACCACTAATTGCAAAACAACCCCCAAGCCTCACAAATTGCGCAAATGACCACAATGCGTAAAAGCATTAACATAACCGAATAAATGCCAGAAATGGCCTAAAAATCCACAAAAATAGTCGAAGTTCGCGGAATAAAACCTAAATCCGAACCATCAAAGATCCGCTAAGGCACGGGCCTTACAATCACATTCCAAAGGATCTGGTCTGTCTTCTGATCCCATTCCACTCTGAGGAAGGAGATCTGTTTCCCTTAGGTTTTCCATTCAAATTTTTGTCCGATGGCGCCTAGAAGAAGCTCTCGAAGGTCTACCTAGATGGAATCCAATGCCTGGAGAGGTGAGGACCCAGCTCCTCCACCACAGCAGGCTCCTACACCTCCACCTGCTCCACGGATGCGCCCACGGCCAATAATCAACCCCCGGCTGGTTGATTTTGGTGAGTTAAATGACCTCTTACCTGATTTAAGTGCCGCATTTGAGGTCCAAGCTGGCTGGATTGCTTTTGCAACAAGATACACCATGTATTATCCCAGCTTAGTCCAGCAATTTTATGGAAACTTGAATATGAGGAATGACCGTCTATATACTATGGTGAAAGGAGTTGAGTTTACCATTGATCCAGAATTATTTGAGAGGGCCCTAAGAGTTTCTGCTAGGGGCGAAGATATGGTCTATGGTCATGGTCACGTTGAGGAAACATTTATCCTCATGACCTGCAGTGAGTATGTGCACGGAGTCAGTAATTTGATAAAGCTGAATGCCAACCTCTTCCCACCACTGCACCAGATTATGCATCACATTTTCACTACTATTATTTATCCTAAGGGAGGTAGTAGAGATGCAGTTACAGAGCTGCACAAGTTTTTGTTTTACTGTGTTCTAAATGACTTACAAGTCAACATGGGCCGCCTGATGACAGATTTGATTGGGTCTTGTCGTACACAACGATGGCGATCTCTGCCTTATGCTTCACAGTTGACTGGGATATTTCTTCATGTTGGAGTTGGCCTGGCCGGGGAAGTTTAGGTTTCCATTCGGCAGGATGAAATATACAATAAGCACAAACTCCGTACATCCTTTGGATACTATTGGGGTCCCGATGGAGAGCTACATAGAGATGTGAGAGTTTATGGAGAAGAATCTGAAAATGATGAAGAAGAACAGCAAGGCCAGCGGGATGGTCAAGGGCAAGCCCCACCTCTAGTTCAGGCGGAGGAGCAGCCTCCTCCTCCTCCTCCACAGCATGTAGATCCGAAGGTACCTTCACAGTTCCATCACGAGGAGTCCTCCACTCAAGGTGCTGGACAGCCCTCTTGGGGAGATTTTGAATCTTTTGATAGGCACATTTCTGGATTATAAACTCGTATGGACGCTTTTGGGGAGCAAGTCTCCAACCTTGGGAATCAGATTGAGACCTCCTTTGAGAGGATTGCCACTTTTATGCACACCATGACTGGCCAGATGGACACTTTTTCCCATGCTTTAGACAGCCTTTCAAACCATATGGCCACCCTCACCGCAAGATATGAGAATACCCACCAGGCCTTCCGAACCACCAACCGCAGTCTTCTCACCATTGACCGTCAACTGCAACATCAGGACATCCTTCTGCACTCCATTGCTCGCCGCCTTCCTCATGATGATGCTGACCAGAGGAACTCTGCTCCTCCTCTTTCGTGACTGTCCTTGAGGTCTTCCAATGTCAACTTGGTCTACTTTCTCTTGTATCCCTCCCCACTTTTGATGATGCCAAAGGGGGATAAGTAGCTAGTATAGGCTTATATATAAGTAGGGACGCTTACAAGTTGGCACTTGAAGATCAAGCAAGGTCAACTGAAGAAATGAAGAAAGAAAAAACCCCTGAACAGAAAGCCGCATCGACGCGGCCCACTGCCCGTGTCGACGCCACAGAAGACAGAAAGCAAAAATGGCCCCTGGCAGCCGGATGCGTCAATGCACTGTAAAAGTTACGTCAACGCAGCTGAAGACGGTGAGTTGAAGAATGGCTTTTGCCAGCTGGCTGCGTTGACGTAGCCTGCAACCTGCGTCGACGCACCCTCAGAACACGAAGAAGCCCGTATGGGCACGCGTCACGCGTGCGGCTTGTGCTCTCTCTCAAAGCCTGATCGCAGCTCCTTCCAGAAGGCCGTATGACCGTACAAGGACGCGTGGGACAATATTCTTCAATCATTGGAGATTATTTCTGCCCCTTTTGCCTTGGAAAAGAAGAAAAGGGGGACTTCTGCTGCTATAAAAGAGACCCAACGCCCAAAAGAAATCCCCCCAGCTCTCTGCTTCACGAGCTGCTACTTCAAGCCTCCTCTGGGCAATTTGCAAGTTCCCCTGCGGCTCTACTGCGTGAAGAAGAGAGAGAGAGAGAGAGAGAGAGAGAGAGAGAGAGAGAGAGAAGGAGAAGGTGGGATGCTTGGGGGAGGGAGAGGAGTCAATGCTCCCCCCCCGTTCTGTTCTTTTCTTTTCTTTTCTTTGTTGTACATCTATCTTGTTGTTTTCTCCTTGCTTTGTTTTCTTTTCTTGCTGCTCTTCTGTACAAGCTAGTTATGAAATGATGTATTCCCTTGGTGGAGGGTGATGAATGAAATGAATGTTTTATTGTCTTCTATTCTATCTGTCTATTACGCTAGAATCTCCTTCAACTCCAGCCCTATGCTTGTTGTGAGATTGTTGCCATATGTTTCCTATCCGTTCTTCTGAGTTTTCTCGTCAGGGAAGAGCTATGTATCATGAAGAAGGTGCAGGCCTAGCCCATCCGATTACAATGGATTGGGTTTGGGGTTTTATCCCCCTTCGAGCTGTTGGTCCCAGGGCAGTTCTCAGTGTGCCTTCCTATCCTTATGATAGATACAAGCCCCATCGATGATATCAATCTCAATGGCCCCTTCCCAATACTTTAAGCAGGTTCGAATTACACTTCTCTTTGATACTCGATTTTGCGAACCTGAGCTATATGCTTTCTGCAGGCTCAATGTGTATGCCTTCTGGCTTCCTATCTCAAGAGATACCTACAGGAAAAGGCCATCAGCCCCTTCACCCACTCCTATGGGTTGTAAGGACTGTGGTTTAGTCCCAAATATGCTAAGATCTGCATTTCCTATGTCTGTCTAACTGCTTGGTTTCAGCTCATTGACAGGCCGCTATTCACCATCCTTGGCTGGTATGCCAATCACACACTAGCACAATGGTGTTTGCTTAAACGCCCCTTGGAGCTTGTTTCTGCATATTTTCTATGTTCTATCCATTCCTGAGCATCGCATGCTATAGCTTAATATACCCATTCGAGACACAGGCTTGCTAGCCTCATAGCATGGCCATGTGCACCCACTCACCGGGGTAATAAAAATGCTTTCTCTCTGGTTTGCTACCAATTACGAATGAGCACCTGTCATGATGAAGGGGCACATCACAGTTTTACACCGATCAGAATTCTCTCTTTAACCACCCTCATACCACCCTAGGATATGCTTCTCTATAGCATGTTCCCTGGTGGATGTTTCATCGGAGGGCTGGACATTAATGGCTTTAGAGCCAGCAGTAATTAACTGCACAGAATGCATGATGCGGCTAGAAAAAGAAGCATCCCTGGGCCAGTAGAGATCCCTTTGTAGACTAGTCCTCAGGGCATTCTCTCTACCCAATTTTGGGATATGGAGTAGCCGTCCATGGCTTACTCTAATTTCAGGGGCCATCTCAGGATTTCCTGTGGATTGGTTTCCTATTTTTCATCCCCAAAATCGGGGCCCGGGGGAGGTGCGGCCCAAATTTTCTCAGAATTATGGACTTAACAAATCTGAATTAATGCTCAAACTTGGACTAAACAATCAACATAATACTAAAACATGATATATTAAACACCTTATGTGCATTGTGCAATCTGCATTAATATTCATCATATCTTCATGAGCATGGTTGAACTTACCCCTTCATGCATTCCCCAACGTGGAATAACCCGTTCACACGCGTATTAAGTCATGCATGTGCATGCTTGCGAGCTGAGCTTTCTGCATAAGCCAACTTCACATTTCGGTCGACCAACACACGATTTCGGTCGGCCGAACCTTCCATGCATCGACGCACGAATGGGCCAGGTCGACGCACCTGTTGTCGTCTTGCTGACCTGCCCTTTCGGCAATTTCTCTTTGATCATCTAGGGTCACACCCTCCTGAGCCTAGCTATTGCCTGCTGACCAGCCCAGCTAAAACAAATTGTATGTCTTGTATGCATCTGCATTCACACCAGCATATGCTCAGCCCCCATGAGCATGATTAAATCATTACTCCATGCATCATACATGCCTCATGTGTGTAAGATAAACCCCATGCATCTGCATATGCATGCTTGAATTCCATGACTTGAGAATAGTGGTGTGTTAAATGAATTCAAAGAATCAAAAGAATAAGGTTTGAAGCTGAAGAAAGGACTAGGGTTAATCCCCTTTGAACTCCCAAACTAAGCTCGTAAAACGAATTAAAGGAGCGAGAGATAAAGGGGTTTTTGCCCACCAACGTCGGCTGCGTCGACGTAGCTATGCTCTGCATTTGGCCCCTACCATGGCCTCACACGTCAACGCTGCGCTCCTTACGCGTCGACGCCATCCTTCATTCCAGCACCCTGGCTGGCTTTGTGCGTCGACACCCTGAGAAGCCTGTGTCGACGCAGTGGCCTTCAGCCCGTTCTACATTTCAAAAGGGATAAAAGAAAAGGAAGAAATGATAATAACAAAAGAATAAACAATAAATAAGACAATAAAACAATCATACTGATGATACAAACCCTTATAAAAATATGATAATGCTTAAAGAATAGAAGGAAATAAATAAACCCGCAATGAAGGAAAAGAAGAGATGATGCAGCTCTCACCTCCCTTGGACCCTATGCATGGGGATATTGACAAGGCCTTCGCGGGCCATGCTTGAGCCTTGGCATCATCCCATCATGGTCAAAGCTTGACCCCGCTCTTGGCCGATAGCCCGCTATATTTTAACCAAATTTCCATTGGGATCCTCTCTTGAATATCAAACTTGCCATATCTCTGGTAGACATGTTTATAAATTGGGACTCTTGTCTAGATATGAATTGGTCAATTAATGACCGGCTTTGTTTAGCTGTTTACCCCTCAATGGGGGCTGCCTTATTGAAGTTTGGAATTCCCATTCCTTTCTTGAATTAATACCAATTTAAGGCCTTAGGGCCCCCTTCTCCTGGTGTTTAATCAAAGGTTTTCTCCTCTCTGAGGAGATGTAATTAACGATGTGACCTTTATGGCACGGCGGGTTCTTAGTCCTGACCTGATACCTACAATCGTATGGTTAGTCAGACAGAGCGCACCCGTGGCTTTGGACCATCCCAGTCTCGAAGCCCGAATAAATGTCACTTCAGTGACTGGCACGCCTTTACACTTAATAAAATGCTAAAAGATAAAACAAACACTAAAGATTTAAAAAGAAGCTAAAAGACTATCGAACTTTAGAGTTGTTCCAACAATAAGCTATGCATGCGTGTCCAATGTTTGTATGCGTGTTTGCCATTTGGCATTTGTGAGTGTCATTTGCATTTGTAGTTCTTTTGCATTGTCCTTGTGTCAATAAGTCAGTGTCTATGTCATTCGTCAAGGGTCAATGTAATATGTACTGAACTTGTAATGCAATGAATGGAATGCACTTGGTATTGGACATACATGTTGGTTCTTGCCTTTCATTTCTTCTCAATTTGAATTTGGCAAATATGATTGAATGGTTTACGTTGGTTTGGTTTGATGAAATGTTTATTGTAAATGGATTGATTGCCTTGCGGATTGTTGGTTTTGCCTATCCTCCAATTGGTTCTATATATATCAAATGGTGTCGGATGAAAGACAGGTCAGCCCGTCTGAAATCCCTCACTATGCGTGAGTGTAAACTCCGCCACGTACGAGAACCACGTGGGAAGTGTGCAAGCATATAATGTGTTGATGTCAAGCACAAATTGGTCTTAACAGCACGCAAATGTACTTAATAAAGTAGAGTTTTGTCATCATCAAAAAGGGAGAGATTGTTGAGTTTCCCTAGTTGATTTTGATGATAACAAAACCTCGATTTGTTAACGGTCTCGTGCCGTTCATAATTGCTTAAAAGCAAAAAAAAGAAGGCAAATTAAGGCCATTCTTCGTTAAGTTTGAATGTTCACATGATCACACTTCAAATGCTTTTAAAGTGCTACAATGAACCTCAAATGGATGTTCCAATACGTTCAATGCAAGGCTTGTTCATATGGATATATCTTTTCTGGGCTAACGGCCTATTTTTTCAGAGGAAACTGGTTTCGGTCGACCAATGTTGATGATTCGTTCGGCCAATGCTTCCAAGTTTCAAAACTCTAGAAAGTTATAGAGTTCGGTCGACTGATGGGTCCATTTCGGTCGACCGATTATCCCAGAATTGAAACGTCCAGTTGCCATCAGAGATCGGTCGACCGACCAAATATTTTGGTCGACCGAACCCTTCGAAGTAGCAAATGTTGACTTTTATTTTCTCCATCATGGGCAGCCATCTCTTTTGGACTTTTGAGTTCCAAAGCCCCCTAATCTGTCAGGAAACGTGGATCTATGTCTTGGCATGTCCCTTGACCATCCCAAGTGTTATATAAACACATTTTTGGGTCAAGGAACCCTAATCACTCAAGTGGATTCAAGGGAGGCTATCAAGGGAGAAAGAAGGCTGCTGCAACACCTGCGTGAACAATACTCCGTCCAGCCATTCTTCATCAAACCTCAAGCATTTCAAGATCAATCTGAAGCCAATCAACTGGAAATCAAGTGGAGAAGCAAAGCCTAGTCCAAGATCTGCATCATCTACTCAGGAGGAGTCTAAATCTGAAGTTTTCATTTCTGCTTCTTCTTCTAAATTCCTTGAGCTTCAAGTGTGTATTCTTTGTAATCTGTAAACACTCGTGTGTGTGCGGATCTACTTGGATCTGTGTGTGTGTGTGTGTGGATCTCTTCAGATCCGCGTGTGTGTGCGGATCTCTTCAGATCCATGTGTGTGGCTTTATCTTGTAATCCCTTACAAGATAGTGTGTGAATCCTCATGGATCTTGAGGGGTGGACGTAAGTTACCGTCGTTACATCCGAACCACCTAAAAATCGCTATCTATTGTGTGGTTTGGTCCATTTCTTCTACCCCATTCTATGTTATTGTTAGTGCGTATTAATTCTTCTACGTTTTGTATTTCAGATCTAGCATAATGATCAATCATTTCTATAATAGATTTTTGATATATCAAAAGGTGGTTTTGATTTGACAAGGTCAGTCTTGTCAGGACGATAGCACCTTGCCTGAGCAAGATCTTTGGATTCATACCTCCGCCTAGTACCGAAGAACTATCATGGTGATAGATTTTGATAGATCTAATTTGTAATTAAACAGATCCGAGTTTCTAAGTTACTATTTTATCACATCTATTTTAATTGGGTAAAAATTTTCTAAAATTTGTAATCACCCAATTCACCCCCCCTCTTTGGTGTCATTGATCGCGAGACTTTAGATTTGAGGGATAAACCCAGAAAATTAGAGTCCTAGAGTAATTATTTCATGGAAAATCCATTGGATAGAATCCTTGGGGTGGATAGAAGGTGATTTGGATCGAAATATTCGGGGAGGAATCCCTAAAGGAGGACTCTAGGGTGATCAAGACCGAAAAAGACCTGTTCTGACTGGGCTCCGAAATTTTGCAAGAACGCAGTCTATCGCCCAACCGCGATCAGACTTGAAGATGGTCACGCGATAGACCGCGTTCAAGCTTGTTTAGCCGAAACATGAAATTTTGAAAAAAATGATTTCTAGGATTTAACGGACCAGAAAAAGAATAAAATGGGCTCATAATGGATCAAGGAAGACTCAAAATGATGGCTAATTTGGGACATCATAGATGTGAACAAGATAAAGACTCAACTTGTAAACTAAAAACGGGTGTCTATGTCTACACTCCTCCCTATCTCTTCTTCTTACACGTCGTCTTCTACTTCTTCTTCCTCTCTTCTTCAAACTTCTCCATCTGCACCTCTTCTTCTCTCTCCAATTCTCCTCTCTCTAGAGCTCTCTTCTAAATGCAATGTCCAATCCAGTTTGGGCGACGAGTTGCAAGGGCGGCTTGTGTTCAAAGGCTCAAGGAAGATGACAACGTCATCTTCATCCCCTTTATCACGGCCGCTTCCTCTTCCATAACTCTCCACCTTTAGTTCTGTTTAGATTTTATTTTTGAGATTGTAATTTTTATTTCTTAACACTTTCATATTGTACTCTCTTTTATTTCAAGCAATAAAATTAGTGGTTTGATTTTCTCTCTTTAGCTCTTACTCTCTCTCTCTTCTTCTTCCTCTCTCTCTCTCTTTCTTTCTCTCTTTCTCTCTTAACACACCAAATTTCTTTAGATAGATCTATTTCTTTTAGATTCTAAAAATCACAACCATCAAATTTTGCTCTTAAAAGGAACACAAAATTTTCAATTTGAAATTTTAACCTCCGTGGATTCGACCGGTGCTTGCTACTACAATATATTGTTTTATTCCATTGCGATTTCAATATTTTTAACATTGATTGAATGGTGCTTTTAACGATGAGAATCACGACACATCAGGACCTACTCGCTGGAGCCCAGGAGGGAGAGGGCATCGCAGGGAGGGTGGGGAGTGGTCGCTTGAGCTCGCCAGAGGTGGGGGAGAGGGAGGGGGAAGGGGAGTTATCGGAGGTGAGGGAGAGGGGCCACAAGTGGCACCCCTCTCTCTCTCTCTCTTAAATATAAGGGTATTCTTGATATTTCATATTTTTAAATGATTTTTTAAATATTAGCCGAGTTGACACCCCCAGAATCACAAGGTATAGCTACAACAATATGATACATATCAGGGATATTCTTCATAATATAGTAAAAGTGGGGGAATAACTACAAGGATGGTGTTTTATATATAGGGGTATAGATCTAAAAATCCCTATATCAAAATATGACCACTCCTATGAGAGAGATAAGGAGAGATTCACACTAACGTAACACACTAACACAAGTGTTTGTCAATGGCCCCCTATGATGCTCATTTCTAACCCCACCTGTCTATCCTATTCGGACTTTAGATTCTCTCTAGGTGAGATGGACAGCAAGGCTAATTGCAGTCGAAGACTCTTCAAATTCTCGATATCCATGTCTCAATTACGTGCACTTATCAAGTAGACTTCAATGCTACTGTTGGTCATCTTTCCCCTATCCTAGACTTTGGCTAAGTAGGGGGTGTCATGAGAATAACCTTATATGATCAATCAAGTATATAACGTCTCTCGGATTCTTGTCTAAGGTAGTACTCACGGGGAGTCACGATCGCTAGTGTAGTGTTCTCTCAAGCCTACAAGTTAGAACCTCCGGATAACATGCACGAGTAAGTAAGTAGTCCACACATATATATACTGTATATATGCACCATCCACATTGTAAATCCAAAAATTTTGTCAAAGTACATTAAGTTTTTGTTTGCAAATCGAAAAACATTCAAAATAGGTGACGATTGAGTTCAGATGAAATAAGTCACACTTGATACACACCTCCGATCCATATGAAATGTCTCACAAGGTCTGATGCCTTCTCCTGAGAATACATCACGTCATCCGGCCTTATCTTGAAACACATCACCTGGATACTAACACTACACTTGTGATCGACATCTCCTAGCAGGGAGCTGCACGCCGAGCCACCCTCCCCTCTGGTCGCAGGGAGCCCCCTCCCTTGCGAAACGTCCGCTGGGGGGAGCTCCCGCCGGGAACTCTCCCCCCCCCCTCCTCCTCCTCTACAGGAGGCCTCTGTCAGGTGAGTCTTTAGGACCCTCCTGGATTTTGTCAGGGGGGTTTCTAACCCCTTCTGGACCTGTCAGGGGAGCTCCTCCGATCTCCCCTAGAAACCCTTCTCCGCCCCCCACCTCCTCCCCCCTGAACCCCCTCCTCGCTCCGCCAGCCCTTCGCCCCCCTCTCCCTGCCGGCCCTCCATCCCTCTCCTGTCACCCCCCCCCCCCCGCCCCCCACCTCCCTGCCTTTCCCCTCCCCCCCGCCGACCGCCGCTCCCCACCCCCACCCCCTATCTGCCCCCCCCCCCCCCCACCCTTCTCTACCCGTCTTCCCGCCTCCCCCCCTCCTCCCTGCCGGCCGCGCCCCCCTCTCCCATCACCCTTCCCCTGCCGCTCCCCCCCCACTAGCCCCTCATCCCTCACTTTTCTCCTTGTCCGATCACCTCACCTTCCCCCGTCACCCTCCCCTCCGATTCGCCCCCCCCCCCCCCCCCCGCCTCCATCCGCCGGCACCCCTCCCCCCCTCGCCTCGTCATCCCCCCTTCACCGCCTCCTTTCCTCTGGTTAGTCCCCCCCTGTCCGCTCCCCGCTCTGACTTCTCCTCCTTCTTGCTCCCCCTCCGCTGTCCCCCTTCCGTCCACACCCCCTCCGTCACCCTCCTTCCTCCTCCCCCACCTTCCGGTTCTCCCTATAACTCTTTTGAAAAATCGGCCCTTCCCCCACCCATCCCACTCTCCGGATCGGTCCCCCTCTCGGCGATGGGCGCTCCCCTGAGTACCGGACAGTTCATCCGTGATGTTGGTGATTTGTTCCTGCAATCAATTTTACAAGGGCTCGGAGAAACAGAGCTTATTCCCCGTGCACCCAACTGGATGCTGGCCACCCGAGCACCTTCCTCACACCGCTATCAGTAAAAGCGGTCTGGCAGTCTTGTGCTGCCCGACGAAGGAATTCGTCATCTTCAGAAGCGGCTGACTATTCCTGGTTGTCTTCAGGAGCTCCCAGCAAAGTCGGGCGTTCACGATCTCCTCTATCTGTGTATGTACTTCGTGTGTCTCCGATGGATTGTGGTCAATATGGGTCAGACATGGCCGTTCATGTACGATTCTAGGTCAAGTTTGATCATGTACTATGTTTATCGTTTGGCATGAATTAATATCGTATGTTGTCAAAAAAAAAAGAAACACATCACTTGGGTTTGATTGATGCCATCTGAGGTGAATGTTCAGGCACAATTGGAATAGAAGAAACTCAAAAAATTGACCAACTAAAAATAGTATAGAGCGGAAGATGTTATCTTTAGTAGTCCTAGTAGATTAGTATACATGTCCAAAAAATAATTTCTTCCGTCAAAAAAATTTATGTGAAAATAAAAAAGATTTGGACCACACATGAATCTTTGCAAGATTAAAAGAGCTTATATGGGTCTTTGACCAATTTTCACGGTTGATAAAAAATGAAGAGATTATAAAGATATGTTCAGATAATGCACTAAACATTTAATATATTTGAATTTGAAAATATAATAAAACAATATATTATATTCTATGTCAAGATGAAATATTATAGTTGGTATGCGTATTCGCTGAATTATACAATTAGAGAGAATAATACAAATATGTATAAACTGAACAATGTCTTGTCGAGACTCCTTCAGTTAAAGCACGTCAGCCAATCATAGGCAATTGAAATAAAATCAGGAGATAAACAAGTATAAAGGTTCAACATGAAGGTCATCCAGGGATGAAGATTGTAATCAATGAAAGTCAACTAAAGTCAACAATTAAAATTCAGTTGAAATAATAATAGGCGTAACATTTAACCTGATTGATAGCAATTATAAGAATTATTTGGTAGAGCGTATATAGCCTAAAATGTAGTTGAAATTACAGTTGAAATTTCAATTGGAATCTCATTAGAAAAGTCACAATTGAAAGGGCCAGCTGAAAGGCCTCTTTGCCTAAGTTAAAATAGTCCAAAGTCTATAAATTGAATATGTCAATCGTGTTGAAATATATATATATATATTTACGGAAGCATAATCGAGGGATTACTCTATCAGACAGATCAACAAATAACAAATAGTATATAGAATTTAAGTTTAGAAAGATCAAATTTGGTTGAAACACGGTGTCGCTTTCTTTAGAGTCGTTTCGCCCCTACACGGTGTATTAGGCTCTACGGTGAAATTTTCCCCAAGATACGACGACCCAAACGATGATGGTGCAAAAGTACACTCCAAGTTGTGACGCCAGGGCGAACACCACAACTGACCACTTCGAGCTCTTACAGAGAAAGATGACAGGGAGGAAGAAAACGAGAGGATGCACAGTTCGCGTTAGTTCAACCCTGGGAAGAACTTCTCCCCTAAATAGATTCCCAATGGGAGTCTAAAATTGGTCAAGTACACGAACATACATTTCCGTTTCTAAAGAGATGCGAGATAGAATCGGAGAAGACGCAAATAAAAACTAAGAGACACTTGGTGAAAAGGGTAAAAATAAAATAAAAGAAAATTAAACGTCAAATATCACACACACGACACGGCACCGGCAAGGCAAAATAATATGCGCACGTGTTAAATAGGAAGTAGACCAAAGAGCCCAATAAGTTCAAATAACCCAATTTCTATAGTGTCTCAAAAAAAGAGTGCATAAGATAGTAAAGAGTCCCAATTAAAAGTAGATGAAAATTTTTTTCATCCTTCGACGCGAGACAAAATCACGTAGGGACTCAAATATTAAAAATTTTAAATCATTAAATCCAACAAATCGAACAATGCTTAGTCGCATGACTTTAACTAAGAGATCTGTTTCAACGAAGGGACTCGCTTCAACTAAGCAACAGTTTTAACTGAATAATACAAGTAAAAGCTTTCTAACTTAGAAAGTTAGTCGGGAGGCTTCGACTGAGCATGGATTGTAACTGAGGAATGTGGAAGGTGTTTCAACTAGAAATTTTACCGACTACCCTTACGCAAGGGTCAATACAATTGAAGGACTCAGTAGAGTTTGACTGAATGAATCAACTTAGTATTTGAGCTAAGCGTTCAACCTAAACGATATTCAATTAAGATAAAATATTAAAATTATATTTTTAACTTAATTATAATTTGTCATATCTGAATATTAATACTTTTACTAAAACAATATCATCGCACAAAACATGAGACTTAATATTGTCATTAAGGAGCATGGTTCTAATATGGGATCGATGTGTTTGACGTGGGGTTGTGTGAGTTCACATTTAGGTTTGCATCTTTCAGGGGAAAGGGGAGCTGCCAATCTCATGTGATCAACGGCCAGGATCTATTCTTATAAAATTAAAAGGGCAAGCGAACAATCGAGTTTAAGAAGTGGTTCCATACACTCATCCAAACAATAAGGGGCCCTTTGATAACGGGTTAGGATAGCCTACCCGGGTTTAAAGTGGGGTAAGATATCCTTGTAAAAAATTACTTTTGATTTGATAACACATACTTCATTCTAGGTTGGATCAAATAATATCACATCGCTCTTCCATGCTAACAAGAATAACCAGAATATGTAATTTCTAAGATTCAAATTGCAAATTGAATCAAATAATATCACCTCGCTCTTCCAGGAGCTTGTCAATGTGTACATTGATACTAGGAAAGAGGATAAACTTTATGGAGAAACTTCCAAGAACTTATCAATTTTTTCACATATGTAATGAATGTGACATGGTGTTGAAGGGGGGCTCAAATATAGCATTTTCTCCTAACATTGGGACGGGTTGCCTTATATTCAAGGCCATCCAACCTTCCTTAAAACAAATGTTTCATCATTGCCCTCACTCTTACCTTGCCAAATAGATAGTTACTTGGTTGAAAGGAAGCCTGCAATTGAAGAATGTGGTCAGTCCATGAAGAATACCTCAATTCCATAATTTATTTTAAGTGAGAATATTGATCACACCTTCTTCTCACCTATCTTTTGATATATACACCTTATCTAAGAACATTGAACATACCTTATGCCCAACAATTACCAGCATACGTAAACGTTTATAATCAACAAAGATAATTTGTAAATCGATTTCTCCTCATTGTAGTTATGTCATTGCACAATAGAGACAAGGAAAAGTTGTATGGTATACTACAATAACACCATTAGTCATACAAGGATTGTAAAACATCATAGTTCAATACAGAATTAAAGTAGATGACAAGAAGTTCTAATGTGGCCTCAAACAATAATAATTAGATGTGAAAAGAAGATATCATCAACCCAAAGACACCTAAATGTGCCCATCAATGCGCCCCCCAGATGTCATCAGCTATATAGTTCCTCAACTCTTCCCCTGCTGCCACGTCCAAGTTGTTGACATGAACGTTGTTGGGAACATCATCATCTCCAGCATCGTCAACCCCTACATCATCCTCCCCAACCCGATTAAAATACCAATCAAACCCCTGCTCACGTCGAATGAAATTTTGAACCACACAATAGGCAAGGACTATCTTCCGTTGTGTAGGCCATGGATAATTATTTCCCTCTCACAAGATTTGAAATCTCATCTTTAAGACACCAAATGCACGTTCAACCACATTGGGTAGATGAATATGGCGATGATTAAATTTCTCCTTCTTATTGCAGTATGGCATATGTGCTCAACCACGGAAGGTTGCAAGGCGGTACCTTTGCCCTCAATATGGCGCTAAGAATGATCTTGTGTTAGCATATCCAGCATCCATTAGGTAGCACTTCCCACTTGGTACACTAAAGCCTCCTTCCTCCAGCGTCCACTTCAACACCCTCATGTCTACAGTCGAACCTTCTCAACCTACACAAACAAATTGAAATAGCATGTTAAACGACACTACAGCCATTACATTCTGAGTTATACATTGTTTGCGATTGTGAAAGCGGCCTTGGTCTTCCACACGCACAGTTGCCGGGACATGGGTCCCATCGATTGCTCCAAGTGCATCCTACATGTAAGGTATCCACACCCAAATTAAATTTAAATCTATGCTAATTGTAAATTTTCCAATAATGGGGTTTGTTAGGCTATGCCTACCTTGAAGAAGGGGTAGAACCTTTCCTTCCCACGAATGAAAGGGTGACATTCATTTACTTGTGTAGGTAGTTGGATGAAATCTGACTTTATAGAAGCCAGTGCATTGACAACGCGATTCACATATGAACTAATGGTCTAAGAAGAGTGCTGAAAATGTTCACAGAGAGCTCCTGTGGAGACTCCATGGCCAACGGCATGTAAGAACATCGCTAGTTATTCATTTGCAGACATGTATCGTGAGTCCTTCAGTAAACCTCTGTTTACCAACATGTCACTCAATCGTATGAACATTGTCGGATGAAGACGAAATACATTATAGCACCTTTGTTCATGGCCACTCAAAATTTCGTGAATCCATACATGGCCACCATAAACAGATGAGTGCATCTGGCGCCTAGGAATGACAGGGGCTTCATCTGCTTCTATTTGGTCGAGTATAGCCTCCTCGATGTCATTGTACATTTCCTCTTCTTCCTCGATAAACTCCATGAGTAGTTGATTTAATACTACATCACAATTTATACATACACAAGATGATGAATAAAAGGAGGAATAATGAGTGTTGGGACTGGTGCGATATATTCAGAGGGGGGGTGAATGAATCTCCCCTTCAAAATATTGCCCCAATTGAAAACTTAGAACACTCAGAGATGAGAAGTTAAAAATAGATTCAGTTCTACCAAAATTGAAAGACTGAAACTGAAATACAGTGATGTGTTTAATCAAACACAAAACATGCAATCAAATCTCTACTAAACAGAAGAAGCAGATCGGCCTAAGCGTTCATCTAGCGGAAGCAGAAAAGAACATTCAAACCACAGTGCACGAAGAGTTTTTAGGTGGTTCAGTCCGCAGACCTACGTCCACCTCACACTCAACTCGAGTGTGGATTCCTGCTGACTCACAGCTTGAACGGCTGGGCAGCACAGCTTGCCTACATCAGCTGGGCCTCACAGCTTTCCATCCGCTGAGCATCACAGCTTGCTATCCCGCTGAGCATCACAGCTTGCTGTCCCGCTGAGCATCACAGCTTGCTGTTCAAGGTAACCACCTTGCCTGCTGAGCATCACAGCTTGCTCTGCTGACTAACAACTTGAAGCAAAGAGTGTAAAAGAAAATAAGAAATGATAATACACAGTGACTGAAAGCTGTAAAAGATAGCAACATAAACGTGACTCCCACAGGAGCAAGTTGGTCTGGATCTGATCCAAGAGCCAACAGATAACAGATCTTCAATGAAGTCTTCTATCTTCTTCTTCACGAACTCTCTCTCTCTCCTTTCACTCTATTTTTTTTTCTTCTGCTGATCTCTCTTTCTCTTTTTCTCTTTCTCTTCTTCTGGATCGTGCAGGCTCTCTCTCTCTCTGCTTCTGCTTTTTCAGATGGGCTCCCCTACTTTGATTACTTTGCTCACGATCACCACCCTCTCTTTTCTCGAAGGAGAAGCTTCTTTTTATAGCAGCAGCAGGTAGGTGGGCGTGTGTCCTCCACAATTCCCGCCCAATAGCTTAGACCACGTGGCAGCATTTCAACCTGCTGCACTACACGTGTCACGATCCTGACTTCTTGGATCACGTGCCTTTCTTAATCACTTCGAGCAGCAGTCCTGTCAGATCAGGCTTGTTATCAGTGTGAATTAATCTGATAGGAAAGAAAGGATGCATCGAGAATGTTTGATATTTTAACAGAGCCTGTACAGACTTGATGCTCAAGATGCAGTGTGCATAGAAGAGAGTATGTACAACGGGAATGAATGCATGGACATGTCATCCACAAGTGTACAGACTTTGAATGCATGTAATGCATTTTTTATATGGAGAAGTATGCACATTGAAGGTGAATGTACAGACTTGCTGGAGTGATGATGCATGAGCTTAACCACTCGTACCAGCAATGGAATGTATAGACTTTGTGTGCATGCGACAACCAATGTACAGACTTGCTATGCCTTTAATCATGAATGCATAATGCACAAACTGTGTGTGTGCATGTGTGGACTTTGAGTGCATGACACTGCCTTACGTATGTATGCAGAACATATGGACTTGAATGCATGGTGGCGAATGTACAAACTTTGTCTTGAAAGGTGTACAGATGCATATGAAAAGAGTATGCAATGTACAGACGATGCACATATTGCCACTTAAGTGTGTACAGACTTGCTAGAATGATGCATGAACAAGACAGTAACGAATGTGCAGACTCTGCATGAAACAACCGAATGTACTGACTATGTGCATGCATGAAGAGCACGGGCTGTACATACTTGATATCAAGCAGCGATGTTCCGACTTGACAGATGCAATGTTCACGTAATGTACAGACTTGCTGAACTACAGCATGGAAATAATAGCAAGGAATGTGCAGACTTTGTGTAATGCCCCGGGTTTTTCGGATCCTCGTTCGTGGGTCCCGGATCTGGTTTCTCGGAACGTCCGACTCTGTTGTGTCTGAAATTTCGTTTCGGATATCTTTCGTGTTCGGATCGGCGCGATCCGGAGTCGTTTCGGAGGCCCGGAGGCATTCCGCGACTTTTTCCGCGTGTGTTTTCCGATTTCCGGTGTGGGTTTCGACTTTCCCTTCGGAACCTCGTTGCGGGTGAACCGGGCCGTTCACCTAGGCGAGTGTGGTACCGTTGCGATCGGCGCGTTCCGAGGATCGCGAGGGTGTGATTTTCTATTTTTCAGGATTTTTCCGAATTTCCGGATTTTCCTATATATTAACCCACCCTCTCTCTCCCCTCTCATTTCTCACTCTTACCCTCTCTCTCTTCTCCCACTCTCTCCTCTCCGGCGGCCGACGGACCGAGGCGGGGGCGAGGCGGGGCGATGCGGGCGAGGAGGACGGCGAGGATGGGTCGAGGATGGAGGCTCGAGGGCGTGGTGAAGCTCGGCCGTGGGTTCGTGGAACGGCGAGGCTTCAACGGCGTTTTCTTCGTGGATCGGCATCCACGGTGTGCGAAATCTTCGGTGGAGGTAGGGTGATGGACCCTCAGCTCGTGCTCTTTCTTTTCCCGCAAGTTTCTTAGGCTGCGGTGAGCCGAGCGGGTCGTTTGGGGCGTTTTGAGGAAAATCATGTTTCGGGGAGTGATCGCCCGATCTAGTGATTCATTGCGTTTCTGGCCGATCCGAGGCCGTAGATGCATGCTAGGGGTTATTTTGGCGCTTCCCCTATGTTTTCCCCCTCATCCGTGGATGTTTGGGGGCGTGGCGTGAATTTTTGGGGTTTTCCCGCCGTTCACGGTTTTCCGAAATGATCGCGGTCCACCAGTAACCGCTATCACTGGTCGCGGTCGTGGGAGAACCGCTTTCATCCTTGTGTTTTGGTCGAGAGCGTTGGCAGTGTCGCGGTCGTGCGATAGACCGCTTTGGTCTAGTCGCAGTCATGGGATGACCGCTACTGTCTGGTCGCGGTCCTCGGGCGACCGCTACCATCGGGGTTACGCCTGGATAGTCGCGGTCGTGAGGTGACCGTGACAGCATGGTCGCGGTCTCCGGTCGACCACTACCATATGGTCGCGGTCCCCGGTCGACCACTATCTGGTCGCGGTCACCAAGTGACCACTACCACGTTCTGGTTCCTGTTTGCGTTGTTTTGACCTCCGGCCAACCCGGTTGTGACCCAGTGGTTGACTTTAGGTCTCGTGAGTGTCTCAGACACCCCGTGGAGTTCCGTGACCATGTCTTTGGGTGTCCAGAGGTCCCACTTACCTCGTTTTGCGTGTCATGAGCTTAAGGGTCCGGGTGATTTTTCAGCGTCCCGATTGTGTTGTGTTGGTCTCCGGTCGACTCGGTTGTGACCCAGTGGTCGACCTCTGACCTTGTGAGTATCCCGGACACCCCATGGGTTCTGTGTCTGTGTTTTTGGGGTGTCGAGAGGGACCGTATTGCCTCGATTAGCGTGCCCATAGGTGTGGTGGATCCAGGTGAACCCACGTGTTCCGGGCTTTCGTGTTACGCATGATCGAGTCACCGTGCATCGGTGGGTGTGCGGTGGGGTCTCCCCCGCATGTCATGGGTTTTCTTTAGAAGGTGATTCCCATGTGGGCCATGTGCTTGGCCTTGGACTCCGAGTCCAGTTATCCGGCCTGGGGCTGGAGGTTTCCCGCTTGCTTCAAGATGGGAAATCGACATGGCGGCTTGTATACTGCCCTGGGAATCGTGCTTCTGTGTTTTCCGTGTGGCCCGTGTGGGTGGCCTTAGTCCTTTGCATTCCCTTTCCGAGGGAGTGGTCTTGACGGCTCGTGAGCTGTCTCGGTACTTGTGCTACCGTGGTTTTAGACCTAAAGATTGGACTAGATTGACGGCCTTATGCTGTTGCGTACAACGGTCTTGACCCCGAGTCTTGTGACTCAAGGACCGTTGGGTGTAGTGCGTCTAGAGGACTGCCCAGAGTCCAATGGCTTAGTGCCACTTGAGTTTTCTCGACTCTCGCGCAGGGTGCGTGCGTGGCTGAGGACTGCGAGTCCTGTTTCTTCTCCGACTGTGGTCACCGTGCGACGAGGCCGGTACGTGGGGTGGTCCCCGTACGTCGTCAGATTCGGACGTTGTTTTCCGTTGAGTTGAGAGTCTACTCCTTCAGTGACCCTCCACTAGTCGTAGCCTACCAGTACGCGTGTGTCGGTCGCACCAGGGAGTGGTGTATGGGCTTACCCTGAGGGCGGTTTTAGACTGGTTTCTGTCGGGCCCCTCGTCGTAGCCAGAGTCCGGTTGCGGGGGAAAACCAGTCAGAGGGCCAGACCTAGGACGCGTGGTCTGTGTGTGCACACGTGGTTGGGGACAGTGGACGAACGTCGACGGGCGTGACCCCAGCTAGTCACTTGTTTGTGGTTACTTGTACGGTGTCTGGGCCTTTGGTAGGAGCTATCACGTCAGGCGATTCACCTGCGGCGCGGTGTAAGACGTCAGGGGACGCTACCGACTGTGCTTCTAGTGGGTGGTACTCCTGTCGAGTACGGAGTGACAGACTGTCAGTCTCTGTGTTTTTGACCTTCGGGTTTTCGGTCGTGTTGACCGGTGAGTTCGGTTGTTTCACCTTGGCGCATGTGTCGGTTCTTGCGCCGTGAGACTAGTGCTAGTGGCTTTACCGAGGTGGCGTCTTGTGGTGCGGTACCCGCGATCGGATGGTCGGGGTTGCACCTTGGACAGCATGTCCAGGTTGGCTGTCCGGGGGACAGGCCTCTACGGCGTGGTTACCGTGTGTTTTTACTTCGGTAGGTGGTACTAGCGTGGTTTGGTAGCTTCGACTTCGTGATCGAGGTGTGCCTTCTGGCAGTAGGAGTAGCTGTAGTACCGAGTTTTTGACCGGCCACCGGTTTACTGTTCCTGCTGTAGTTGTAGTTCTCCTTTCCGTTACCGCCGCTGTTTCCGGTTGGGGTTCCGCAAGATCCCTGCTGAGTCTCTATTTTGGAGACTCATTCCCTGCTTTCAGGTGTGGCGGTTCTTCCTCGAGGTTCGAGGGTGCGGAGCGGAGGTTCTCAGTTACCAGCTTGTCGGGCCGAGTGTTCACTTGGCATGTGGTACGTTTTACTGTTTTAGACTGTACTTTCTATTGGACTGGACTCTGTTGTAGTTGTTTATTTATTTCTGTTAATTATTGAATTGTCCTGCTTTATTTCCTATTTCTTTGTGCCTCCACACTCCTTTTAGCCCTTCCGAGCCCTCCCGGCTCGTGGGCGGCGGTGCGAGTCTCGGGTTATCGGGCCTTCCCGGTAATCGGATTCTCGGGTCGTTACACTTTGTATATGTGCGAAACTCATCAATGTATAGACTATACATATGCATGAAGAGCACTGGCTGTGCTGACTTGATCGAGTGAACCACCAGAGGATGTACAGACTAGCCACTAGAGAGTGTATAGACTTGAGTTGATGCAGTCTGGACAAACTCTGCACAGGCCTAGACAGTTTACCATGCACAGACTTCATATGCATAATGCACACGCATCGACTTTGAATTAAAGCGACTGATGGATGCACCAATGCAGTGTATGCATACGACAGATAATGAATCGATGCAATGTATGCAGGAGAACTAACAGTGCAGTCTATTAACCCTGCACCGATGCAAACTACACTTGTCATGCAGGAACTAGAGTTGCACCAATGCAGAGATAGACAATGCAATGAGATGAATGTGCCCACTCTCAAATCAAGCAATCAATCATGCTCATAGTATACATCAATCATGCTCATAGTACTTGCAGATATCAAAACAATTCGAATTCATAGTGACATCAATAACATTTATACTCATAGTGCTTGCTGACATCAAAACCACAGGGGCACAACAATCTCCCCCTTTTTGATGATGGCAACACTATGAGTCACTATGAGACACACAGATCCAAACTATTCTCCCCCTTTGACGTCATCAAAAATTAAGCAGGAATGAAAAGATGAATGTAACATCTCCCCCTTTGACCTCATCAGAAAGGAAATGGTTTGAGAGTGTAATGAAAGGCATGTATGAACTATGATACCCATTCTCCCCCATAGAACCATGCATAATGAGTCCTGAATAAGAACTCCCCGTATCAACATGAATATTTGACTATTCTCCCCCTTAAATGCAGATGACCCAGAACTCCCCCTAAAGTGCAGGAATGAACTCTGGTTATCCAATGAATCAATCTGAAATCGGCCACCACAAGAAATCCAAAGCAATAATGGTTGTGGCACCTCACATATGCATGAACAAAATAGAGCAGGTGGAAAATCCACAGAACCAGAGGTAGTTGCATTAGAAGGATGGAAGATTCTAACAGTGTGGAGAGGAGTTCATCTTAGGAATCAATCAATTGATAATGTAAATGAAGTAAATGTAGCCAAGGGTAGTAGAGAATAGCAGCAAGCAAGGCACAAGATCTCCAACAGCTGAGTTAGCATGATGAATAAGTTGTCAGAGATGAACCTGATCAAACAAACTAGTATGGCAGGTACCACAGTAATAAGTCCTCACAAGAAAAGACTCTCCTATCATAGGGGGTTATGAATAAACTGACATGACCCAATTGATTTAATCATGATGTATACTAAATTTGTCAATTAAATTCAATACTCATATCTGAAGGCAGGTTTTAATAAGGGTGAACCAATTAATCAAGCAATACTCAAGAACAACCACCTTCCATCTTACTCAAATGAACTCAATGACCACTTTGAGAGATACATAGTATAGAATCAAGATTAAACACACTTAAAAAGATGTGAGTTGACAGCTTTTGCAAGAAATTTTCATTTGAAGCACTTTATACTTTTCTTGAGCAATTTAGGTCAATCAACACCTTTTTACGTGAGGCACAACACGTCTCAGGTGAAGTGACCCAGTTACTCAGTGTGATAACTGTCATTGCCTCTCAACATTGAGACCAGAGTTAGCAATAGAAATGTCTTTTTACGTGAGGAGACACCTTGATTAGAGGGCAGACTCCCTAGTTACTCAACACAAATATGCCATTGCTCTGTCTGATTTTTCAATAAATTTTTACCAGAGATAACTATGGCACTTCATGACATAGGATTAATATATTTCATTCATACAGCACCCAGTTTCTCAGTTACAAAGTCATTACTCCGAATACAATTTTTTCTTTATAGTCAACATTTTTCAAGGTGATGTTTAAAAACAATGCTATCTCTATGTATCTCTGCCAAAGAAGCCTAAATATCACATTTTCATATTACAGATGATTGAGTGTAGGGTATCCAATGCACAGTTGGTTAAAATTTATTAACACTTATCATTCAGATGCTTTCAAGTCATTTAAATGCAAATCTAAGAATACATAAAACTTATATCAGTCTGAATCAATGGTCATTCTTAAACCTATATGATAGGAATTTCTTTTAAGAGTTCAAACTAAAACATGGTACACCACATAAGGATCTCAGATCAGTCCAACCAATGCAACTTAACAGCTCATTATCACTAGAACAAGAATTAGATTAATCAGACCAACTTGAAAAGATGTGAATGTTTGATAGGTGCAAGCTGGTAGAGCAAATGATAGCAGGAGAGAAGAGCATCAAATATATGCAGAGCAGAATCAATTTCAGTAGCTGACTCTGGAATACAGATAGATCAGCTATGCAAGATGAGAATAGCAGAACATTCAGGTTATCCACTAGAGAACATTAGAGTGATTCAAATAACTAAACAAGAGGGATTCAGGAAGTGAGGAACAGATGAATCTGACAAATCTCCCCCTGTCTAGATGCAATGAGGCTAATCATGAGCATGATTGAGCAATTCCCATTTCAGACAATTTCAATTTAGCACCAACAGAAGAGTAGATGCATCACATGATTGAGCAACATGATATACAGTCATTTCAGATTCTCAATTTTTAGATGATGAATTTTAAACAGAGTGTTCAGAACTGACCTGAAGCGTAGGATCGTGGGGTTTTCATTTTGAGTGTCTTAGTTTATTAACCCCCTTTATTCATTCCAAGGCACACCTGCAGCAAAACAATCATTTTGATCCTGCAGGAACCCAAGCCGCCTTAGGTCCTGTATTAGACCTAACATGAGTTCTAAACAGTCTTTTAGCAACATTATCATCAAAATCTATCAAATAACAGTTAGTCATAGAATGTCCAATTCTACCACAATATCTACATGAACCAACATGTTTTCTGGTCCTATAGTGCATATCAGCAATATGATACCCATGAAATTGAGCATAAAATGTTCTATTGTTTACATGGACATTTTGTTTCTTATTCTCATTCATCCAACTTTCAGAAGATTTATGACCTGGCTCACCACAGTTGAAACATGAAAGATTCACAGGTCTTTTGGCAGAGAATTTGGAGAGTTGGTTATTACCATAGCCTCTTTGGGCATGCCAACAGTCCTTGACTGTGTGGCCATACTTCCCACACTCGTAGCACCTTAGGTGCTTGCCTCTTGAGTCACTGTAGCCCCCTGAAGACCCAAACCAGCACTCAACAGCTTTATGACCACGTTTGTTACAATTATAACAAATGACGTGTTGGTTTGAGGCAGACGTATTCCTTTTGGGGTCATGATGATGATTTGTAAAAGATTTATCATGCATCATATCATCATTTTTCATTATACTGCAGTCATCCATATAATGACCATCCCTACCACAGTAGTGACATGATGCCTGTGATTTCCTGGATGCATGATTACTAATAGATTGACTTGATGCATATGAATGAGCAAAATGGGCATGAGCAGTGTGCATTGACCCATCAAATTCAACCGAGCTAGCAGATCTTGAGACATGAACAGGAGTATTCTTTTCTTTCTTTGTTTGACCCTTCTTTTTCAATTTCTGTCTATTCTTTATAATTTTTGTTTGTTTTTCATTTTTCTGTGCTTTGAATTGAAATGCAGATGATGAAGGTGTTTTCAGGTTTTTATTTTATTTTGGGGATTGACATGAGGTACCAGCTACATCAGAGCTTTGCACAAAAGTGGTGTATAGCTGGTTTCTAGTAATTTCCTTAACATTAGAACTACTACTTATCCCCTTTCTTGAGTTATCATCCTCACATTTTATGCCAGCTTTCATTTTCCTCTTGTTCTCAATAGAGTTGGACGTTGATTTTTCTAGATCCTGAATTTTTGTTTCCAGAGAAGCAATATGAAGTTCATAACTAGCTATCTCCTACTCACTGCAATTGACGCATTCACTTAGAACTTTGTTTGCAGTTTTATACTTCTCAATTTCTTGTTCCAAGTTGCTCAACTTTTCTGACTCTTCATCACAGACATTTTTCCCTTTTTTATTGCGAGAAGTTTTTCAGATAAGCCAGTGTTTACCCACTTCAATTTTTCAACTTCAGCTCTTAGTTCAGTATTTTCCTCCTCAAATTTTTGTGCTTGAACTTCCTTACTAACAGATCTTTCCTTTTCGACAGTCAGAAGCCTCTGTGAAATAACTGTATTTAAGACCATGAGCTTCTTGTTTTGTTCTCTCAGTTCTTTGTTTTCTTCAGTCAGCTTTTTGACTTCTTCATTACAATTTTCTCTTCCAGACATCAGCTCCAGCTTTTCAATTAGTTCCTCTTCTCTTTCTTCCACTTTAATTTTCTCAGCAAGCAGATTTCTGTGATCCTCTTTAAACAAGGCAATTTGTTTATTCAGCCATTCATTCTCACTATAAATATCTTCATTGCGTTCTTTTAAAATCTCGCACTTACTGCAGCTTGTTTTAAGAGAGGAATCATGCACACCTTCCTTGTTGACGTTCTTTATTTTAGCTTCAAGATTTTCATTCTTCCTCTGAATTTCTACATTCTCAGCTTTCAATTTCTTCAGATCAAACTTAATCCTTTCCAACTCTTCCAGGTTTATCAAATGGTCATTAGTTTTCAGTTTCAACTGACTTTCTAATTCGGAGATTTTATTGATACCTTCTTGGTTTTCCTTTTTCAACAGGCACATTTGTTTCATATTCAAGTGAGACTCAGATAGACATTCATCATATAATTCATTGATCTTCAAGCACTTTTCACATGATGAATTAGAATCATTTTGACAAGTTTTCTTTTTCATCTTCTTATATTATTTTCTTAAGCAATCATAAGACTCTAGCAATTCATTGTATGCAGCAATCCAATCATCCAAGGAATAATCTTCAAATAATTTTACCTAATCATCGTCTTGTTCTTCATCTTGATTGCTACTTTGTTCACTCCCTTGAGCCATCATGCATTGATCATCATCTCTGCTGTAGGCAGTCGTTAATTTATCCAGGATCTCCTACCCAGAGACACACCTATAAACAAAAGGGAATTTATCAGTATTGACCGCTCCTCTCAAAATTATAAGAACTGTGATGTTATCACGGTTCTTTGATCTGTCCTCACTTGACCACTTGGTCTGATTGTGAGGTAACTCATGTGGGCCTCTTGATACAAGAGTCCACAGACTAGGATCAATGGAATTCAGGTGTACCCGAAGGCCGCCCATCCAGTTACTGAAGTTAGACCCATCGTAGACGGTAGGATAATCCATGGATGCAGATCAACAGGAAAGCTCGAACCGAATGCACAGAGTAGTAGAGCAATGAACGCAAGATAGTAGAGGCAATAATGCACCAAAAGTAGCAGGATCCTCTGCAGATCGTTGGATCTGAATGCACAGAGACCCGCTCTGATACCAATTGTTGGGACTGGTGCGATATATTCAGAGGGGGGGTGAATGAATCTCCCCTTCAAAATATTGCCCCAATTGAAAACTTAGAACACTCAGAGATGAGAAGTTAAAAATAGATTCAGTTCTACCAAAACTGAAAGACCGAAACTGAAATATAGTGATGTGTTTAATCAAACACAAAACATGCAATCAAATCTCTACTAAACAGAAGAAGCAGATCGGCCTAAGCGTTCATCTAGCGGAAGCAGAAAAGAACATTCAAACCACAGTGCACGAAGAGTTTTTAGGTGGTTCAGTCCGCAGACCTACGTCCACCCCACACTCAACTCGAGTGTGGATTCCTACTGACTCACAGCTTGAACGGCTGGGCAACACAGCTTGCCTACATCAGCTGGGCCTCACAGCTTGTCATCCGGTGAGCATCACAGCTTGCTATCCCACTGAGCATCACAGCTTGCTGTCCCGCTGAGCATCACAGTTTGCTATCCCGCTGAGCATCACAGCTTGCTGTTCAAGGTAACCACCTTGCCTGCTGAGCATCACAGCTTGCTCTGCTGACTAACAGCTTGAAGCAAAGAGTGTAAAAGAAAATAAGAAATGATAAAACACAGCGACTGAAAGCTGTAAAAGATAGCAACATAAACGTGACTCCCACAGGAGCAAGTTGGTCTGGATCTGATCCAAGAGCCAACAGATAACAGATCTTCAATGAAGTCTTCTATCTTCTTCTTCACGAACTCTCTATCTCTCCTTTCACTCTCTTTTTTTTTCTTCTGTTGATCTCTCTTTCTCTTTTTCTCTTTCTCTTCTTCTAGATCGTGCAGGCTCTCTCTCTCTCTACTTCTACTTTTTTAGATGGGCTCTCCTACTTCGATTACTCTGCTCACGATCACCACCTTCTCTTTTCTCGAAGGAGAAGCTTCTTTTTATAGTACAAGCAGGTAGGTGGGCGTGTGTCCTCCACAATTCCCGCCCAATAGCTTAGACCACGTGGCAGCATTTCAGCCTGCTGCACTACACGTGTCACAATCCTGGCTTCTTGGATCACGTGCCTTTCTTAATCACTTCGAGCAGCAGTCCTGTCAGATCAGGCTTGTTATCAGTGTGAATTAATCTGATAAGAAAGAAAGGATGCATCGAGAATGTTTGATATTTTAACAGAGCATGTACAGACTTGATGCTCAAGATGCAGTGTGCATAGAAGAGAGTATGTACAACGGGAATGAATGCATGGACATGTCATCCACGAGTGTACAGACTTTGAATGCATGTAATGCATTTTGTATATGGAGGAGTATGCACATTGAAGGTGAATGTACAGACTTGCTGGAGTGATGATGCATGAGCTTAACCACTCGTACCAGCAATGGAATGTATAGACTTTGTGTGCATGCGACAACCAATGTGCAGACTTGCTATGCCGTTAAGCATGAATGCATAATGCACAAACTGTGTGTGTGCATGTGTGGACTTTGAGTGCATGACACTGCCTTACGTATGTATGCAGAACATATGGACTTGAATGCATGGTGGCGAATGTACAAACTTTGTCTTGAAAGGTGTACAGATGCATATGAAAAGAGTATGCAATGTACAGACGATACACATATTGCCACTTAAGTGTGTACAGACTTGCTAGAATGATGCATGAACAAGACAGTAACGAATGTGCAGACTCTGCATGAAACAACCGAATGTACTGACTATGTGCATGCATGAAGAGCACGGGCTGTACATACTTGATATCAAGCAGCGATGTTCCGACTTGACAGATGCAATGTTCACGCAATGTACAGACTTGCTGAACTACAGCATGGACATAATAGCAAGGAATGTGCAGACTTTGTATATGTGCGAAACTCATCAATGTATAGACTATACATATGCATGAAGAGCACTGGCTGTGCTGACTTGATCGAGTGAACCACCGGAGGATGTACAGACTAGCCACTAGATAGTGTATAGACTTGAGTTGATGCAGTCTGGACAAACTCTGCATAGGCCTAGACAGTTTACCATGCACAGACTTCATATGCATAATGCACACACATCGACTTTGAATTAAAGCGACTGATGGATGCACCAATGCAGTGTATGCATACGACAGATAATGAACCGATGTAATGTATGCAGGAGAACTAACAGTGCAGTCTATTAACCCTGCACCGATGCAAACTACACTTGTCATGCAGGAACTAGAGTTGCACCAATGCAGAGACAGACAATGCAATGAGATGAATGTGCCCACTCTCAAATCAAGCAATCAATCATGCTCATAGTATATATCAATCATGCTCATAGTACTTGCAGATATCAAAACAATTCGAATTCATAGTGACATCAATAACATTTATACTCATAGTGCTTGCTGACATCAAAACCACAGGGGCACAACAATGAGAACATGTATTACCCATCAAATCTAAAGTTACTGATCAAACACATTGATACCAAATTATAATTCATGTTTCATTAAAACAAACAAAGGGATCCTAACGATGAACTATGAGGATGAAGATAAGCCCTACTAATATTAGAAATAACATAAAGACACATAGCATAAGTAGGACAATGATGATGCTTGACATCGAGGGGATTTCCATCGGTATCTTGTTTCTTAGTTGGAGAGGGGTGACATCTGTTGACTTGGATGGTTGCAGTGCACTAGAACCATGTATTGTGGTTGAATTGTTATTGCAAGTAGTCAAGCCACCATAATAAGCATGTTATACCTCCTCCATGGAATATAATCCCTTATACTGAGCTCCTGGATATCTATTAACTTGAGCGTAACATTCTGGCTAAGTGTAATCTATACTAGGTGATCGACCAACCCACACTACATAACACTTATATTTTCCTATGGCAGTAGGTTTTTAGAAGCCTATACAAAAGATTTGCACAAGATAGAGTATCATCAACCAAAGTCTAAAGATGCAAAGATACAACATAAACATAATTCCACTAGAATGACAATGAAACAAAAATTAGTACTCCGACTACATGATAGAAGGATGGATGAAGACAATGTCCATCATGTTAATCCAAACAGGCATCAAACCTACTAATGAGATACATGATAGAAGATGGACAAACACTATTTCCATCGTCATACATCAAGCTGACATCCAACCAACAAATGGAAAACAACATAAGATAAACCAATAAGACATCTAACAGACCTAACTAAGAATGTCAGATGGTCGATCTACTACACCGAACAAGACATCTAAGCATTGACATGAGACCTGATCCAATCCATCTTGTCCTCCTCGCTAAGGATCATGAAAAGAGCTCTGTTTTGGGGATCCTTAATTAGGTCAAATGCTTTTATGCACATATCACGGGGTAGACTCTCCATAACTTTCAACGCCTCAATGCACTCCTTCATACTTGGGATAGCTTCCTGCCCATCATAATCAACATCAATGTAATCCATATTGGCAACACTCGATGAGGATGCAGCACGGTCCCAGCGAAACATTTTAGCAATATTCATCCTCTCCCGACTAGCAGCAACAAAATTATTGAGAGACTCGTCACCAATCATCCTTTGGCGTCCCCTTACTGATGAAGTGGAACGCCTAGCTTTGACCGGAGACCTTGATTCTTCATCCCTCATGTGCACACTTGGGGTACCACTTGCCTGTGCTCCTTGGTTTGCATTTGGGATACAAAGAGACAATTCCATGCTTTCCAGTTCTAAACCAGTACTCGGGGCACCTAAGAATTCAGCAACATGTTGGCTAGAAGATTGAGTTTGCATGCTCTCTATGGTCCCTACAGTATCTTCCCCTCTTGCAATACTACTTTGACAAAGACACTCAATTTGCCTTAGATATGGGAAAGATTTCCCTTTAATGATCCGGTATTCTGGGAATTTTTGGACAAATTTTGATAAAAAATAGAATATTAGAATAGAGTTTTATTTACATACATATTTTAACATATCCAAATGTGTTACCACATTATACCTGAAGCAGTTCATCCCATGCCCTTTCATAACCTGGGACTAGCATCTGGCTACTTTCATCCCAACCCCAGCCACTCTTACGTAACAATTGTGCATACAAAAAATATAACTTCTTCAAGGTCTTCCAGTGATTGTATAATTGATGCCTATCGTAATTCATTTTACATGACTTATTAAATTCTACTACCATGTAATTCCATGTTTGTGCCTTGAAAGTTCCATTGGAACACATTTGTTCCTTTCGAACTGCTCTACCAATAATAAAATTAGCACTCCATCTTGATCATTAGACTAGTTGGGTGTCCAACCCTTGTTGCCCCCGCTTGAAGATCCACGTTTCTTGCCATTGTTATCTAAAGTACAAATAAAACATTTCACATTTTTTGGGGAATTTCAAATTTCTGAGAGAAGAGAAGATTACTAAATAAATGCATAGCCACTACAAAAGGAAAAATGTTTAATGCAAAGGGTTCATTTCATCATGTTTCAGGTGTCAACTGCCAAATAGTTTTCCTATTTAGTTTTCCTATCTACATAATGGTTTTGTAGTTCAGAAATGTGTACATATATTATTGGGCAAGGTAGTTCTAAAATATATTCAAAATTATGTTCAGAAATGTGTAGACATGTTCCTGAAAATATACATTCAAAAATTAATCAAAAGAGGATGACACCTCTGCGATAACCATCTATTTCTGAAAGCCAATTTTTAGATACATATTTCTAGTGATTTATCAAAACAACTAGGAGCCACAGTTTTCATGTAGACATCATTTCCTATCTATAATTTTTTCTAGTGATATGTCAAAATAATCAGAAGTCACAATCAAAACTCAATGCAAGTTATATCCAAGTTGTTGACATTTCTAAAACACATAAAATGAAATAACACAAATTTGACATCTATATATGAAGAAAATTATAGATGGGCAAATATACGAAGAAAGACTACACCGCTATCAATGCTTTCCGCATGGGCACTTGAATCTTATTGACATTTTTAGGGGTTGGGAATAACAAGGTGGTACAAACTCATGGTAGAAGTGGGCCTCAAGTGTTGCAGCCCGGCCTAATGGGTGGATTGCCCCCATCATTAGCCCACGTCCACAGCTGCATGAACGAGGATAGTTCATATTTTTCCCGTCGTATCATGATATCTAATATGGTCTAATAATTCTCCACGTATATGATCTGAAAATTTTGAAATTAAGGTTGGGGGTAATTCATCTATGTTCTTACTTTCTAGATGCACCAAACACGGTCTGAGGATAAGTCATCCATATCCTCGATTTATTCCCATATCAAGTAAAGGTTTTGTCATCTCCAAAAAAAAAAGAAAGATTATTGGCCCTAAAGATTGATCTCGGTGACGAGAAAAATCTAATTCTAGGAATGATGAGCTTTATTGAGGGCAAAGGACTCATCTTTTGATGGAGAGATCGAGCTGAAGCAAGGGCAGCCAACATCTTAAGAAAAAGATAGAGATCAGCTGACCAAGGAATTGTGTCAATCGACTGACTGTTAGAGAGTTCCAAAATGAGCTACAAGAAGTCAAAAGTTCGGTAGATTGATCCTAGGGTATCAATTGACCATTCCAGAGTAAAACAACATGAAGCAGAACCAATGCCATCAATGTAGAAATTGGTCATTTGTTCCCAAGGTGTTAGTCAATTGATCCCTACTTTTCCTTCTTCTTCTTCTTGATTTTTAACCTTTTTTTCTGACCAAATTCAATTTTGAAATTTGAGCATAGAGGTTGCACTAACTACGTCTAGCCTTCCATACCCAGACTCTGAGGACGATTTAAGGAGCCTTCTCCCACCCTACCAGCAATCTTTTTTCTTTATCATTTTTCTGGCCCTTCCTTGCTATGTTCACTTCTCCGATTAAGGTTTGAGACTTGTGAGCCTTTCATTTACTCTGGGTTGAGCACCTAACCTGAAAAAAATTATCTAATGCAAGGAAGTTTTTACATGATTTCTCTTGTGACAACCCACGTCTTCGGATCTTGCTCGGCAGTGCACTTTGAGGTCTTGGAACTATGATCCGGTGATAAGTTGACTTGTTAAACTAGAACATTGGGGGAAATGAAGGAAATTGGTGAGTCATCTTGAGGCTCTATTACTTTTATGTAATAGAGTGTGTCATGGAACTTTAAGGCAGCATTTGGCAATGTTGCTCAGGGGGATTCTGATCATTGGAATCCTTTGACAGTGTTTCAACGCTCCCAGACAAGCCAGTTCGCCATCGACCTCCGTGTCTCATGTGATTTGGGTTTGAAGAGAGAGATAGACACAGTGCATTTTCAACCCACCCATTCGCAAAAGTTGGGAATGGGCTGTTGGGGTACATACCTGAAGCGGAAGCGGTACACACACACACTAGGAAGACGACGCAGAGAAATTCGGCTATGAAACTGAGTCGATTCCAGATGAAGACGCACGTAACCCTACTAGCGCCTCCCTGATTACCTCTCTCCATATAGTCGCTGAATGTTTGTATCCTATATGGGACATACACAGGCCAATATTTTTAGAGGGGAGGGACCAGTACATAGTTTTGACTTAATTAAATTCCTATCCATAATCGGAACTCTTGTGCCACATATGGGTTAGGCCTATTATATCCCGTCGACTAGACTTAAGCGTGTCGTGCGACCCAATAACAGTGATAAGTGGACCACTAATATTCAGTAAAATCTAACAATCTCCCACTTAGTCCATCTTATCACAATCATATCAAAATTTTCCTTTCAAATTATACATACATATAATATAATATTATTTTTAAAAGTTATTTGAAAAGTTTGATTTCATTGGGCTGCACTTGAAATGAAAACTATGCATCTATGCACGCGATATAAATTAGAAAATCACACGCTACTATAGTCAATAGGATCTATAAGTCCAACTTATGAAAAATCAAATGACACGAGTCATGGTGGTAAATATATTCAGTCACACACCACCTTCCATGTACCATTATATACCAACTCATCACAATTGAACATTGAATCTAGCATTACAAACAAACCAAACCTTCTGTTTGTTTGCTGGTCATCTCATTCTACCAACCATGATTCATCTTCATAAAATAGACAGAACTAAATAATTATCATTACTGAATATGATCACACATAAGTACAACTGAATGTGTCACTGCACATTGAAAGAACTAATAGGATCATGTATTAGGTTGTACAGAACTTAATGTTGACCACTTAGAGTACTCTACCAAATGTTCTTCCACAACATACACCATAAACACTACATGATTCTTCACTCTCTCTAAGACAACCCCCGTATCTAAAATTCTACTATCGTTGGATGTTATTGTCTAAGATGAGAAAATATATCAGAATGACCCCGAAAGTGAAGTCCACAGATAGTAGAGTAATGATTAATTCTACATCTAAGTGGCCTGCTTAGTAGTCTCAAGTAACTATAAAATCAGTTACCATGGTGAAAGTCTTCATAATACTTTTATTGCACTAATAATTAATACTTTTGGTCAACAACATAAGTGGACTTCTTTACTTATAGACAATCACCATAGTTCATATATGTATAGCGGATAATCACTAAAATGACCATTGATGTGAGGATACAACGTCAATGTCTTTCAGTTATTAGGACCCTCCTACTCAGCATATAACTATTCAAAGTACTTCAAATATGCACATCAAGTATAATAACGTTTTCAACTTTAGAATTTAATTAGGACATTATAATCATTGAGTTTATCACTTTATCTAGATGCATAAATCTTTCTAAAATTTCAATGATATAGAATGCATGAGAAAAGCATAATATATTATCAGGTGCTTATCTCTCTATATCTTAAAGTATTATTCAGAAAGAATCTCTATATTTCATGTAACACACGTAGAAACATTAATGACATGTAAATGATAACTGAAGATGAGGTTACTCCCAGTGACCTCTAGGTATGTATTTAAAACTTGATACTCATAATTTCCTCTTTAAAATTAAGGAATAACAAGTGGGTAGCATAGTTAAGTTCATCAAATACATGTCAAATATCTCATTTCCAAATACATGAAACTACTAGATGTTCATATACATCTCCTAAGTATAGTCTCACAAATATGACCATCTTAAATAAAAATTTTTGAAAACTGAATAGAAGAGCTCATCTTATACCCCAAGTATTTTCATTTGAGTGAATAATAAATATTGATTTGACATTATCCAAGAGTTTTAACTCTTTCTTAATGAACTTAAGTCAATCAATCAAACATTCACTCTTTGTATCTCTCTTGTCAATGTCTTTTCCTATAAGTCACATAATGAATTGTTCTTCTAAAATCTCATTGTTTGAATGAGCATTAGAACAATTCTATAGTATCTTAGAAATAAACTTCCAAAATTTTCACTTCATTGAAATGTCACCATGTGCAACTGAATAGGGAGAAAGAGACCATGAATATTGATGTATTTGAATCCTAATGTTTATACATTAAATAAATCTCCTTGGAGTCAAGGGAGCTTAATTTGACTCTCACTGATTTATTTATCCTTTAAATATTATATACTAAATATGCTTCTAGATCTATAATGTACTTTAGTGAAATCAAATGAAGACTTCTATAAAAACTTTAATGTTATCTTCAAATAACTTAATAATTTCACAAGGACTAGCTTGATGGGATAGATTTCTGAATATTGTGACTTACATAACTAAATAGACACAAACAATTATATCTCTCCTACTTATCAAATAACTCAATGAAATTTGTCATACTAAAATAAGGCTTGTGACTTTCACTTTAATTCAAAGTAAATCTTAAAACTAATTGATCTATCACTTTGATGTAAATAGATCGGTTACATCATTGTGATCTCACCTTTGGGAGATCATAATGATAAAAATAGCATAAATATGTAAATTGATGTCATTCGAAGTTCATACCTTTAGATACAGAAGTTTCTCAAGAGTTAATATGCATACTGGTACTATTCCATTCTGTTCATATCGTGAACATGAAGTACTCTTTTGAGAGTGAAACTTCACTTCAAAAATAGAATCACAATGATGACATCATTTCAAATCCTAATGGAAAAAACTGTATCATTCTTAATACTTAAGGCCACCTTGGGCGGCTACCTAAGCACTTCAGAACTTAACAATTTTAATCAATTCTCACAATAATGTCAAACAAATCGCATGTATTTATGTTAATATCATTTAACCTTTTGAGAGAATTTTATCAATCTTCTTTTTTAGAACCACTTTGGTGACAAACCTAGGTAATTAGAAATAAAAAATTCTCAATCTCTTAATTAATAAGCAGTAAGAGGAGAGGTCAGTTACTAACTCGAAGAAAATGGGACCAACAACAAGGGTCGTACCAGGAGGTAGTGGGGGGCTTAACCCCAAGGACCGAAGGAGTGCGAGAGTCAATTTCACGTCGGCATCACATAAGGTGCAATGAAGAATGGCCTCTACCGTGGCAGCTGTAGATCGTGATAAATCCACACACGAAGAAGAAATTTAAATATGAGACAGTATAACAAAAATAAGGGGAAGATGATATAATAATAAGGAAAAGAAGCACGTGGTGCTACTAAGGAGGGTGATCGCCAGAGGGGTTACCTCAAAAATGAAGGAAATTGATCGCGAATACCTGGTGAAAAATAGAACGCGGGCTGGATTGTGAATTCCTCCTCCTCCTTCAACCGGCCGGCCGATGAAGGGGGTTTTCCTTTATTGATTACCTTGCAAAAGAGACAAAACACACAAGCGGTGGATCAACCAAGTGCACGTAGTATCAATCCCAAAGATGATATGAAGATGAGAAAAGAACAAAACATGCGCACCTTATTTTGTTTTAAAACCCCTAAAGAAATAGGGAAGGAGGAAATATGATGCTAATGCAAACGTAAAAGAAGAGAACACAGTGATGACGAAGCTAATGTAAAAAAGAAGAAAACAACATAGTGATGATGAACGATGGATGAAGACGAAGCAACACAAACAGAATAAATGAAAAACCCTGCTGTCCCTGACGACAGTAAAGGGAAACAAGGTGGACGCGGTTGATCGGAAGCAGAGGAAGCAGAGGAAGCAGAGCCCTTTCTAAACGATCGCACAGGAGGAAGATGAAGCTCTGTAACTCCCGAACTCGTAAACCTCTGATCGTAACCTGTGAACTCTCTGACCCGTCAACCTCTGTCTAGATCGACCAGAGCATCCTTTTATAGGATTTCAATCGAAGATAAGCTCAAATTTGGGAAGATAAGGATAGGCAATGATCAAAGAAGGCAGGACTCTAACTCCAATTCGAGCAAGGAGACCATTAGAGGTAGGGAACTACTCAGGAAAGGCATACTCAAACACGACACCGAAGGATAAAACACGACCTTCAGAAGGGCGTCAAATCATAAATTGACGACCTACATCAAGACGCTACTCAAAACACGACCACAATAAAGGGCGTCACTTCTTAGATTTAATTTTGGTAATAAAACTTACTTCATTTGAAAATTATGAGAACACGCCTGAGATAAAGGCGTTAATTGAAACCACGCCCTGAGGAAGGACGTTAATCAATAATTTGAACTTATTTTGAATTTATTTTGAAACCGGATAATACCAGGAATTGACGCCCTGACATTTGGTCGTCCTTTCTTTGAACACGCCCCATGTTAGGTCGCTATATAAAACACGCCCCTCCTCAGGTCGCGAATCACAAAAAATGCAAGAACAAACCAAAAAACACACAAAAAATAGAAAAACTTCATATTATGAATATATCGAAGTTCACTTTGGGGCGTCAACATAGTGACATGAGATTTGATCAACATAGCGTCAATTTTGACGTGTCTACAGCTGTCCCGCCTTAGCGTCTGCTTTGCAAGGGAGTGAGACGAAATGGAGTGAGAGTGCAACAAACAGAATGAAGTGGAGCGAACTGATAAGTAGATGCCAAGGTGTGATGTGACACGCCTCAGACACTAAGCATTGAAAATCTTTCCAAGATTCTGAGCGAAACAACTCCGGGTGATTCCAAGGAAGTATCAATTTGCTGGATAAAGGAGATTAAACTAAGCAAGTAAAAATGTGCGCATGGCACGATAAGGAGACACCATTAGAGAGCGGTTACCAGCCAACGTGGACGTGCTACAACCAAGGTGGATTTGCAGAAAAAAATAAAGGGAATTGAGATGGAGACCCAGCAAAGGGACATTTTCAAGTAACCAGCCTGAGCGGCTTCAAAGAGAATAAAGTACTCAATTTGAAATGGAATATCTCATGTCAACTCAATCAAGAGCGAGTGACCTTCATTACTGCCATAATATGAAGATTTTCAGCATGAAATTCAAAGTCCTACATGATGCATGCTGGGCTAAAAGAAAAGATAAAATAAACTAAAAGATAGAAAATAATCAAGGATAATATTGCTAAGCCATCTAGATTTGGTCAAGAATCCAGATCTCTAAGCTGACACTAAGCCGAAGCCCGTTTGTCCACGCATCAACTCAGAAAAGTGGAACCATCGTCCCAGACCTTTAATGACTCAACGGCCTATCCGTGTGATCAAGACTTTCCTGGAACTATCACTGTTTTTGATGAAGGGGAACTCAAATTCCAGGTTCATCAGAACCACAAGGTCCTTGATATGCTATAATAGCGTAGATACCATATAGTAATAATGCTTACAAGAAGATGATGTTACCTCCGCATTAATTCGGACATCTCGAAACCTGCAATCTTCTACACTCAAAAGTTCATTAGTTCTCTCAAATTTTCAATATAAATAATCCTCAATTCAAAGTATAACATGATCATAAGTGCTTAATAAAATAGAATTCCAACGAAATAATAGCACTTAAGTTCATCAAAGCATGTAAGGAAGGAAATTCATAAGTTCACAAATTCACGCCTGCACCAAACGTCGTCAAAACACGGAAGGCGCCTTATAAAGAGGGCGTCAAAACGATAGACACGCCCTTCACTGAGGCGTTAAATGCACCAAGGGTTCAAGAAGAAAACGACCCTGGAAAGGGCGTTACACAAAACACGACCTCAGTCAGGTCGTCAATTCAACAATTGACGCCCTAACAGAAGGCGTTAATTAAGCACGAACTTCCGTTTCCGATTTGCAAACTAAACCCAGTCCTAATGGCAATCAACTTGCTAACTCCGAACAGTCTCGAGACTTCCCGAACTTCTATAAAGGGAAGACAATTCCAATCAATCAAAGCAATCCTTCGAGCTCTGTTCTGCTGCCTGTTCTTCAGTCTGTTCTTCTGTCTGTTCTTCTGCAGGCATCGCAATCGTCAGAACTTCTTCCTGCAAATCGAAGATGGAGAGGGCGATTAAGAGGTCCAAGTCCTCCACTCCCAGGTTAACCGACATTAATGGGCATATTAGCAGTAGAATTTCCATGAATCAGGTAGAGAGAAAATCCTTCTTCTCTTGTCTTTACTGAAACATTGTATTCTCTTCTGTATGCATATTCATTCTTCTTTCTGAATTGTTCTTCCTTTCTTTCTTCCACAGGACTTCCCAAATGTCCCAGGAGCAAGGAGATTCACAAAAATCAAGTGGCTCCCTCTCATACTCTCCAAATTTTCTTCAGATATGAGAGTCTATTTAACAAGATGGCATCTTCTGGGTCTAGTCACCCATGCCAAACATTATGATCATATTCATCTTGACTGGGCAGCTATAGGGGCTCTTGTAGAGATATGGCATCCTTCCACCCATACCTTTCTCTTCTCTACTTTTGAAGCCACGATCCTATTAGAAGAATTGGAGAGAATCTTAGGCTTAAAGAGAACGAAGCAAGGAGATGAGGAAAAGGTGGCCATCATGCCAAAACCAATTGCCTCTCATGAGCTATTAACAAGCTTGATATCTAGCCCCAACCTAGTGAATCAAATCAAAGCCACTAAAGGAATCAATCTTCTAAAGCTCGCCTCATGGGTGTACAAGAGAGCGGATCAAGCTAAAGAAGATGAAGAGATAGAGCGGGTAGCAAAAGCTTTCGTGGTGTGCTTAGCAGGAGCATTCCTATTCCCATCCACAGAGGACTTTCTAGAAGAGGCACAGTTAAGCGCCGTAGTGAGCCTATGGGAAGGAGATAGAATGGGACCGGCTATTCTAGCCTATCTCTATAGTGGGCTTACCTCGGCAGCGATGGGAAGGCCCATCCACGGATGCATGCTAGCACTCTCTAGTTGGGTAGATTTCCACTTCAAGTTCGATCCATGTGATGAAGCCCAACAATCCTCAAGAATCTTCTCAAAAAGCCCACTCTCTTATATGACCGGTTCACTTGGGATAAGCAATAGTGTGACGAACCGGATTCCTCAAATCAAGAAGAGAGCGGAATGGAGAGAGCACCTCAAAGTAATGCCAAAGAATCTCTTTACCTGCGCCCCGGGAATACTCAAGACTCAAGAACTTCGTGCAAGATTTTCTCCCGGCACGGACCTTCGTCTCATAGGCGCTTCAGAATTCGTCTTGTACAATTCATATCGGTGCCTCCTTCAACTCGGGCTCCCACGGCAAGTATTCGAGGACCCATCACACCTCCCTCCTATCAAGAGACGGGACCTTGGCAGCAATGAAGATGGAGAAGAATGCACAACTATTCAAGCTCTGTGGAAAATCAACAAGGCTCATCAACCTGTAGAAAGCTTGAATGAAGACAGAGATGAATGGAAATCTTATGCAATAGCCCTGAGAAAAATGAGGCCCAAAATGACTCATTAAGCATTGTAATCTTTTCCTTCCAATAAATCAATGATATTTCCTTTATTGAGCCATCTTACTGTGTTTCTGATCACCTCTTCCAACGTTCTTTGATTCTGTTGCAAATAACGCCTCAGGCAATGTCGTGAATTTTATAAAAGGAAGCCTTCACCACAGGTCGTCTTCAACATTCCAGTTCACAAATTTGACGCCTTCACCAATGGGCGTTAACTGAAAAACGTCCTAGGGCAAGGCGTTAATACGATTCATATTCCAAAATATATTCGTTGAGATTTCAAAAGTAACGCCTTCAGGACAGCCACGTTTCATATAAATAACGCCTCAATCGTAGTCGTTACTCAAAAACAGTAATGATTATTCCCATCAAATCAATTAATTGCCATTAAATGCGTCTGACGACGGTTATCATTCCCCATGCAAACAAAAATAACGCCTTAAGAAATGTCGTCAATTATTAAGAAACGCCTTTATGTCAGTCGTTGATTCCACAAGACGCGGCCTTCCTTAAGTCGTTAATTCTTTTTGACCGTTCGACTTAACTTTCCCTCCTTTCTTCTTCTTCCTCCGTCCATTTCCCCTCTTTCTCTCTTTCTTCTGCAACCCTAACCGAGAACCCCCTCCCCCAATCTCTCTCATTCTCGCCTCTCTCTTCTACACCCTAGCCCTAAGCTATGGCCGGTGGCGCACCCAAACGGCAGCGTGTGACTGCCCCAGAGGTCGTGGACCTAGGCGAAGACGCCCAGGCTGAGGAAGTCCCTCCCGCGGCGGCCGGCGAGGAACCTCCGGTGGTGGCGGCCGACAAGGCTCCAACGGCGACGGCCTGTGATGAGACCGAAGGAGACCAAGAGGCTCACGAAGAAGACGAAGAAGATGAAGGCAATGAAGAAGGACAAGATGACGAAGAAAGAAATGAAGAAGAACAACCGAGGGCCATCGTCCCACGCCCCGGCCAACTCCGGCGGCCACGTCATCCACGCCCCCAACTGGCAGAGCCAAAGCACAAGAAGGTAGGCCCCCAAACCCTATTCCCATTTTTTTTTATTTTTATCATTATTCCTATAATTTCCATAGCTCTCGGGGTATAAACCCTGCAACCCAGAAAGAAGACGCCCTCAGGGGCGTCACGTTTTAAAAAGACACGCCCAACCAAAGGGCGTTAATTAAATTATTTCCCTGAAAAATAATTAACCCCATGAGAACACGCCCTAAAGCATGTCGCCCATTTAAATTCATATCATGCTATTAATTTATATCAAGTCCATGCTTTGAATTATTTTCCATGAATTATTCGTATGCTGTCATTTTTATTTTCTGAAAACTTGAAAACAACGCCCCCCACTAGGGCGTTAATTCAACAACAGACGACCAAACCAGAGGTCGTCCATTCATTAATTCCTGATTAAATTAACAGACCCATTTGGAAAACGCCCCACTCAAGGGCGTGACTTGAAATATTTTTAAGAATTTCAGATATTAACCATAGAATCACGCCCAACCTAGAGGCGTTTCTTAGATAACAGCGACCTAGGATAGGTCGCAAATTCAAAGCACACTTAGAACCACGCCCTCCTCAGGGGCGCTAATTCAACGAACCACGACCTGAGGATGGTCGTTAATTAAAATCAAACACCGATATAATCCAAGGCAATCAAAATGAGATTCAGCATGAATAATCAACATAATTAAGTGAAAATTCTTTTCTTTACATGCAGGGATTGATGAGGACACGGATCTCCTGGGTTATGGTCCGGGCAGCATACTACGGCCTCCCCGAGTTTCAGAGAGCGAGGGTAGATGCTATGGGGTTTGGGGCTTTCCTTAGCATAGAGCCAGTCAGACCCGACCTACCACTTATCCAGGTTCTACGGGAGAGATGGGACAGGACTAGCCGGGCATTCTTGATGCCATGGGGGCACATGATTCCCACCCTAGAGGATGTGGCTAGGATCACCGGGTTGAGGGTAGACGGTGAGGCTGTGAGCGGGATCACCTACCCTGACTACACTGAGTTCGCCCAGAGGCTGCTAGGGCTAGAGATGGTCTACGAGACACCCAGCGAGTGTAGGACTATCTTCCGCACCGACCTTACTACAGTGATGGGCTTAGGGAATGCTAGGCACAGGTCCGGGGAGACCTTAGAGCAGTTCTCTCAGAGGTTGATAAACGGGGCCAGGGCAGTCTACTGCCAGGACCCGGCCGACAGGGAGAGAGCGGACCGAGACCTGAGGAGGTTCCTGCTGCTGCTACTGGGGAGGCTATTGCTTGGGACAAAGGGTGACGTCATCAACTGCCGATTCCTGGGGATACTCGAGGACCTGGAGGCAGTTGGCAGCTACGCCTGGGGAGCGGCGCTGCTGGCGCACATGATGGCCGACTTGTCCACCGGGACAGGTCGAGAGACGACCGTCAGTGGCTTCTCACCTTTTCTTCAGGTATGCATTTTTCATTTTTCTTTTATTTTATTTTTATCATGCTGGTGAATACTTCACTAATATGATGCATGGATGCAGGTTTGGAGCCATCTATACATGCCGATGGGGCGCGCTGACCCACGGCCTGGAGGTGAGGGAGCTTTCCCTCTAGCACGGCGCTGGCTGCCGATTGTGTTTGGAGCCCCACTCGGCTACGAGTTGTGGGTGCTGCGGAGAGAGTTCCGCGACTTCCCTCCCTCGCTGGTATGAATGAATGTTATGCATCTTTCTTTTGCATTTATTTTGAATTTATTATGATGATGATGAAATGATGACATGTATGTTTATGAATGCAGGTTCAGTGGAGACCCTATGAGGGGATGACGGACGAGGGCCAGCCGTGGGTCGTAGCGGGCCGTCCTCGTTTTGAGCGTGAGCTTTGGGTTCACTGCCTGAGCGAGATCGAGCCGTTACGGCTTAGGTTGGTGATGAGGACACTAGGCCTTCACCAGGAGTGGGTAGAGGTAGGCGAGCCGCGGGGCATCGGGAAGAAGACGCGCGGTCGTACGAAGGCGACCGACTGGAGGGTGCGGTTCGAGGAGCAGTACGCCGACTGGCAGCGAGGCGGGACCAGAGTCACCTCCCGGGCGACTGACAGCTCCGAGTACCTCCGGCGCTACTGGGAGGTTTACGCCGGCCGACCCCAGATGAGGGTCTTAGGGGTATGTATGAATGCAATTATTTCTAAATTAAATGCAAATGCTTTCTATCATGTGACTAATATGTAATGAATGCAGGATGCGCGGGACATAGCGGCGATGGATGCCCAGGCCCACCTACACAGCCTGGAGGACCAGCTGGCCGCCACACGGGCTGACCTAGAGACCCTGGTGAGTGTTTAAATTATTCCTATATGCACGTGTATATCTTTTTTTGTTGAGTTATTGATGATTAGCCACTGACGATCTCAATGAATGCAGCGTGCCCAGCAGGGAGCAGTGAGGAGAGACCCAGGAGAGGCCTCCAGCTCGAGAGGGCCCAGTGCAGAGGTGACTGCACTGGCAGGGCAGCTAGCCGGAGCGATCGCACGAGCCGAGGCAGCAGAGCGCGATCTCGCTTCACGGGTAAATTCCAAAACACAGATCCATTCAAATATTGATTATATAATTGTGCACTGATGAAAATCCATTTTACAGACTGAGGAGCTTCGAGCCGCTCTTACCTGCGTTGATGAGGGCTTCCGTGCGACGAGCACACAGGTGAGTAGTTTAATCATGTATTGCTTGTATTGCTAGATTACTATTGCATTTAATTGTGGAATTGATGATTTGTTTACCTGTTTGCAGACGACTCAGCTTCAGGCGGTACGTACCGAGTTGGCGATCCGTGATCAGCGGATCTCAGAGCTAGAGAGGTCCCTGAGGCGACGAGAGGAGCTGCCTCAGGACGTGGCCGAGCTGCGGGTGGCTCTTGAGCTGGAGCGACGGGAGCGTGCCCGGGAGCGCGAGGAGCGTGCTCGTGAGCTGGAGGAGTACCAGGCGGAGCGTGCTCGGTACCAGGAGCAGGTAGCAGCACGCGAGCGAGAGCTGGCAGACTCGAGGACCCAGTTGATCCTTTCTCAGGAGCGGCTACGAGTGTCTGAGGAGCGTCTCCAGCGAGGGCGCGAGCGAGCACGGGCTGCGGGATACTCCTTCACCAGCTCCACTTTTGTGGCGGGCTCTTCCCTCCGAGAGAGGAGCGAGGCAGGGGGTCAGGTTCGGGTTCCAGCTTCTTCACGGGGGCCCATGCCTCCTCCACCAGCGCCAGCTCGGGACGGCGAGGAGGAGGTTGAGAGTAGGAGAGAGGAGGGTGGAGGCGAGAGCTGAGCGACTTACTTGTACTCCTCCACCCTCACACTTGTACATGATAGACATTCATGATGTATATATATATAAGATTGAGATTTCTTTGTTACCTGAGCACTTTGTGTAGTTGTGGCCTTGTGTTTGTGTACTTTCCTCTTTCCACGTTCTTCGTGTTTGCTTTACTGTGCCCTGTACCTGCAACTGTAATCCATACTTGAACAAACAGGTTAATTCATCTGTTCGACTTGGCCCCTTGCCCAATAAGCAAGGGGTAGCAATATTTTGACCTTAATGATGGGTCAAGGGGCCAAGCCTTTAATCAAATAAGGCAAAATAAAATAGCTGATAGCGGGGAGATGCATCATGCAAAGCACGCATATGCCAACCATAAATAAAAGATGCCCATGCAAAGAATGCAAGCATACATCGTGAAGAAATGCATTTTTTTTCTTTTTTCACTCATTTATATTTTTTTTGTTATTTTTCCTGAAAAACGCGCCTTAGAGTAGGTCGTGGTTCGCATAAAGACGCCCTAGAAGACGGCGTGAATTTGAAAAGGAAATCTGATTTTTGAAAAAGTAACGACCTGCTCAGAGACGTTATTCTGAAAGAGACGACCTAATCTAGGACGTTAATTCTATAAAAAGCGCCTTAGCCGAAGGCGTTAATTGAATTATTCTGCAAAAAGGTTGTCAAGGCTATCAAGACCACGGGTCCTACACGGTCACCATCTAAAATCCATTAACCTTTCTTGAGTAATTAAAAGGGAGTGGACGTGGTCATAGTTGACTTGTATTCGAGATTTCGCACAGTGCAATTTCTTTAGTCCGTCTTGACCATCCTGCCAGTTCGTGACTTACCACATAGAAAGGATGGAAGAAAATATAAGGGAAGCCCATAAGGGATTCTGAGATGCTCAAGGCAAAGTTACCTCCCCTACCCTATGCCTGTTGGGGTTCGGTCTTTGGCGTAGGAAAATTTGTTGCCTTTTTGCCTCTTTTATATTGCACGCATACGCCCAAGGTTTTCCTTGCGGGGACTTTGCCCTCTTGACATGCTTTTCTTTTCACAACTTGACTTTCACTTCGGAATTGATTTGCATTGATGAATAAAAACCTAATTGTACTTGGGCTTTAGTGGCATTTGCTCCCTTTTGGGCCCTGACTTCCACCTACTAGGGCGGCGGATAGGCTTGGCGTGTCTACCCTGAGGTCTCCCTTCCTCCCTTATGGGCCGAAGAAGAAAAGAACGGGTATTGTCTTTCACTTTTAGTCAGATTTTTGACTTTCCATCCTATTTTGTACTGCTTGAGTTCAAGAATAAAGCGTGTAGTGTGTGCGGGAGTCAACCCCCTTTTAAGTTAGCAAGACTGATGAATGAATTCTGAATTTTGACCTTTCGGACCTTGATCCTTCGTGTGCCATGGCACCAATTTTGATCTCTTCTATTTTTTTTGTTTGCTTTTTGGAATTTCTATTTTTTTTGGTTTTTGGAAATATTCCACTTTGTTTTGGATTTTTGAAACAATTTTCATTTTGTTTGATTTTGAATCAAGGGTAGTATTTCTTAAGATACAAACCATTCCAAGGGTGAGTTAACTCTTCTCCTTCAGCATTAATCAATTTATAAGCATTGCCTGGAAAAACGTCTTTTATAACAAACGGTCCTTCCCAATTGGGTTGGAGTTTTGAGCGAGGGCCACCCGGCTTTACGAAAATCCTCTTAATTACCATCTCACCGATTTTGAATTTTCTCTCAATTACCTTCTTTTGATAAAAACGCGAGAGCCTGTTTTGATAAACGCGCGCATGCTCAGCGGCGACCAGACGCTTCTCATCTAGGAGTTCCAATTGGGCGAGGAGTGAATCACGACGCTCATCAATAGAAAATTCCTTATCCAATTGTACTCGTAGAGAGGGAATGAGAATCTCATAAGGGACTACCGCCTCCATTCCATAAGTAAGGGCGAAAGGGGTTTGCCCAGTGGGGGTTCGAATGGAAGTTCGGTAGGCCCAGAGAGCTTCAACTAGCTTGTCTGGCCAATCCGAAAATTTATTAGCCTCACACGTCTTTTTGACAATTTTTATCAAAGTTTTGTTAGTTGCCTCTGCTTGGCCATTGCCCTGCGGATAATAGGGAGAAGAATGATGCAATGCAATGTTATACCTGTTGCAGAGATCCTTGATTTCTTGAGAGATAAATTGAGGTCCATTGTCGGTGACGATGGTGCTTGGGATGCCGAACCTCGTGATGATGTTCTTCATTATAAACTTGCAGACGGTTGACGCTTTGATCTCCACGTAAGCTTCTGCTTCCGCCCACTTGGTGAAGTACTCCGTTGCCGTGAGGATGAATGATTTTTGCTTGGTCAGGAGGTTCGAATCACCAAGAGGTCCAATGATATCAAAAGCCCACATGGAGAAAGGCCATGGGGAGGATGTAGGATGGAGTGAAGAAGCAGGAGAATGAATCTTGTCGGCGTGCAGTTGACACTTAACACACCTTCGAACATAGATGGAACAATCCTCTTCTAGAGTTGGCCAATAGAAACCTAGCCTAAGGATCTTCTTAGCTAGCATCTGGCTATTCACATGACCACCACACACTCCAGAATGCGCCTCTTCCACAACTTTCCATGATTCATCATCGTCGAGGCATCTTAATAAAACACCGGTGAGCCCTCTCCTATAGAGCACACCTCCAATCAAAACATAACGCTGAGCCACTCTTCTAATTGCTTTCTTTTCTTCTGCAGTGGCTTCCTCGGGATAGGACTGATCATTGCAATATCTGGCAATCTCATAATACCAAGGCTTCTCTTCGTCAGCCAATTCTTCTTCCCAGTCTAAAAGCATGACCTCTTTGCCTTTAAGAGATTCCTTCTGCTTATCTTCTCAAGCACCTTATCCCTAATATCGAGGAATGCACGATCCTTAATAGCTGGCGTGTCACGCTGATGAATTAGAGGAACATGAAAATCACGCTCAGGAGGGAAGACTAAAGCAGAGGCCAAAGAAGCAAGGGCGTCGGCCAAGATATTTTGGCTACGAGGAACATGGACGAAGATCAATTTGGTGAAGAGTTTGGCATAAGCTGAAGCAAGTTCCTGGTAGGGTTTGAGCTTAGGATTGATAGTGCGGCATTTGACCAACACCTGGCGCAGAATGAGCTGACTGTCACCCACAATCCTCAAATGGGTGACACCATATCGATGAGCGGTTTGAAGACCGGCCAAAAGAGCTTCATACTCAGCTATATTATTGGTGGCGGGAAAAGTGAGCCGAGCAGCAAATGGGATGGTGACCCCTTCTGGTGTTAAAAGAACCATGCCGATCCCTCTTCCTTGGGAATTTAGAGCTCCATCAAAATGTAATGTCCACATAGGATCGTGGGGTTGATTAATGGACATTAGTTCTTCATCTGGAAACTCCGAATTGACAGGATCAAAACGAGGTAGAGGGTGGTGAGCAAGATGTTCGGCAATGGCGTAACCTTTGATAGCTTTCTGTTGAATGTAAGTGATATCAAACTGAGAGAGGAAGCTTTGCCAGCGTGCTAATCGATCAGTGAGGACAGATTTTTCAAGGAGGAATTTAATCGGATTCATGCGAGCAATGAGGTGAACCTCGTGAGCTAGGAAATAGTGCTTTAACTTCTGAACTACCCAGACTAAAGCAGCGCAAGTTTTCTCCATGGCTGAATACCTCTGCTCACAGGGGTTAAGAAGTTTAGACAAATAGTATGCTGCCCTCTCCTTACCTTCTTCGTCACTTGAGCTAAGACAGCACCTACAGAGTCATCCAGGACTGAGACATAGAGAATAAGTGGTTTGCCTGGAATCGGCGGCCTCAGGACAGGAGGATTGGCCAAATAATCCTTCAATCCGTCAAAGGCTGCCTGACACTTGTCATCCCAATTAAACTTGACTCCCGGCTTAGTAAGCTCGTAAAACGGCCTACATCTTTGTGAATGCTGGGAGACGAAGCGGCGAATGAATTGCAACCTCCCGATTAATCCTCGAACTTCCTTCAAATTCTTGGGAGGAGGCATATCTCTAATGGCCCTTGCCTTGTTGGGATCAACTTCAATTCCCCTCTTGCTAACAATGAAACCAAGCAACTTCCCTGAAGAAACGCCAAACACACACTTCTTGGGGTTCATCTTCAACTGATACTCTCGTGATCTTTGCAAGACCTTAGCTAGAACCCCAGGATGTTCAATCCTTGTCCTTGATTTCACAACCAGGTCATCCACATACACCTCAATATAAATATGAATCATGTCATGAAAAATCGCCATCATAGCCCTCTGATAGGTGGCTCCAGCATTCTTAAGTCCAAAAGGCATGACCACATAACAATAAGTACCCCATGGTGTAGTGAATGATGTCTTCTCTTGATCTTCTTCAGCCAGACGAATTTGATTGTAACCTGAGAAGCCATCCATAAAAGAGAGAGTCTCAAATCCTGCCGTGTTATCAATCAAAACATCAATATGAGGGAGGGGGAAGTCATCTTTGGGACACGCACGGTTGAGATCCCGGAAGTCTATACAAATCTGAACTTTTCCATCTTTCTTCATAACCGGGACGATGTTAGCCACCCAATTGGGGTAGAGGACAACTCTAACAAATCTAGCCTTATGGAGCTTGTCGACCTCTTCTTTCATCTTTAAAGCCATATTAGGGTGGAAACGCCTCAACCGTTGCTTGACCGGCACAGACCCTGGCTTAAGTGTAAGGCGATGTTCAACGAGCGCAGGGTCTAAACCAGGCATATCTTCATAACTCCATGCGAACGTGTCCTTGTATTCTTGCAGGACCAAAATGAGCGCCTCCTCTTCGGAGGGCGGTAAATTCTTGCTTATGAGGACAATCCTAGGGTCTTCCTCGGTACCCAAATTAATTTCTTTGGTAGGCTCTTCTACGGAGGCTGACGGTTCGTCAAATCGTCTTATGCCACTAGCAAAAGCATCAGCCTCGTCCTCATATTCTTCATAACTTTCATCCCCCTCTTCAATAGGGTCTTCATCATTCATAATTTCATAGACACCCAAACCCTCATAAGAAACAACAGCATCCTCATATTCTGACTCTGGCAGGATGATTGGATTCTCTATAAATTCAGGAAGAGCTAAACAAGCCTGGCATCTGATAGCTAACTCCAACAGAAACCTACGAGGAATCTGCTTACCCTTGGACTTCTTATGAGAATCTACCCCATGAATTTTATTAGAAGAAGAAGAACAACTAGCTTGACTAGAAGAAGAAAAAGAAGGAGGTGAAAAAGTGGATACAGGAGGTAATACAGAGGAAGTCCCCTCACCAGAGGGGGAGAAAAGATTTAGCAATGAATCTTGAAGGAGCGGCCCCTGGGTCGGGACGCACTCAGAAGAGAAATAGGAGGTCTCCTCAACAGAAATGGAGGATTGGAAATTTGGGAATTTGGCATTTTTTTTTCATTTTTGTCTTTTTCTTCATTTTTATTTTCTGTTTCAAGAAGAAAGCAGTGTGAAGGGAGGATAGCAGGAGGAGTGGAAATTGCCAGATCAGAGAAAGATTGAATCAGTGATGGCCCGCGAGGGGGCGTGATGGAGAGTTTAGAAAATCGCTCGAGGAGCGAAGAAGGAATTGTGAGAGAAACTTGGATTGAATCTGGAGATAAATTGATTATAATCGGAGGCGGTCTTGGCACGCGACCAAACCGATGAGAATATAGAGAAGCAAGCACCGATGGATGCATGGAAGTGAGAGAAAAGAGGCCGGCCCACAGCCTGTCCACAGTGAATCCTTCTTCAAACGGAACATCTGGCTCTCCAGTATCAGTGTAGTCACTCAGCAGCTGCCTCTTATCTGTAATTGCAGCTGGCATCTCAATCAATTCATGAATAAGTGGCGGCCATTCCGGGTCAGTCGGCATGAAGAGGCGGCTCAAAGAAATAGTAATATCCTGCATATCGAACCACCTGTACCAGTCACATTCTGGATCATCCATTTTTCTTCTTTTGTCAGGCCTTAAGGACTCCAGGGCTTTGTATGTGGCCAACGGGGCAATATGACGAGCAAACTGTCTAGCATGAACATCCTGACAGTCTAATATGGAAGTGATTATTGTAGTTTGCTCACTATTCTGAAAGCCACCTGCGACAAAATGTGTCTTCAATGTCCAAGTGAGCGGTTGGCGATCTGTTTTTAATGTGGATGTCATAAATGCCCATGGTTCATCTTTGTTTTTGCCTGGCCCTTTGTAACCTAGGCCACCTCGTGTAATCAGTTTCTGAGGTTTAACAGGCCTAATCCTGCCTTGACAATTGGCACCCAGACCTTTGCCATTTTGATACCCCATTTTCATTAAGATGTTCCAGCCAGAGGTGTTCATCATTGTTTTCTTCTTTTTCCCCTTGGGAGGCAGGGGTGTCATAGCAACTGTTGTGACTTTTTCTGGCATTGGTCGTGGACAAGGGACGTCCAGCACAGATAATAGTGGCTTGTTGGCCGGCCACATGGATGGAACTGATGAAGCCACATGAATATCCTCCTCTGGCAAAATCGGCATACTGGTAACTTTAATAATGCGGCCCTTGTGTGGGAATTTAAGGCATTGGTGATTTGTGGAGGGCACCGCATCGAGTTGCTGAATGTAGGGGCGTCCCAGAATGCCATTAAATGTCGGATCCATATCCAGAATATGAAAATCTGCTGTGATGGCGGCAGGACCCAAACTTACTTTTAACGTAATCATGCCTAGAGGAGGTTTCTTCGTGTTATCATATGCAGTGACTGTGATAGTAGACGGCCGAATTTGGCTTTCCGGAATGCCACACAACTTCAAGGTGCTAGGTGGCAAGACATTGATGGATGCCCCAGTGTCCACCAGACATTGCTTAACAGCCACCTTATTAATGTCAACTGTGATGCATAGAGCGTACTTTCTTGCTGGGAGTGGCGCCAGTTCATGTTCATGGAAAGTAATTGCCGGCTGACTGCTAGCGGGCGTTAAAACCGTGACTATCTGCTCAACTGGAATGTCCTCATTGACCATCACCTTTTGCAGTTCCAGGATTGAAATCCTTGCTGGTGTTCGGTCCAAGTGCTTTAGCAAATCATACTGAGTCCCTGGCACTGACTCTTGTTCTTGTTCTTGCTCTTGCGGCCCCTGCGCGGGCTCTAGCTCTCTCTGTGGAAAAATACGGTGGAACATCCGTCCACTGCGGAGCGGCGCCACGCCTTGACGTGCCTCTGTCGGGGCAAGTGTGGGAGGAGGATTAGAAGAAGAAGAAGGTGTGTTGGTGTTAAGAAGTGGTGGAGTGGGAGTTCCCGCAGAGGGAATCCCTGTAGAGGGTGCTGGTGCCCTGGTAGGAGGCGTAGAGGTAGAAAGGGATACCCGAATGCGGGGGGAATTGGTGGGGGGTGGAATGAGAAGGGTCCTGGGTACAAAAGGTGGCGGAACCGATGGTGGGGGGATCCTTGCCGGTGAAGGAGTAGTGGTGGCGGGTGCAGTGGGCGTTGGTGATGGGCGGATGAGGAGTGGCCTAGATGGCAGTGGCGAAGGGTTGGTGGTGGATGGGTTTTGTTGTGGCGTAGGCTGTAGAGGTGGTAAGCGTGTAAGAAGAGGGCGAACCGGCGAGGTTGGAGAATTGACGGTAGGAGGTGAATTAACGGGGCGCAGAAGAAATCGGCCCACTTGAGGGGTAGGAGAAGAAGAAGGGGTGCGCAAGAGGTGCGGAGGTTGATTTTGATTATGATAAAGTGCCCCGACAGAGGCGTTTTCTTCATGCCATCCCTGCCCTCTCTCCACCTCATAGAGAGACGTGACAGGGTTTACGTGCTGGTTTGGCGGGTGCTCCGGCAGTGGATTGTGGACAATCCCCATATCGTGCTGAGGCGCTGGAACTTGTGGTTGCTGCTGTGGAGTTGGTTGCTGTGGCTGCTGAGCTTGTTGCTGCCGAGGAGACCTTCTTTCTTTCATGGTGGCGATGAATTGCCTCATCTCATCCCAATTGATGTCACCCTTGTCATTTAGATCATAAATGTAATCTCTGAAGTGGAAGCAACGATCAAGGTTATGACTAGGTGCACGATGGAAAGCGCAATAACGGGATGTGTCAACATTAGCGGGCCACGCTGTTCTTTCCCTTGGTAATATAAGCAAATTGGCGGCCATTAAGGCATTGAAAATATCCGGGAGACTTTCTGGTAATGGAGGGTAGTGGTCCCTTTTGGGGCCAAGTGGTGGTCTCCGTTGTTGTTGTTGACCATAGTTGGTAGGTGGTGGTATCTGGTGGTATTGCTGCGGAGCTGGAGGGTTAGCGCGGGGCGCTTGGTTTGGTGGTGAAGCAAAGGAATGTTGGGGTGCGAATTGGCGTTGTGGGGTGGAGTTGAAATGGGGGCTTTGTGGTGGAGGAAGGTTAGGACGTTGGTTAGCTTGATGGGGGTGGCCAACTACGCCAACCTGCTCATTTGCAATAGTGCCCTCCGTCGTGGGCCCGCTATTGTTGACAGTTGTGGTTTTCTTGAATAGCCGTGACTTCGGCTCAAACATGCCCATAATGGGCGAATCCTTCATCTGCGTCTGGATATAACGAGCTCTCTCATAGAGCTCCTCCATGGTGGTTAACCGGTTCATTGCCAGTATGTGCCGGAACTGAGGAGTGGCATTGGAAATTATCATCTTGACTTGTTCCGCTTCAGACAGTGTATCTTTCAACTTTTCGGCCATAGACCGCCATCTATCAGCAAACATTATGAAGTCCTCCTCGGGCTTCATCTTTTCCGCGACCAGATCTGTGAGCGAAAGGGATGGTCTGACCCGGTCTCTATATTTTTACAAGAACTTCCTTTGAACAATATCGAAGTCGCCGGCATCAGCGGAATCCAGTGAATAAAACCATTCAAGGGCTGGCCCCTCCAGAGATCTCCTGAATAAATAGGCCAAAGAGGCTTTGTTGTCTTGCCAGAAGGAGGTCTCGTACCTGAAGTCCTTCAAATGAATAAAAGGATTACCAGTCCCATTATATCGCCGGAAGTTCGGCATTTCAGATGGTGGTAAGTGGAAGACGGGCAATGTAGGGAGCGAAATTTTCGGGGCATTCTTAGCCGTGGTGACCTTCTTTAGTTGCTCTTCCATGCTGGCCAATTTCTGGAGTAATAGCATATTAGTGTCGGACTCGACTGGGGCCGGATTTTGAATAAAAGAATGTGGTATAGGTGTCCGCAGAATTCGGGGAGGTTGGAACTGAGGCCTAACCGCTGAATAGCTCGCCTGTTGGGCCGGCATGGCCGCACCGGGCGTTGGTGGACGAGAGGGGGGTTTGTGCAAGACCGCCTGGTCATTAGTGAGGTGATGGCCACTCTCGGCCGGAGGGGGATTGGAGGATGAAGAGGGAACAGACTTCCCTTTCAAAGCGGCCTGAATAGCCTGCCGCTGGGAATCGTCTAACTGAGATAAAGTATTAATTAAATCCGTGACATTGAGGGATGCAGAAGAATTCCCCGAGGTGTTGGAGGGTAAAGTTTGGGAAGAGGGCACAACCTCTTGAGGAGTGGTATCAACCACATGGATTTGAGGATGATGGGACTGAGGAGGAGGGTAATTTCCCTCATAATAGATGGAATCCTGGGGGGGGTCTCATATTGACCAAAAACATTCTCATCCTCATCATCATAAGAATACCCGTAGCCTGCCATGTTGATGATTTTTCCTGAACGGAGTTTCATGTTTAAGAGGAGAGACAACTTTATAAAGGCAGTATCAAACAAACAACCACTCAATCCAAACAAGTCTAAACAAATCAATCCAAGCAAGTGTATGCAACCAAGTTGAGATGAACGCAAGATTTTAGTGTTATGCTTGAGATTATAGTGGATTAAATTGTTGAATAGTTCACTTCTGTTTACAATGTGAAACCTAGTTGATCCAAGTGTAACCTCCGGGTCAACTAGATTCTTTCTCTCTCCTCACTAACGATAGGTTCTCTATACTCCGGGTACTTCAAGGGTACAACCAGCCCGGCGTCCGTGAGGGAATCCACGGGTGCGGGGACTTACGGAGGTCTTGGAAAAGGGATTTTCGGTCCAAAGAGACGGAATGCTCAATGGAGGGTCGTCCCGATTCCAAGAGAGGTGTGTGGAATCCTAGTGTAGAGAGAGGAGGTCTCTCAACCAAATGCCACAATATGCAAAATAAGATGATAAGATCACAGCAATATAGGCAAGCAATGTAATAACCAAACAAACTATCACAGACAGCAACAGGAAGCAGGCTTCTGTAAAACGCAGGAAAGAGACGACCTGGGATAGGTCGCTATCAACCAAAGCAACGACAGGGTCACTGTCGTGAATCACTGCGAGAGGCCATGAGCCAACAGTGAGAAACAAAGACACGCCTCTGGTTGAGGTGCGAAATATGAAAAGGACGCCTCTGAGTGAGGGCGTCAAATCTGAAAAAGCGCCTTGAGGTGAGGCGCTATGCAATAAAAGAACGCCCTAGGGCAGGGCGTGAATTCACAGGTAGCATGATAAAAGCAGTAAAATGATGAAAGATGTCTTGACAGAAGACGTAACACAGTAATAAAACGCCCTGGATGAAGGCGTTAAAAGAAAAGGCGTCTCTGTTTGCGGCGTGAATTCAGGAAATATGCAATCACAAACTGGCTGATCCGGGGGAGTGTGCAGGGTGCACAAGGGAGGGTGCCCGTGGGGCACAAGAGGAGGGGTACCGTGGGTACCGAGGGGAAAGGGCACACGTGGGTGCCGAAGGGGAAAGGGCACACGTGGGTGCCGAAGGGGAAAGGGCACACGTGGGTGCCAATAGGAGATGGTAATCAAAAGAAAAATAGTGGATGTCCCACCGTGATCGCCAATTTGTAGATCGTGATAAATCCACACACGAAGAAGAAATTTAAATATGAGAAAGCATAACAAAAATAAGGGGGAGATGATATAATAATAAGGAAAAGAAGCACGTGGTGCTACTAAGGAGGGTGATCGCCAGAGGGGTTATCTCAAAAATGAAGGAAATTGATCGCGAATACCTGGTGGAAAATAGAACGCGGGCTGGATTGTGAATTCCTCCTCCTCCTTCAACCGGCCGGCCGATGAAGGGGGTTTTCCTTTATTGATTACCTTGCAAAAGAGACAAAACACACAAGCGGTGGATCAGCCAAGTGCACGTAGTATCAATCCCAAAGATGATATGAAGATGAGAAAAGAACAAAACATGCGCACCTTATTTTGTTTTAAAACCCCTAAAGAAATAGGGAAGGAGGAGATATGATGCTAATGCAAATGTAAAAGAAGAGAACACAGTGATGACGAAGCTAATGTAAAAAAGAAGAAAACAACATAGTGATGATGAACGATGGATGAAGACGAAGCAACACAAACAGAATAAATGAAAAACCCTGCTGTCCCTGACGACAGTAAAGGGAAACAAGGTGGACGCGGTTGATCGGAAGCAGAGGAAGCAGAGCCCTTTCTAAACGATCGCACAGGAGGAAGATGAAGCTCTGTAACTCCCGAACTCGTAAACCTCTGATCGTAACCTGTGAACTCTCTGACCCGTCAACCTCTGTCTAGATCGACCAGAGCATCCTTTTATAGGATTTCAATCGAAGATAAGCTCAAATTTGGGAAGATAAGGATAGGCAATGATCAAAGAAGGCAGGACTCTAACTCCAATTCGAGCAAGGAGACCATTGGAGACAGGGAACTACTCAGGAAAGGCATACTCAAACACGACACCGAAGGATAAAACACGACCTTCAGAAGGGCGTCAAATCACAAATTGATGACCTACATCAAGACGCTACTCAAAACACGACCACAATAAAGGGCGTCACTTCTTGGATTTAATTTTGGCAATAAAACTTACTTCATTTGAAAATTATGAGAACACGCCTGAGATAAAGGCGTTAATTGAAACCACACCCTGAGGAAGGACGTTAATCAATAATTTGAACTTATTTTGAATTTATTTTGAAACCGGATAATACCAAGAATTGACGCCCTGACATTTGGTCGTCCTTTCTTTGAACACGCCCCATGTTAGGTCGCTATATAAAACACGCACCTCCTCAGGTCGCGAATCACAAAAAATGCAAGAACAAACCAAAAAAACACACAAAAAATAGAAAAACTTCATATTATGAATATATCGAAGTTCACTTTGGGGCGTCAACATAGTGACATGAGATTTGATCAACATAGCGTCAATTTTGGCGTGTCTACAGCAGCCTCCTCCTTGGTCGGAGCTGGCAATGTGTCAGTCGAGTGAAGTTGGTTGAGGGTAGTCGAACCCCAGTCGCTCGCTCGACCGACACCACCGAGCTTGGTCAATAAAACAAAGTGCTCCAACTAGCGCTTAATGTTGAAGACAGGAGAGGAAACGAAGATGAAAGACCTCATGTTCCGAGCATAGAACCAGCACCAGGACAACGCTGGATGTAACGACCCGAGAATCCGATTACCGGGGAGGCCCGATAACCCGAGACTCGTACCGCCACCCACGAGTCCGAAGCCTCGGAAGGGTTAGAAGGATGGTGTGGAGACTACACAAGCATCACAAATAATTACAGAAATTAAACAGTTATATAATTAAGCAGGAAATAAACAACATTTTAATTAATACATGGTCCACAGGATAATAATAAAAATAACAACAGTAGTCCACAACTAGTACAGAGACAAGAGAGAAAAGTACAGCTACATGGGGCATACCCCGGCTCTGACCTCTGGCACTAACGCTGGGCACCCGAACCACGCTGAGCCTCAGACGCACTCCCTTGAAGCCGCGCCTCGCCTGAAACACGGTGAAAACATGCAGGGAATGAGTCTCGGAGCAAGACTCAGTAGGGATCACTCGAACCCTACCTCGCAAACGGGGAAACCACTATGCTAGCAGTAAGCGAGTACCTCAGAAAGAGAAGCCCTGCCATCTACAAAACACCGGTTTCACGGCACGAAAATCGACACACGTGCCACGGCGAAACGACCGGAACACCATGGCCAGCACGACAAAAATCCGAAGGTCGAAGTCACAAGCCTGACAGTCTGCCACTCACGAATCGACAGGAGTACCTCCCACTAGAAGCACAGTCGGTAGCATCCCCTGACGTCTTACACCGCACCGCAGGTGAACTGCCTAGAGTGGTAGCTCCTACCAGAGGCACGGACACCGAACAAGAACCACAACGAGTGACTAGCTGGGGTCACGCCCGTCGGCGTGGGTCCAACCGCCCCCAATTACGTGTGCACACACAGATCATGCGTCCTAGGTCTGGCCCTCTGACCGGTTTTCCCCTGTAGCCGGACTCTGGCTAACGACGAGGGGCCAGATGGAAACCAGTCCAAAACCGTCCTCAGGGTAGCCTCTCCACCACTCCCAGGTGGGACCACATGCGTGTAAGCAGGCTACGACTAGTGGAGGGTCACTGACGGAGTAGACTCTCAAGTCAACGGAAAATGATGTCACAACCAGACGGTACAAGGAACGCCCCTCGTACAAATAACCATCGCACGGCGACAGAAGCTGATAACACCATCTCCCGGTACCGCTCGGTACGACTAGAGACAAGCTGACACGACCTGTCCCCTTGATCGGTCCACCCTGGGCCGCTCAGGGATGTGCGGTCACACAGGGGCCGCACCAGGTTAAACATCCAGAACGTGACCGTTCTACCCCACGCCCAAACGGGCAGATGAACGGCCACCACGGGCCCGTTCGACAGATGTGCGGCCAGCTCCTGACCGCATGTGGGGTGAGGAACGGTGAGCTCCTGGCCGCTCGTCTCCCAACGATAAAAACCCTGAACGGCTGGTCCTTAGCCGCACTTTGGGAAGGGCGGCTATGGTTTCGCCGTTCAAGGGTTGTGCGGTCCAGATCTGACCGTACAACGGAGCAACTGCACCAGATAAGTACGGCCAGCACCTGGCCGCACGAAGGGTTAAGCGGCCATCTCCTAGCCGCACACCCTGGTGCACTGTATAACGGTAATAAACAACAGTCAAAAATCCAGGGTTGGGCGGTCGTTATGGGGCCGCACCATATGCGGTCCCACGACAGACCGCACAAGCCCACTGCGTGCCGAGCCCCAGCCACCGCACGCCGAGCTGATGGACGGCCAGAACAGGGCCGCACAAGGGTTATGCGGGCCCTGGTTCGACCGCACATCGCTCTTGTGACGACCCGAGGATCCGGTTACCGGGAAGGCCCGATAACCCGAGGCTCGGACCGCCGCCCACGAGTCGGGAGGGCTCGGAAGGGCTAAAAAGGAGTGTGGAGGTACAAAGAAATAGGAAATAAAGTAGGACAATTTAATAATTAATAGAATTAAACAACTACAGCTGCAACAGAGTCCAGTCCAACAGAAAGTACAGTCTAAAACAGTAAAAATGTACCACATGCCAAGTGAACACTCGGCCCAGCAAGCTGGCAACTAAGAACCTCCGCACAGCACCCTCGAACCTCGAGGCAGAACCGCCGCACCTGTAACGCAGGGGTGAGCCTCCTGTCACTGGCCCAGTAGGGATCCCGCGGAACCCCAACTGAGAAACAACGGCAGAAGGAAAGCTACGCTAGCAAGACATCAACGGAAAGAAGTAACTACAAAAGCAGGAAAGTAACTACGGTGGCCGGCAAAACCTCGGCACTACAGCCACTCCTACTGTACCAGAACACACCCCAGACTCACGGCCAAGGGCTACCAAACTACACTAGAACCAGTCACACGGTACAAAAATCGACACCCGTGCCACGGCGAGACAACCGAAACTCAACGGTCAACGCGACCAAAAACCCGAAGGTCGAAGTCACGCGACTGACAGTCTATCACTCTCTGTCCAGAACAGGAGTACCTCCCACTAGAAGAACGACCGGATGTGTCCCCTGACATCTTACACCGCGTCACAAGTGTCTAGCTACGACGCCCTAGGCGTGAGACTCAGACACACACAGTAACCAGTACCACAACAAGGACTAGCTGGGGTCACGCTCGTCAGCGCGTGTCCTAAGCCCCCAACTACGTGTGCACACACAGACCATCTGCTCTAGGTCGCGTCCTCTAGCTGGTTTTCTCCCCCACCGGACTCTGGTGGCAAAGGCAAGGGGCCGACGGAAACCAGCCTAAAAACCGCGTCTCACCGGGTCGCGCTCTCCACCACTCCCAGGTGGGTCCGCACACGCGTGCGCAGGAAGCTACGACTAGTGGAGGATCACTGAGAGAGTAGACTCTCAAGACAACGGAAAACAACGTCCGAACCTGACGAAGTACGGGGACCGTCCCACGTACCAACACCATCGCACGTTGACCACGATCGGAGAAGAAACGGACGCACCGCCCACGGCCAAACACATGACCCACTCGGGGATCATCTTCCAGGAAAACTCATGACATGCGGGGGAACCCCACCGCACACACACCGATACACGGTGACTCGATCGGGTGAGAACACAGAAGCCCGAAACACCTGGGGTCACCCGGACCCACCAAGCCCACGGGCATGCTTATCGAGGTAACACAGCACCTCCAGACACCCCTAAACACGGACACGAAACTCACGGGGTGTCCGTGACACACACGGCCCAAGGGGAGCACGATCAGCCACAAACCAACCGCCCCGGGTAGCCCGGCTGCTCACCTCCAAGAACGCGCTATAGGTCCATAGCGCATTCAAACAGAACGCGCTATACACCTATAGCGCGACAAGTCAGATCGCGCTATAGGCCCATAGCGCGACTGCACAAATTGCACTAGGGTCACCTAGCACGACAAAACAGAATGCGCTAGGGACCCCTAGCGCGACCAAGAAGAACGCGCTAGGACCCCATAGCGCGACAGCAACCGCCTTACCGTTCATCTTCTCCGATGAACGCGCCCCATCGGGGCAGCGCGACCATCAAGAATGTGCTAGCCAAGGCTAGCGCGTTCTCAGTCCGCGCCCGAAAATAGTGGAAACCGTGGGAAAAACCATTCCACGCCCCGTTCACCCCCAGGTGAAGGGGAAACAAAAGGGAAAACATTCCCCAAGCCCCTAGGTATGCATCTAAACCCCTGGATCGCCCAAAAACACGGTAAAACGAAAGATCCGGCTCACACCTCAAAAACATGCATTTTCTCCAAATTGCCCCGTTTAGCCCGCTCGGCTCACCACGGCCTACAAAACACGTGGGAAATGAAGTACGCGGGTTGTGGGTCCATCTCCCTACCTCCACCGAAGATTCGACGCACCGCGGACGCCGATCCACGAAGAAAACGCCGTTTAAACCCTCGCCGGTTCACGATCCCACAAACCGCCTCCACCATCACGATCCTCGTCCCGAGCCCGTCGCCCCACATCCCACGAACTACGCCGCCCCGCCCTCGCCGCCTCCGTCGGCCACTCGGAGTGAGAGGGGGAGAGGAGAGAACGTGAGAGAAGAGAGAGGGAGGGAAGAGAGAAATGAGATGGGGAGAGAGAGAAAAGGTTATATATAGAAAATCCAGAAATTCTCAAAAATACCAAAAAATAGATCATCACGTTTCCGCGATCCTCGGAACACACCGATCGCAACGGTACCACTCGCGCCCTGGTGAACAGCCCGGTTCACCCGTAACGAGGTTCCGAAGGAATTACCGAAACACACACCGGGAATCAGAAAACACACGCGGAAAAGTCGCGGAACGCTTCCGGGCCTCCGCAACAACTCCGGATCGCGCCGATCCGAACACGAAAGATGTCCGAAATGAAATTTCGGACACAACGGAGTCGGACACTCCAAGAAACCAGATCCGGGACCCATGAACAAGGATCCGAAAAATCCGGGGCATTACAGCTCTCCTGAGCAAAAACGGCGAACCTCGCCAGAATCGCCCATTACGACCCCAAAACAAGCCCCACGAAGGGGGAAACGAAAGGAAATCGACCCCCAAGCCCCCTAGCATGATTCTACGCTCCCGAAACATGGAATCGTGGCTTAAAACGATGGATCAGGCGGTCACTCCCCAAAGCATGGATGACCCTTCCCGGTGCAAAAATAACCCCTCTCCCCTCGTCTCGAGCTAAAACTCACGGGGAAAAAAGGCAAGAGGCTAGGGAACGTCACCCTACCTCCGGTTCGCGAGGAGGCGCGCCAATCCAAGCACAATCCCACGAAGAACGCCGATAGAACCTCACCTTCCCATGCTTGCCGCACGCCCGCACGATCGCCTCGTCGTCACCCACGTCCTCGTGCCGTCGCACCGCCGCCGTCTGCAGCCGGAACAGAGGTCGTCGCACTCGAACGGGAGAGAGAGAGAGAGGGGGGGAGGCCACGGTCGTGAGGGAGGAAGAAGAAGAAAGGAAAAAGAAGAAGGAAAAAGAAAAGAAAAGAAATAAGAATTTATAGAAAATCTGGAAATCTCAGAAAATACCAAAAAATTAAAAATTACATTTCCGGGATCCTCGGAACGCACCGATCGCAACGGTACCACTCGTGCCCAGGTGAACGACCCGGTTCACCCGCAGCGAGGTTCCGAAGGAATTACCGAAATACACACCGAAAATCAGAAAACACATGCTGAAAAATTGCGGAACGCTTCCGGGCCTCCGAAATAACTCCGGATCGCGCCGATCCAAACACAAAAGATGTCCGAAACGAAATTTCAGACACAACGGAGCCAGACACTCCGAGAAATCAGATCTGGGACCCACGAAGAAGGATCCGAAAGGTCCGGGATATTACACTAGATATTCAAAAATTGGTGACAGAACCAAACGGTGGGGGTGGCACCTACCTGCTGGCAGACGTAGACGAAGGCACAGAGGATGCATCAGGAATTGGGTGACAGGTCTCTTGGCACTCGACCATAGAAATGAAGAATGGACTTGAACAGAGGATGGATTGGGACACGAAAACCAGCCCTGAAGGCCTCTATGGAGATGCTAAGACCCCCAGAAAAGAACCCCCTTAAGTATTCATCCTTATTGGGGAAGATGATATCAACATCTGCTGGAATCTGGAAGACCTCCCTAAGACCATGGACTACCCGGTAGGTGACTTCAAAATAAGGATGACTGGGGGTAGGACGGATGCCTGAGGTGCTAGCAACGCCCCCATGATTGCTTTCCCTCTCGCCAGAGGACTCAGTGCCACCCAGGTGTTGACACCCGTTTTATACCCAATAAGTTAGGTCGTCTCCTTATTCATTCAATATGATGCTCCGAGTTGTTCATTCTTTGATGAGTCTATTGATCAGTTGAAACCTGTTTCTTGGGTCTTGAATTCCTGGATTAAGATGTGGCTCCCGGTGGCATTTCGTTGGATGAAGCTTAGCAAAACCCTTCACTTTATCTTTTGAACCTCAATGATAATAACGGTCTGGACTAGACGCGTTGTTTCATTATAATGCATGGGACCTGGGCCGTTACTCTTCGAAGAGTCCTAAGGCTTAAGGCCTCGTTTTCAAAGCTTATCCTTTTGATTCCACGTTGATAATAACGGTCTGTTGTGCAGCCGTTGTTTCACTATGACGCCCTATGCCTTGGCCGTCGCTTCCTTGAAGAGTCCAGCTTGTTTGAGTCTTTTTCCCGTTGATCTTATCCTTTGGGATAGGGTTGAAAGCAACAGATGGTCCCCCATGCATTACTTCCAAGTGGCGGTCTGTCGTGCAGCCGTTACTTCCTTCCGAGAGTCCTAGCAGTTCAGGCTTTTTCTCTGCTACTCCGTGGTCGAGATAAGGGTTTGGATTGACGTTATCTCTTTCAAATCCGATCCTCAGGACCCCCCGTTTGTTTCTATGGACTCTTGGTGATATTATCTTCGAGGATTTGCTAAGAGTTATCTCCTTTCACGTCTGAATTATCCTCTGCTCGACCTAAGAGTTTGAGGGTCTATAAATAGAACCCTTGACTTCATGGCCAAGAGAGAGGAGATTTGAATTCGCGACGAAGTGATGCCGAACTCAGGAGCCATCTTCATCCAGGAGGAACTGCTTCCCACGTCCATCCATCTTCTAATCAAGGGAGTACTTTGGTTTTGGTCTTTCAAGTTCATCCTTGCATGCTTGAGTTCTTCCTTGGTTTTTCCCCAAACAAAGCATTGTCCCTCCTCTTTCTCCACGTTTTTCACTGTTCTTTAAGCATACAAACATCCTCCCAAACTTTTAAAAACACCCAGAGGGGTTTAAAAACCAAAACTCCCCGGTAATTCCCTCTCCTTGTGATGTTCTTAAGCTCTTTAAGAATTGATGCTATGCTTGTGAAGAGGGCTAATTGAGGTTGTCTTGTCTTGTCTTTCTACATCTTTGGCAGGTTTACAGGTTCATTAGCACGAGGCCCAAGTCTTCTAGCCGGCTGGAAGAGTTGGAGTTAAAAGAATTCAAGCTTTACTACTGCAGGTTACCTGACGGTCTGGTGCAGGCGCGTCACTATCTTCCGACGGTCTATCGTGCGGCCGTCGCTTCCAAGCGACGCACGGGGTCCTGGCCGTTACTTCCAAGTTGATCTGCAGGCTTTCTCTGGTTTTCTCTCCCGTGGGCGGGTGCTTCATCCACCTATTTCCAAGGTACATTCGAGTCTTTGACTTGTGTTTACTTTGGTGGCGATCACATCTTTCCTTGGTACTGGGCATTAGCTGTCTTCTTCATCAACAATCTTTATTTTCCATGCTCGTTCCACCTTCACGGTGTGTTTTTATTTATTCCTTGCTCCACGCCCCGGCGTGTGTTTTTTTCCTTTTCCTTAGCGTAATTTGATTGAGATAGCATGCCCATGCTAGAGCAAGCTATGATTGCCTAGGTTCATGTTCACATGTTCACAGGTTTGAGTAGATCTTTGATTGCTTGTTTGTCATCTTGCCATATTACTTTGCAAACCTCAAAAGTAAGATAAAAGATAGGCAAATAAATATCAACACCAGGATGAGCCTCCTACGAGGTGCCATGAGTGTAGAGGAGGGTAGAAAAGAGGAAGCATGTAATGCCCAGGATCCTTAATAGGTCTTGTTGGATCTTTATTGGATCTTTCGGATCAGTTTCGGTGAGTTTCGGGTCGCTTTTGTGACTTTCGAGTTGACTTTTACGATCCGTGTGAGTTTTTCTCTCGTACTAGTTACGGAACCCTACGGTGACTTTAGTTGTCAGTTCATCGACTCGAGGATGCTACAGCGACGATGTACTCTCCGAGCCGGTCGTTTTGACTATTTTTACGTATTTTTCTGAGATAGGGCCAAAAATTGGATTTTTCAGAAATTAGAAAAATTCCTAATTTCTTTTCCTTTCCTCTCTCCTCCTTCTCATTCACGCCGCCGCCCCCTCTCTCTTCGTTTTCTCTCCTCTCGGGCTTCCTCGGCTCTGGCTGCAAACGGAGGACCTAGGGTCAGGCAGGGGAGATGCTGTGGAGCTGGTTGGCTGCGCGACGGGGCAAGGATGGAGCGATTTCGGCGCGATCCCGAACGGTGGATTCAAAGCTGACGTTTGAGCTCGCGGCGTGATTTTCGACGCGGTTTAGTCCCTTCGGGGCACGGTTTCTTTGGTGGAGGTAGGGTGACGGATCACCACTTCTCCCTGCCCATTTTCCCTGCCATTGCACGTCGTTCGGCGTGAAAACGGCCGAGTTTGGGCTTGTTTAGCCTAAACCGTGATTTTCGGGTTTTGTAGGGTTCGTCGGAAAACGGCAACCATTTTTAGATCAGTTACTGTCAATGGACTCCCTAGGACGTCAGCGTTCCATAGTCACTCATTTCATTTCATTTGGTGGTCCCGTTTGACCGCTAGGGCTCCGGGAAGTCTGGAAACCCTTTTTGGGTGATTTCGTTAGAATCGCCTGTTTCTTGTGATCCGTGCGCCATTTTGACTCCAGACGGAGTCTATGTGATTGCCAGCAGATCCATGGTTGTATCCCCTTCGTCTCGGGACGAACAGGGCGTGGAAAGGCCTCCGTTGGGTCGAACCCACGGTTTGCTCGCCGTGACGCTTGAACGGTCACACCAAGACCGTTCATGTATAAGGGCGGCCATCCCTGGACCATTTATCCTATGTCGGTTGAGGTTGTGTGTTCGCACGATAGACCACACATCCCCCTTGGGCGGTTGGTCTTGGACCGTCCATCTTATGTCGGTTTGGTGTTGAGCGGTCAGGTCCGGACCGTTCATCCCGTTGTGCGGTCCAGTCTGGACCGTTTATCTTGTTGGGTGGTCCCTTTGTGACCGTCCATCCCTTGGAGTTGTGCGGTCAGTTCCGGACCGTTCAACCCCTTTGTGTGGTCAATTTCGGACCGTTCATCCTGTTGAGTGATCCATTCTGAACCGCTCATCCCCGATGTGTCATCGGTTTACCGTGATGGCTTCTCCCGGTGTCGTATTAGAGTCATTGCTCTGGTCTGGTCGACCCGATGTGATCCAATGGTCGACATGCGACCTTGCCTGTGTCTCGATGGATATGTCCAGCTCGAGGCGTGGTTCTGGACACCTAGAGGTATGATTTGGCCTCGGTTTATGTGTCCAGGTGCCTTGAGGGTGTCGGAGTTCCCCCAAGTCTCCGCGTGTCCTGTCTGTTTCTTGTCGGTCGTCTACGTGAGTTAGGGCGGTGTTTCTAGTGGTCCTATTCTGGACTGCTAGTGTTGGTTTGTCTGTCCGGTGGTTCACTGGATCAGTCGGTTCGGGTGAATTATGTGCGGTCTATTCCTTGACTGCTATAGTTTCTCCGAGCGACTTAATCTAGGACCACCAGTGTCTTTCCCTCTGGTTGCGTAGCGATTCCTCCTTGACTGCTTGGTTGACCTAGCGGCCGAGTGATGGATAGCTTATGCCCAGAGAGTGGTTTACCGGTGGTTTGGTTGCCGGTATCTTAGCTTGACCTTGGGGTTCGCCATCGTCACGCAGACATCACCTGATGTCCTATGAGGGATGTAACCGTGTTCCGAGGTGGCCAAGAGGTTTGTGCTTGCATGCCTTTGTTGGGTTCTGGTCAACCAGGGGTGACCCAGTGGTTGACGGGTTACCTTGTGTGTGTGTCTCGACAGTTCTGTCCAGTCTGAGACTTTGGTTCTGGACGCCTCGAGGTATCGCCTTACCTCAGTTTGCGTGTCCAGGCGTGTTGAGGGTTCTCGGTGTTCCCTCAGGTCTCCGTGAGTCATTTTCTGCGGAGCGTCATTTCCCGTGGCTTAGGATTAGACCGATTGGCGGCTTGTTCCGCTGTCAGTGACGATCTTGCGTTTGAGTCGTCCGACTCAAGGATAGTTACGTTGTAGGTCTAGTTGCCTAGTCCTGAGTCTGTGGCAGTGGTCATACTGCCAGTGGTGCCTAGTAGTATGTGTGACAGCGCGTTCTAGCTTGTCTGTACTCTAGCACTTGTGTTTCTGAGTCTGGTGTCTTGTGAGCCTCCACTAGTCATAGCCTGTCGAGGGAGAAAACCAGTGTGTTGACCCACCTCGGACGGGTGGAAAGGGCAGTTCCCGAGATACGGTTTGTAAGCTAGTTTCGTGGGCTCCCGACCAGCGGTGGCGTCCTACCGAAAGAGAAAACTAGCTAGAGGGCCTGGCTTAGGCAAGAGCCAGTGTGTGCACACGTGGTCAGGGGCTGAGGACTAACGTCGACGGGCGTAACCCCGACTAGTCACTTGTTACTGTAGTTCCTGTTTGGTTCAGCGCGTGTCTGCGACTCTGCCGAGAGTTTAGCGGTACCGTGGGCGAGACACTTGTGGCGCAGCATAAGAAGTCAGTGGACGCCGCTGGCTGTTCTTCTACTGAAGAGGTGCTTCCGTCTCGTGATACGTGACTCTTCGCGTTTCTTGTGCGTCGTGACCTTTTCGAGTTAGCCCTCTCGTGGCCCTACTCGAGGTCAGTGTTGTCTTGCGTGCACGACATTCTAGTCGTGTGTATCGTCGAGTCTGTCCGGCGTCTGTCTAGATTTTTTCTAGACTTTTGCCTGTCCTTGCTGGTCTTCATCTTAGGCCTGGCGTCGTGTCGGTAGATCGGTAACTCCTGAATTTGTCAGATCAGAGTCGCCCTTCTGTCGCTGCTTGGAGTAGCTTAGGGAGCCGAGTTCCTCTCGGTGGCCATGTTCCAAGTTTTACGGCCTCACTTTTCCCTTTTCTTTTAGCTTCCCTTGCTCTTAGCCTGTTCCCTACTCCTGCTATTCCCGTTCTTTTTATAGCTTTGTAGTGTAGCTTTTCCTTATTTGCTACTACTGTTGCTTTCTGTTCCGTGTACTGTGTGCTTCTCAGTGGGGATCCGCGTGACCCCTACTGAGTCTCTGTTTGGAGACTCACCCCTGCTTTTCAGGTGTGTGGCATCGTCTCTGTCCGTGGTTCCTGGTGTGACGCGTCTGTAGCTGCCAGCGGTACCTGCGTCGGGTTTCTCCCGACCTCAGTGTACGTTCTTTTCCTGTGGCATGTACTTGTCTTTAATTTCCTGGACTGGACTCTAGTATAATTGTTAAATTAAAATTGTTAATTAAAAAGTAATTTTATTTCTGCTACTTTAGCAAACTGATCTAATGAAATTTAATTGCTTACTGTTATATCTCTGTGGCTTCAATGTACTACATGACAATCCTTTTATCCCTTCAGAGCTTTACCGCTCTTGGGAGGCCTCGCGGGTTCCAAGTGGTATCAGGTGTATCCGGTAGTCCTATCGGGTATATCTGGTATCCGGGATCCGGGTCGTCACAGTTGGTATCAGAGCATTGTTGTGTGAAGTACATGGGAATCCGAGATATTGCAGTATCCAGAGTCCTTAAAGTCCAGTACAGGCATTTGTTGGCTTAGGTATTGCGATGATTTGTCGCGTTGTTTTCTTCGTATGTGGTCTTGTGCGTGCTGTTCTGGCACTGCGCAAGGTGATTTTCGTTCTCGTCAGGATGTGATGAGACGCTTCTTTCTATCATGGTGTTTGTGTCAATCTTGTCGTACGTGGTAGTGTACGCCGGAAGGCTTGAATCTGCAGTACATTGTTTGAGGTTTTCTTCATGTGTTGTTCAGGTTGCTGTTGACCTTTGGCCTTGGTCTGATGACCGTACACGTTCTCACGTTGTTTTGGTCATCCCGGCTTGAGTCTGTTCAGCTCCTGATGCGTCTCGCTTCTGTTGAAGTGCTCGATTAGATTCCGTGTTTGAGAAGTTGCTCAGGTAAGCTAGGATTTTCTCTTCCTGGTGAGCTTTCGTGGTTGAGCTTATTGCTTCTCGTCCCTTCTGGTGGAATCTTTTCGAGGTTTACCTTGGAATTGATGTCTTAGTGATGCCTTTGTCCTGTGTCTGTTTAAGTGTGGACAGCTTTGTTCTGAGCCGGATCTGCTCTTTGCTATACGGTTGCTTGACTTTGGACTCCATCATGGTGTTTAGAGCTGTCGCGTACCGTATTTGTCGTGCCGTGTCCAGCGGTCGATGTATTGTGAAGGCTCATTTACCATTGTCAGGACGTGAAGGTAAGTTGAGATTAGCATTCGTCCGTGCTTTGTGCTGAAGCTGGTACTCTTCTTCTTTGCACTTAGGCTTCTTATGATCGATTATTCGCCAGATCGGTACTCTTGGCATGTTACGTTGCGATTTTCAGAAGTTGCGATGGCGCCGAGTGTGTGCTGAGATGCAGATACCGTGATATTCCCTGATGCCTGTGTGCGTTTTATGAGTGTGCAGCTGAAGCGTGTGGGCTGATTACCCACGGGTCGAGAGGTTTTTTCTTTCTCGATGTGACTTCATCTTGGCTTCCTGTGCCTTGATGTTGCCTGTTGCCGTGCTGTTCCTGGAGTTATTCTGGTGTTGGCATTGGCATTTGCGAGTGTTGGGGAATCTGTCGGCATTCCTTGCTGATTGAGTACCCTCTGCTCCGCATGTGTTTTTCTTGGGTGTTGTGCTCTCAAGGCGTGTTCGTAGTCCTTGAGTTGCGTTCCCCGAGATTGTTGTCATTTTTCGTTGTCGTGGGTCTTTTCTTGGTGAGCAGTCTGATGCGTGACCCATCCCTTGTGGTCGTGTGTTCAGCTGTTCTTGTGCCTTGATATGACACTGCTTGCAGTTGTGTTCCATGGTTCTGTGTTATATACGGAGCCGGAATCCTGCAAGTGCGGTTGTTGTCATTTTATCGCTGTTTCTCTATGATTTTGTGTCTCTATCTTGGACCATGGTCTTGTCAGTTAGCGATGCTGTACTCCCTTTTCTCGGTAAGAGTTGGCATGCGACTCGATCAGAGGTAATATATGAATGAGGACTGACTTGATCATGTTTGTGGTCCAGTGTTGTCATTGGCGTCCTGTGTGCTAGGTGTTCCCTGTTGCCTTTGGCACTGGAGCCGATGATGTGGTCGAGCTGTCAGCTGAGAGGATTGTGTCTCCTTGTGTAAGCTGCTGCTGGCCGTGCTGTCATTGTGTTCCTCGGTATCGGTTGTCTGTTGTTGTGGCAGTCGTGTCTGCATTTCTGGTGAGACGTAAGCGACGTTGCCTTGTTTTGGAGGTGTCAGACTTGTGTCCACTTGTGTCGTGCTCGATCCAGAGCGTGTGCTCGTGATTATGGTCTGACAATGTCCCTCTGAGCCGTGCTTCTTGAGATTTGTGTTACCGTGTTCTCGGCATTGTTGTTGGCTGATGCGTAGTGTGCATAGCCATGTTGGGTTGTTCTTCTCTGCTTACCCTTGCTAGTCCTTAAATTTTGAGGATGAAATTTCTTAAAGGAGGAAGGATGTAATGTCCTGGATCCTTAATAGGTCTTGTTGGATCTTTATTGCATCTTTCGGATCTGTTTCGGTGAGTTTCGGGTCACTTTTGTGGCTTCCGAGTTGAGTTTTACGATCCGTGTGAGTTTTTCTCTCGTAATAGTTACGGAACCCTACGGTGACTTTAGTTGTCAGTTCGTCGACTCGAGGATGCTACAGCGACGATGTACTCTCCGAGCTGGTCCTTTTGACTATTTTTACGTATTTTTCTGAGATAGGGCCAAAAATCAGATTTTTCGAAAATTGGGAAAATTCCTAATTTCTTTTCCTTTCCTCTCTCCTCCTTCTCATTCACGCCGCCGCCCCCTCTCTCTTCATTTTCTCTCCTCTCGGGCTTCCTCGGCTCCAGATGTAGACGGAGGACCTAGGGGCAGGCAGGGGAGATGCTGTGGAGCTGGTTGGGTGCGCGACGGGGCGAGGATGGAGCGATTTCGGCGCGATCCTGAACAGTGGATTCAAAGCCGGTGTTTGAGCTCGCGGTGCGGTTTTCAACGCGATTTAGTCCCTTCGGGGCACGATTTCTTTGGTGGAGGTAGGGTGACAGATCACCACTTCTCTCTGCCTATTTTCTCTGCCATTGCACGTCGTTCGGCGTGAAAACGGCTGAGTTTGGGCTTGTTTAGCCTAAACCGTGATTTTCAGGTTTTGTAGGGTTCGCCGGAAAACGGCAACCATTTTTAGATCAGTTACTGTCAATGGACTCCCTGGGACGTCAGCGTTCCATAGTCACTGATTTCGTTTCGTTTGGTGGTCCCGTTTGACCGCTAAGGCTCCGGGAAGTCCGGAAACCCTTTTTGGGTGATTTCGTTAGAATCACCCGTTTCTAGGGATCCGTGCGCCCTTTTGACTCCGGACGGAGTCTATGTGATTGCCAGCAGATCCATGGTTGTATCCCCTTCGTCTCGGGATGAACGGGGCGTGGAAAGGCCTCCGTCGGGCCGAACCCACGGTTTGCTCGCCGTGACGCTTGAACGGTCACACCAGGACCGTTCATGTATAAGGGCGGCCATCCCTGGACCGTTTATCCTATGTCGGTTGAGGTTGTGTGGTCGCACGATAGACCACACATCCCCCTTGGGCGGTTGGTCTTGGACCGTCCATCTTATGTCGGTTCGGTGTTAAGCGGTCAGGTCCGGACCGTTCATCCCGTTGCGCAGTCCAGTCCGGACCGTTCATCTTGTTGGGTGGTTCCTTTGTGACCGTCCATCCCTTGGAGTTGTGCGGCTAGTTCCGGACCGTTCAACCCCTTTGTGTAGTCGGTTTCGGACCATTCATCCGGTTGAGTGGTCCATTCTGAACCGCTCATCCCCGATGTGTCATCGGTTTACCGTGATGGCTTCTCCCGATGTCGTGTTAGAGTCATTGCTCTGGTCTGGTCGACCCGGTGTGATACAATGGTCGACATGAGACCTTGCCTGTGTCTCGATGGATATGTCCAGCTCGAGACGTGGTTCTGGACACCTAGAGGTACGATTTGGCCTCGGTTTGTGTGTCCAGGTGCCTTGAGGGTGTCGGAGTTCCCCCAAGTCTCCGCGTGTCCTGTCTGTTTCATGTCGATCGTCTACGTGAGTTAGGGTGGTGTTTCTAGTGGTCCTATTCTGGACTGCTAGTGTTGGTTTGTCTGTCCGGTGGTTCCCTGGATCGGTCGGTTCGGGTGAATTGTGTGCGGTCTATTCCTTGACTGCTATAGTTTCTCCGAGCGACTTAATCTAGGACCGCAAGTGTCTTTGCCTCTGGTTGCGTAGCGATTCCTCATTGATTGCTTGGTTGACCTAGCGGCCGAGTGATGGATAGCTTATGCCCAGAGAGTGGTTTACCGGTGGTTTGGTTTCCGGTATCTTGGCTTGACCTTGGGGTTCGCCATCGTCACGCGGACATCACCTGATGTCCTATGAGGGTTGTAACCGTGTTCCAAGGTGGCAAAGAGGTTTGTGCTTGCGTGCCTTTGTTGGGTTCCTGTCAACCCGGGGTGACCCAGTGGTTGACGGGTGACCTTGTGTGTGCGTCTCGGCAGTTCTATCCAGTCCGAGACTTTGGTTCTGGACGCCTCGAGGTATCGCCTTGCCTCAGTTTGCGTGTCCAGGCGTGTTGAGGGTTCTCGGTGTTCCCTCAGGTCTCTGTGAGTCACTTTCTGCGGAGCGTCGTTTCCCGTGGCTTAGGATTAGACCGATTGGCGGCTTGTTCCGCTGTCAGTGACGATCTTGCGTTTGAGTCGTCCGACTCAAGGATCGTTACGTTGTAGGTCTAGTTGCCTAGTCCTGAGTCTGTGGCAGTGGTCGTACTGCCTGTGGTGCCTAGTAGTACGTGTGACAGCGCGTTCTAGCTTGTCTGTACTCTAGCACTTGTGTTTCTGAGTCTGGTGTCTTGTGAGCCTCCACTAGTCGTAACCTGTCGACGCACGTGATCCAATGTGTTGACCCACCTCGGAGGGGTGGAAAGGGCAGTTCCCGAGATACGATTTGTAAGCTAGTTCCGTGGGCTCCCGGCCAGCGGTGGCGTCCTACCGAGGGAGAAAACTAGCTAGAGGGCCTGGCTTAGGCAAGAGCCAGTGTGTGCACACGTGGTCAGGGGCTGAGGACTTACGTCGACGAGCGTAACCCCGACTAGTCACTTGTTACTGTAGTTCCTGTTTGGTTCAGCGCGTGTCTGCGACTCTATCGAGACTTTAGCGGTACCGTAGGCGAGACACTGGTGGCGCAGCATAAGACGTCAGTGGATGCAGCTGGCTGTTCTTCTAGTGAGGAGGTGCTTCCGTCTCGTGATACGTGACTCTTCACGTTTCTTGTGCGTCGTGACCTTTCTGAGTTAGCCCTCTCGTGGCCCTACTCGAGGTCAGTGTTGTGTTGCGTGCACGACGTTCTAGTCGTGTGTGTCGTCGAGTCTGTCCGTCGTCTGTCTAGATCTTTTCTAGACTTTTGCCTGTCCTTGCTGGTCTTCGTCTTAGGCCTGGCGTCATGTCGGCAGATCGGTAACTTCTGACTTTGTCAGATCAGAGTCGCCCTTCTGTCGCTGCTTGGAGTAGCTTAGGGAGCCGAGTTTCTCTCGGTGGCCGTGTTCCGAGTTTTACGGCCTCGCTTTTCCCTTTTCTTTTAGCTTCCCTTGCTCTTAGCATGTTCCCTACTCCTGCTGTTCCCGTTCTTTTTACAGCTTTATAGTGTAGCTTTTCCTGCTTTGCTACTACTGTTGCTTTCTGTTCCGAGTACTGCGTGCTTCTCAGTGGGGATCTGTGTGACCCCTACTGAGTCTCTGTTTAGAGACTCACCCCTACTTTTTAGGTGGGTGGCGTCGTCTCTGTTCGTGGTTCCTGGTGTGACGCGTCTGTAGCTGCCAGCGGTACCTGCGTCGGGTTTCCCCCGACCTCAGTGTACGTTCTTTTCCTGTGGCATGTACTTGTCTTTCATTTCCTGGACTGGACTCTGGTATAATTGTTAAATTGAAATTGTTAATTAAAAAGTAATTTTATTTCTGCTACTTTTGCAAACCGATCTAATGAAATTTAATTACTTACTGTTATATCTCTGTTGCTTCAATGTACTACACGACAATCCTTTTATCCCTTCGGAGCTTTATCACTCTTGGGAGGCCTCGCGGGTTCCAAGTGGTATCAGGTGTATCCGGTAGTCCTATCGGGTATATCTGGTATTCGGGATCCGGGTCGTCACAGTTGATATCAGAGCATTGTTGTGTGAAGTACATGGGAATCCGAGATATTGCAGTATCCAGAGTCCTTAAAGTCCAGTACAGGCATTTGCTGGCTTAGGTATTGCAATGATTTGTCGTGTTGTTTTCTTCGTATGTGGTCTTGTGCGTGATGTTCTGGCACTGCGCAAGGTAATTTTTGTTCTCGTCAGGATGTGATGAGACGCTTCTTTCTATCATGGGGTTTGTGTCAATCTTTTCGTACGTGGCAGTGTACGCCGGAAGGCTTGAATCTGCAGTACATTGTTTGAGGTTTTCTCCGTGTGTTGTTCAGGTTGCTGTTTGGCCTTGGTCTGATGACCGTACACGTTCTCACGTTGTTTTGGTCATCCCGGCTTGAGACTGTTCCGCTCCTGATGTGTCTCGCTTCTGTTGAAGTGCTCGATTAGATTCCGTGGTTGAGAAGTTGCTCAGGCAAGTTAGGATTTTCCCTTCTTGGTGAGCTTTCGTGGTTGAGCTTATTGCTTCTCGTCCCTTCTGGTGGAATCTTTTCAAGATTTGCCTTGGAATTGCTATCTTAGTGATGTCTTTGTCATGTGTCTGCTTAAGTGTGGACAGCTTTGTTCTGAGCCGGATCTGCTCTTTGCTATACGGTTGCTTGGCTTTGGACTCCATCATGGTGTTAAGAGCGGTCGCATACGGTATTTGTCGTGCCGTGTCCAGCGGTCGATGTATTGTGAAGGCTCATTTACCGTTGTCAGGACGTGAAGGTAAGCTGAGATTAGCATTCGTCCGTGCTTTGTGCCGAAGCTGGTACTCTTCTTTTTTGCACTTAGGCTTCTTATGATTGGTTATTCGCCAGATCGATACTCTTGGCGTGTTACGTTGTGATTTTCAGAAGTTGCAATGGCGCCGAGTGTGTGCTGAGATGCGGATACCGTGATATTCCCTGATGCCTATGTGCGTTTTATGAGTGTGCAGCTGAAGCGTGTGGGCTGATTACCCACGGGTCGAGAGGTTTGTTCTTTCTCGATGTGACTTCATCTTGGCTTCCTGTGCCTTGATGTTGCCTGTTGCCATGCTGTTGCTGGAGTTATTCTGGTGTTGGCATTGGCATTTGCGAGTGTTGGGGAATCTGTCGGCATTCCTTGCGGATTGAGTACCCTCTACTCCGCATGTATTTTTCTTGGGTGTTGTGCTCTCAAGGCATGTTCATAGTCCTTGAGTTGCGTTCCCCGAGATTGTTGTCATTTTTGTTGTCGTGGGTCTTTTCTTGGTGAGCAGTCTGATGCGTGACCCGTCCCTTGTGGTCGTGTGTTCAGCTGTTCTTGTGCCTTGATGTGACCCTGCTTGCAGTTGTGTTCCGTGGTTCTGTGTTCTATACGGAGCCGGAATCCTGCAAGTGCTGTTGTTGTCGTTTTATCGCTATTTCTCTATGATTTTGTGTCTCTATCTTGGACCATGGTCTTGTCAGTTAGCGATGATGTACTCCCTTTTCCCGGTAAGAGTTGGCATGTGGCATGTGACTCGATCAGAGGTAATATCTGAATGAGGACTGACTTGATCGTGTTTGTGGTCCAGTGTTGTCATTGGCGTCCTGTGTGCCAGGTGTTCCCTGTTGCCTTTGGCACTGGAGCCGATGATGTGGTCGAGCTGTCAGTTGAGAGGATCGTGTCTCCTTGTGTAAGCTGCTGCTTGTCGTGTTGTCATTGTGTTCCTCAGTATCGATTGTCTGTTGTTGTGGCAGTCGTGTCTGCATTTCTGGTGAGACGTAAGCGATGTTGCCTTGTTTCGGAGGTGTCAGACTTGTGTCCACTTGTGTCGTGCTTGATCCAGAGCGTGTGCTCGTGATTATGGTCTGACAATGTCCCTCTGAGCCGTGCTTCTCGAGATTTGTGTTGCCGTGTTCTCGGCATTGTTGTTGGCTGATGCGTAGTGTGCATAGCCATGTTGGGTTATTCTTCCCTGCTTACCCTTGCTAGTCCTTAAATTCCGAGGATGAAATTTCTTAAAGGAGGGGAGGATGTAATGCCATGGATCCTTAATAGGTCTTGTTGGATCTTTATTGGATCTTTCGGATCTGTTTCGGTGAGTTTTGGGTCACTTTTGTGGCTTCCGAGTTGAGTTTTACGATCCGTGTGGGTTTTTCTCTCGTACTAGTTACGGAACCCTACGGTGACTTTAGTTGTCAGTTCATCGACTCGAGGATGCTACAGTGACGATGTACTCTCCGAGCCGATCGTTTTAACTATTTTTGCGTATTTTTCTAAGATAGGGCCAAAAATCAGATTTTTCAGAAATTAGGAAAATTCCTAATTTCTTTTCCTTTTTCTTTTCCTTTCCTCTCTCCTCCTTCTCATTCACACCGCCGCCCCCTCTCTCTTCGTTTTCTCTCCTCTCGGGCTTCCTCGACTCCGCTTGCAGACGGAGGACCTAGGGGCAGGCAGGGGAGATGCTGTGGAGCTGGTTGGGTGCGCGACGGGGCGAGGATGGAGCGATTTCGGCGCGATCCCGAACGGTGGATTCAAAGTCGGCGTTTGAGCTCGTGGTGCGGTTTTCGGCGCGGTTTAGTCCCTTCGAGGTACGGTTTCTTCGGTGGAGGTAGGGTGACAGATCACCACTTCTCCCTGCCCATTTTCCCTGCCATTGCACGTCGTTCGACGTAGAAACGGCCGAGTTTGGGCTTGTTTGGCCTAAACTGTGATTTTCGGGTTTTGTAGGGTTCGCCGGAAAATGGCAACCATTTTTAGATCAGTTACTGTCAATGGACTCCCCGGGACGTCAGCGTTCCATTGTCACTGATTTCGTTTCGTTTGGTGGTCCCGTTTGACCGCTAGGGCTCCGGGAAGTCCGGAAACCCTTTTTGGGTGATTTCGTTAGAATCGCCCATTTCTTGCGATCCGTGTGCCCTTTTGACTCTGGACAGAGTCTATGTGATTGCCAGCAGATCCATGGTTGTATCCCCTTCGTCTCGGGATGAACGGGGCGTGGAAAGGCCTCCGTCGGGCCGAACCCACGGTTTGCTCGCCGTGACGCTTGAACGGTCACACCAAGACCGTTCATGTATAAGGGCGGCCATCCCTGGACCGTTTATCCTATGTCGGTTGAGGTTGTGTGGTCGCACGATAGACCACACATCCCCCTTGGGCGGTTGGTCTTGGACCGTCCATCTTATGTCGGTTTGGTGTTGAGCGGTCAGATCCGGACCGTTCATCCTGTTGCGCGGTCCAGTCCGGACCGTTTATCTTGTTCGGTGGTCCCTTTGTGACCCTCCCTCCCTTGGAGTTGTGCGGTCAGTTCCGGACAGTTCAACCCCTTTGTGTGGTCAGTTTCGGACCGTTCATGGTGTTGAGTGGTCCATTCTGAACCGCTCATCCCCGATGTGTCATCGATTTACCGTGATGGCTTCTCCCGGTGTCGTGTTTGAGTCATTGCTCTGGTCTGGTCGACCCGGTGTGATCCAATGGTCGACATGCGACCTTGCATGTGTCTCGATGGATATGTCCAGCTCGAGACGTGGTTCTGGACACCTAGAGGTACGATTTGGCCTCAGTTTGTGTGTCCAAGTGTCTTGAGGGTGTCGGAGTTCCCCCAAGTCTCCGCGTGTCCTGTCTGTTTCATGTCGGTCGTCTACGTGAGTTAGGGTGGTGTTTCTAGTGGTCCTATTCTGGACTGCTAGTGTTGGTTTGTCTGTCTGGTGGTTCCCTGGATCGGTCGGTTCGGGTGAATTGTGTGCGGTCTATTCCTTGACTGCTATAGTTTCTCCGAGCGACTTAATCTAGGACCGCAAGTGTCTTTGCCTCTGGTTGCGTAGCGATTCCTCCTTGACTGCTTGGTTGACCTAGCGGCCGAGTGATGGATAGCTTATGCCCAGAGAGTGGTTTACCGGTGGTTTGGTTTCCGGTATCTTGGCTTGACCTTGGGGTTCGCCATCGTCACGCGGACATCACCTGATGTCCTATGAGGGCTGTAACCGTGTTCCGAGGTGGCCAAGAGGTTTCTGCTTGCGTGCCTTTGTTGGGTTCCGGTCAACCCAGGGTGACCCAGTGGTTGACGGGTGACCTTGTGTGTGTGTCTCGGTAGTTCTGTCCAGTCCGAGACTTTGGTTCTGGACGCCTCGAGGTATCGCCTTACCTCAGTTTGCATGTCCAGGCGTGTTGAGGGTTCTCGGTGTTCTCTCAGGTCTTCGTGAGTCATTTTCTGCGGAGCGTCGTTTCCCGTGGCTTAGGATTAGACCGATTGGCGGCTTGTTCCGCTGTCAGTGACGATCTTGCGTTTGAGTCGTCCGACTCAAGGATAGTTACGTTGTAGGTCTAGTGGCCTAGTCTTGAGTCTGTGGCAGTGGTCATACTGCCAGTGGTGCCTAGTAGTACGTGTGACAGCGCGTTCTAGCTTGTCTGTACTCTAGCACTTGTGTTTATGAGTCTGGTGTCTTGTGGGCCTCCACTAGTCGTAGCCTGTCGACGCACGTGATCTAGTGTGTTGACCCACCTCGGAGGGGTGGAAAGGGCAGTTCCCGAGATACGGTTTGTAAGCTAGTTCCGTGGGCTCTCGGCCAGCGGTGGTGTCCTACCGAGGGAGAAAACTAGCTAGAGGGCCTGGCTTAGGCAAGAGCCAGTGTGTGCACACGTGGTCAGGGGCTGAGGACTTATGTCGACGGGCGTAACCCCGACTAGTCACTTGTTACTGTAGTTCCTGTTTGATTCAGCGCGTGTCTGCGACTCTGCCGAGACTTTAGCGGTACCGTAGGCGAGACACTTGTGGCGCAGCATAAGACGTCAGTGGACGCAGCTGGCTGTTCTTCTAGTGAGGAGGTGCTTCCGTCTCGTGATACGTGACTCTTCGCATTTCTTGTGCATCGTGACCTTTCTGAGTTAGCCCTCTCGTGGCCCTTCTCGAGGTTAGTGTTATGTTGCGTGTACAACGTTCTAGTCGTGTGTGTCGTCGAGTCTGTCCGTCGTCTGTCTAGATCTTTTCTAGACTTTTGCCTGTCCTTGCTGGTCTTCGTCTTAGGCCTGGCGTCGTGTCGGCAAATCGGTAACTCCTGACTTTGTCAGATCAGAGTCGCCCTTCTGTCGCTGCTTGGAGTAGCTTAGGGAGCCGAGTTCCTCTCGGTGGCCGTGTTCTGAGTTTTATGGCCTCACTTTTCCCTTTTCTTTTAGCTTCCCTTGCTCTTAGCCTATTCCCTACTCCTGTTGTTCCCATTCTTTTTACAGCTTTGTAGTGTAGCTTTTCCTGCTTTGCTACTACTGTTGCTTTCTGTTTCGTGTACTGTGTGCTTCTCAGTGGGGATCCGCGTGACCCCTACTGAGTCTCTGTTTGGAGACTCGCCCCTGCTTTTCAGGTGGGTGACGTCGTCTCTGTTCGTGGTTCCTGGTGTGACGTGTCTGTAGCTGTCGGCGGTACCTGCGTCGGGTTTCCCCCGACCTCAGTGTACGTTCTTTTCCTGTGGCCTGTACTTATCTTTAATTTCCTGGACTGGACTCTCTGGTATAATTGTTAAATTGAAATTGTTAATTAAAAAGTAATTTTATTTCTGCTACTTTAGCAAACCGATCTAATGAAATTTAATTACTTATTGTTATATCTCTGTGGCTTCAATGTACTACATGACAATCCTTTTATCCCTGGGGAGTTTTACCGCTCTTGGGAGGCCTCGTGGGTTCCAAGTGGTATCAGGTTTATCCGGTAGTCCTATCGGGTATATCTGGTATCCGGGATCCGGGTCGTCACAAAGCCTCACCAAGACGTTGAGTTAGCAATGAAAGCGCAACGAGCACTAGCGTCAGAGAAGAAAGGTTGCAGGGGTACCTCTTCAGACGCCCCTTGCTTCCTTTTTATAACCTCCATGGGGGTGACGTGTCCTTTGACTTGTTAGACAAACGGTCAAGGGGACGCTACCGCCTCCACCAACACACTCGACAGGAAACCCAATTGCCACTCCGACACTGTGGCACCCGTTTCTCCATATGCAAAATGGCTGTGTTATAATGACGGTGGCATCACCTGGCACATAGCAAGCTGCCTTATGCGCGAAGAAAGGTAGTAGGTTGCGGGGTTCCCCGCATCAGAGGAATGAGAAGGCTCACGAAAGTTCCGCCAGGTTTTCCCTCTCATAAGACCTCATGCAACTCCTCTAGAGCGCCGAGCACACTCGACACTCAGGAGTGGGGGGCTAGTGAGGAGGGTAAAGTTTGCTAGGCCCCATGCGCCCTGATAAAGCCAGACCCAGCGTGGCCTGATAATGCCAAGCCCAACATAGTCCTGGGCAGCTAAGCCCACAGCACTCCACTCCGGCCCGCCGGAAGTCCCGAGACCCAATGTCGGCCCATCAAAGCCTCACCAACCCACAAGCGACATATCTGCGAGCGTGCATCTTGGACGCCACAGAACCCGCCAACGAATGAATATTGAGGCTGCCATTACAAGATTTGTTCCGATGAGGACCAAGTCATGCCCACGTCGCCAAGACATCTGCCATGAGATCCTCCCTTTGGGAGTGGGCGAGTGGGCGATGGGAGATCCCCACGATCAAGTAGGACACCACTCCACAAACGGTGCCATTGCTAAGTCGGGCCCTCCATCACTCCCTGTATAAATTGGTCCCCAATCGGACATATAGAGGGAGCAGGAATGCGACTGATTCACACAAGCAGTGACATCCAGGCGCTCACTGCCAGAGAGAGAGGGTTCCCCAAGCGCTTACCATCGAAGGAAGCTCTAGCAAGAGACCAGAGACAGAGAGATCCCTTCACGATTCTTCTCTTCTTGTCCCTCCAAGCACTCCATGTCTTCTCCCAGCATTCTCCTAGCACTCTCCACACCGTCTCAGGACTCCACGCTACAGGCTACTTCCTCCTCTCTCTCTCTCTCTCTACTCACCTGCTCTTTGGTTCCCTCCTCTCGGACAGTTCTAACTTAAGCATCAGAGAGTTGTCCCTTGGGATCACTTTCAGGGCTCCTTCTGACGCCTCTTTCTAGCGCTTACAGGTTCCTTCAGGGTCGCCAATTACTTTTTCCTATCAAATAAATCTTAAAGGTGTAGTACGAGGCAAATGGGACACTTTTTAGCATCTACACTAGATAATTAGAAATAAAAAATTCTCAATCTCTTAATAAACAATATCACAACAATCATTATGTTTTGCACACTATTTGACATCACTCAATTCCAAAATAGATGTACTAAAATATCTGATGTGAAGAGCTACTTTGGTGACAAACCTAACCCTAGAATCTCAGTATCTTATGACATCAAATATCTTAATGTGCACTACACTAACATATCATTTTCACATAAGGGAACTTAATTTATTTTCTAGACCTAAATCCCCTTTGCTTGATATCCTAGCAAAATTAGAAAATAAAAAAAAATTTAAGAAATGATATTTGACAAAAGTAAGTTCAAATAGAAAAACTAAAGTAAAATATTGTCATTCACAAAACATAGAGATAGTTAATTTCATACATAAATGAGATAGTGACTCAATGGAATCTTTTTAAGTATATCTACATGATGTCAATGAGAATTATAAAAATATGCATGAGCACAACTTTATGATATCATTCAAGTATCTTAAGATCCGACCTTTGGATGATTTAAGTTACACCAAGATCCGATCATTAGATTTTGCTCACTATTGAAATCCGATTATTAGATTTAAGCTTGATCGATCCAACTTGTAGACACGCCAAAATTGATACTATGTTGATTAAATCTCATGTCACCATATTAACGCCCCAAAGTGAACTTCAATATTTCCATAATATGAAGTTTTTCTATTTTTGTGTGTTTTTAGGCCATTTTCTAATTATTTTTGTAATTCACGACACTACGTAGGGCGTGTTTTAAATAACGGCTTGGGCCTGGGCGTTTCTCAAAGAAAGGACGACTGATCCAAAAGGCGTCAGTTTCTAGACTTTTACAAATCCTACTCCAAATTAGAAAATAAGAATTAACGTCCCTCCATGGGTCGTGTTTTGAATTAACGTCTCTCCCTCAAGCGTCTCTTCATCATTTTCAAATAAAGAATGGTTTCATTACTAAAATTAAATCCATGAATTGACGCCTTTGTCGCAGTCGTGATTTTAATTAACGCCTTGTCCCAGGTCGTCAATTTCGAATAACGCCTTTCTGTGGGTCGTCTTCCACCCTTCCGAGTCCTGCTTGAACATACCTTTCCTGGAGAGTTCCCTGCTATGTTTTGGGAACCGTGCTCGATTGGGGAAGTAGAGACCTTTCCGTAGATGAGTCTTGCCTGTTCTTATCCCATCAGATCTGTGTTTTGCACCCTATAAATAGCCCCCTGGGTTGAGCTCGCGCGAGAAAAGGTTAGAAGGGGTTAGAAGGGGTTAGAAAGGGTTAGAAGAGGTTAGAGAGGTTAGAAAGAGTTAGAAGCAGAGAAGAGCTTAGCAGAGCAGAGCAGCGCTGAGATAGAAAAAATTAGCTGTTAGCAGAGAGCAACAGAATTCTTCATAGAGAAGACTGTGTTTCTTCTGCAAGAGCCTTTGATCCTTCGGTGTCCCTTCTTCCTCCTGTTGCTTCATCTATTGGTTCTTCTCCCTCTACTGTTGTCAGGAACAGCAGGGAGTTCTTTACGTTAGCTTATTTCATTATTTCATCATCGTTCATCACAGTCTTTTGCATTAGCTTTGCATCACACCTCCTTTCCCTAATTCTCTTAGGGGTTTTAAAGAAACCAAAAGGTGCACACTTCATGCTATTATTTCATCATCTTATTCTACTTGAGGATTGATACTACACTTTGGCTAATCCTATTTTTTTCTTTGCTTGTTTGTGATTTGTTTAAGGGTAATCAAAGAGAGAAACCCCCCTTCATCGGCCGGCCGGTAGAAGGAGGAGGAAGAAATCCACAATCATCCCGCATCCCTTTTCTCACCAGGTATTCGCGATCAATTTCCTTTTCTTTTGAGGTAACCCCTCTGGCGATCACTCTCCTTATTAGCACCTCGTGCATGCTTAATTCTTTTATTTTTAATTGTTCTAAGTGGATTTCTTAGAATCTACACAACTGTTGGATGTAAGTTTGATCAAGATTCGATCGTTAAAGTTAAGTTTGATTAAGATCCAACCGTTGGATTTTCTCCCGACCAAAATCTGACTATTGGATTTAAGTTTCATGAAGATCCAACCATTAGATGTACTCCTAATTTATAATCGATCAAGATTTGATCGTTGGATTTACTCTCGACCTAAAGCTGATCAAAATTTTACTGTTGGATTCTGATCAAGATTCTACTATTGGATTTGCTCCCGATCTCTGACTATTGGATTTAAGTTTGACCAAGATCCGAGTATTAGATTTACTTCCGATCTAAAGATGATCAAGATCTGATTGTTAAATTTGCTCCTAATCTAAATCTGACTATTAAATTTAAGTTTGATCAAGATCCGACGATTTAAATTTACTTCTGATCTAAATCTGATCAAGATTCGATCATTGTATTTCCTCACGATCGAAATCTGATCAAAATCTAGATGGTTGGTTGATATTTTTGTGATTTGTGACTGATATAATTTAGTCGCTAATCCGTCTCTACATTTTGCGACAAATATTTTTCATCACTAATCCATCTTTAAAGTACAATTTTTTTTACGACGGATAGTTATCTGTTGCTAATCCGTCTCTAATTTTGCGATGAACATATTTTCTCGCTAATCTGTAGCAAAATTGTGTCCATTTTTTGCTCAGAAATAATATGTCGCTATTATATCATTAAATTTGCGATGAAAATATTCCGTCGCGAACTCCATCGTAAATTGGCGAGGGAGATATTCTGTCGCTTCTACGTCTCAAAAAACACCCAAATTATAATATTATGACGAATTTTCCTTCCACCGTTAATCCATCACTATTTTCACAAAAATTTCATCGCTAACCGCACTTTTTCTTATAGTGTAATACACATATATTATATATACAAGATTTACGTAACATATTGAGGAGGGGAACGCTTGCCAGGCCCAGAAGGGCCCAATGTCGCCAGGCCCAGTACGGCACAACGTCGCCAAGTCTAGTACAGGCCCGATACAACCCAGTGCTGGCAAGCTAAGGCGGATTGAGCCTTGACTCGCGAGCCATAGCCCAACTAGGGCCCAACAAAGCTCTGTTAGCCCATCGGAGGAATCATCGCGCGTGGCATGAGCGTCGTAACGTTCGACCAATGGGGCAGATGCCGCCACCATCACGGGGCTCTCCCTGGAAAGGATTGGGTCACGCCCACAACGCTAAAATTCTCGCGACAAGGCCCTCCTTCCGGAATAGGCATGTGCACTACGAGCAACTCTCCCCACGATCAAGGAGGCGTTACTCTACGACCCACGCCCTTTCCCCGTTGAGGAACTCACTGCCTCCACCAGGATAACCCATATAAATATGTCCCCCTGATGGGAACCAACTCCGAGCATGTACATTTTATTTTGCATTTGTGTCCTTTTTATTTACATTTATACCCTTGTGTAATTAGGTACGCAATTGTATGGAGGGTATAAGCCAAAATGTGAGTCTTTAGGTTTTAGTGGGTTTATGTGCAAAAGTCCAGTAGGTCCAGCTGGGGCCCCCCACCTTCTTCCCCATTGGTCCACCTAAGCCTTAGGGCCCATGTGGCACTGGTCAAATGTCCAAGGTGGGCTTCTAAATGGCTTGACCATTCAAGGGGACAAAGGGATGAAAATGTCAAAGTTAGCCACCCTTAAAGTCAAGGGGGTGCCCCCTTCCACTAAATGGGTTTTTTATTTTTATTTTTTGACCACATGGGGATTAAATCTTCTATCCCTTATATACCCCTCCCCTAACCTAGATCTGAGGGTAGTTTAGATCTTTTTACATTTTCTATATAAGCCATGTAATTTATGAATTACTTAGCATTAATGAGAAGAAAAATTCATTTGTGCTCAAGGAGTCTAAGGGCGCACCCCCTCTCTCTCTTGGAGCTGTGAGAGCTCCCCATTTCAGAGGTGTGAAGCCTCTCCACCACCACCTCTCTGACTGTGACGCTCAGCCCCGCCGCCGCCGCTTCCGTTCGTGCCGCCATCACACCGCCACCGCCATCGCCGGAGTTCTGTCCAAATCAGGACAGAACCTCAAAGCCGTATTTTTATCTTTTTCTCCTATTGTCTGATCGAGCCAAACCTTTGAGGGTTTGTTCTCCCTGTCACCCCTAATCTCCAGTTCAAATTTTGTGCCATTTGGACTTCGTTTAGTATTTTCCCTATATTTTTGTTCTTCCCCCCAATAATCTGCCAGTCTGCAGATCAGCGGGATAGTGTCCTGTTGTGCTATTTTTCTCACCCCCTTGACTATCTCCAGAAAATCCACAAAAATTACCAAGTGTTCCTCACGTCCCCCTCTTCCACAAATAATTTTCCCAGCACCCATAAAATTCCTATACCTTTCGGTAAAAATTCATTTTCAGGCATATCCCTTTCTGTCCTACCAGTCTGTAACCAGATCCACAGAAAAATATAGAGTTTGCAGAGCTTCCCATTTCCAATCCCTTCTCTGGATCAACCGAAAAAATATATATATTGTAGATATGTGAGTCCTCTTTCCAACGGTACCAACCTCACCTCGATCTGATACCGGATCTAGGAGCAGTAATTCTTTCCGCCGGGTCGCGCAAATCTGTTCCGTGAACAGACTTGTAGAAGTAACAGCAAGTTAAATCTTGAAAAAATATCAAAGCTCAATTTCAGGAACCGTCACTTCAGGGAGTCGATCAGGGACGTCCTGCCATCGTCCCAGTCAAGCGTTGCCTTCAGAAGATCTCAGAAGGATGACGTCCCTTTGGAAGCCATTGCTTGCTGTCCAGCGAGCAGGACCGAGTCGAGCTGAGTTGGAATAGTGCCGAGTCGGACCAGCAGCCCTTCTTCGGTCCGAACACCCCTCCGGCTTGCTGCCCGTCAACCCAAGATCGGTCCTCCCGGGCCCACTTATAGCCCTTTACCTCCCTGTGTGGAGTGGATAAGAAATCACTGCTGTAATTATTGTAATATTTTTACCGGGAGTTACCATACTTGGCCGGGGTCGTCTTCCCCACGCCCGGAGCGTGGAGGTACACTCGCCACCCTCCTCGTAGGCATTTGCTTTACTCGTATTTATTTGTGTATGTCGCTGCATGTGATAGGATAATTAGCTCGCTCAAATATTTAATCACCGCTGCGAGAGAGAGCGAAACCCGTCCCGTGACCCGATCCGGGCACGAGAAAGAACCGACCACCCTAGCTCACAGCCGGTTCCTCAACCGCGCAGGTCCGTACACTTCCCTCGCTAAGGGACGATCGCGAGCTTGTCTAAAGTCCAAGGTTTGCATATCAACTTGGAGTTGAGTCCGCATGTCCATCCCGCATCAAATTGATATCAGAGCGGAAGGTTGAGTATATGGTAGTGAGGTGGGTAAATCTGGTTTGACCCAGGAACGGTCCAGGCGCGAGCGGCCCATTAAGGCCTGGACGTGCTGAGCCCAGTCGAGGAACGGACACACATGTTCGGCCCGATAAGAAGATGACTGGCCCAACGAGGCATCGGATTCCGCGACGACGGTGAGACCGGTCCAAGCGCAGTTCTCGCCGGAGGACACTCCGACGACCGACCTTTGCCCCCACGACGCCGGCCTTGACCCCGCAACGAGCGAGCACGCGCCATGAGTACCGCAAGACTCACCCGGGGAACGGACGACGCCGGGGCTATCGCCCTCCAACGGGAAACTCCTGCCAACATAGCGGGGAACGTTACTCCAACTAAACGAACCCTTCCTTATCAAGGGATGAGGCCCTCGCACCAGGACAACCCCATATAAAAGGGACATCAACGATAGAGAGAAGGATGGTAGATTCTTCTACTAAAAAACCCCCACACGACCACGCAAGAGGATACTCCTATCCCAGAGCCTTCCACTAAGAAGAGAGTAGCCCTACCAGCAACGACGACAAGAGGGCCATCTACGTCCAGAGAGCTTCTACCTCCTGAGCGGCCTTACCACCCAGCGAGCACTCTCCGAGAGCCCACTCGGATCGACGAGCACGCGCACAGAGGAACTACGCGCCTCCTGGACCGACTACTACGGCCTCTACTTGTCTCCTACTCTGTCTCTCTCTATTGCTCATTAAATCCCTTGCTGACTTAAGCATCGAAGGGTTATCCCCTGGGGTAACACCCGGGGCTCCTTCTGACGCCCTTCTGGTTCCTTGGTGTATGCAGGCATCCACGGGCGCGAGATGATCCCCTCAACAAACAAATAGAGAAGGTGATACGTGGCCTAGGAACTATTTTCCTGCCGCTACACTTCTTGGTGCCGTATGTGGGAACTCGAGCGAAAAGCTATGACGTCCAGTGGAAGCCTTCGCAACGCCAGCAACCGGGGGCGGGGATCCCATCAGGGACCCAACTCCCACCGGGGGTCACAAGAAGCTTCTTCCGCGCACCGCCGACAGGAGGTCACCCTAGGTGATCTAGACGAGCTCCGCCAGGAAGTCCGAGTCCTGGCGGAATTCTACCGAGAACTCTTGGACCAAAGGCCCCAGCACGCCCCACCCGAGCGACGGGAAGGCGAAGGAGGTCAGGCCGGAGAGAACTTCCGGTAGGCACGGGAGGCGTCCCGCGCCTCCGTCACAAGAAGCCGGCGATCGCGCAGCGTACCCGCGTCTAGGGGACGCAGCCCCCTCCACTCCAATCCGGAGATGGACTGCCGACTCCAAGGGTTCGACGAGATAGAGGACAAGGCCCGCTACCTGGACGACGTCCTCCTGGCCGCCAAGAATCGCGGCCTCATCGATGACGACCAAGACTTCCACGCTCCCTTTTCTAGGGAGATCATGGAAGCCCCCATCCCGCCGAAGCTTCAGTTGCCGTCGTTCGCCTACTACGACGGCACCACCGACCCGGCCGATCACCTGCACGGCTTCGAGTCCCACCTGGTGTTCGTCACCACTCTTCAGGAGAACGGCCGGGCGTGGTTCGAGTCCCTGCCGGCCGGGACAATCTCCTCCTTCCAGCAACTCAAGAGGCTGTTCCAGGAGAACTTTGTGGCTGCCGAAAGGTTGCCAAATCTGCAGTAACCCTGCTCGCCCTCAGGCAGGGGAAGGAGGAGGCGTTATGGGACTTCGTCTCTCACTTCCGCGCGGAGGCTCTCATGATCCCCCACCTCGACGTCGGCATCACCACCACGGCACTCACTCAGGGGACGCAAGATCACATCCTCTGGTGAGCGCTCGGAGTCGAGGCCCCGACGACCCTTCCAGATCTCCTCGCGCTAGCCCAGAAGCACGCGCATTGTGAGGAGAACACGGCGGCCCTACGCCGCGCGGTCGGGACCGACCAGCCCGACCGCAAAAGAGCCCCCGACCCACCGCGCGAGGGTCGGAACAAGCGAGAGCGGCGCGATGGAGACCACCGCGACCGCTCTGAGAAGGAAAGGGTCAGCCCTCGAGTTGTCCTAGTAGAAGAATCTACTGTACTTCTCTCTATCGTCGATGTCCCTTTTATATGGGGTTGTCCTGGTGCGAGGGCCTCATCCCTTGATCAGGAAGGGTCCGTTTAGTTAGAGTAACGTTCCCCGCTATGTCGACAGGAGTTTCCCGTCGTAGCCCTGGCGTCGGCCGTTCCCCGGGCGAGTCTTGCGGCACTCATGGCGCGTTCTCGCCCGTTGCGGGGTCAAGGCCGGCGTCGTGGGGGCAATGGTTGGTCGTCGGAGTGTCCTCCGGCGAGAACTGCGCTTGGGCCGGCCTCACCGTCGTCGCAGAATCCGATGCCTCGTTGGGTCGGTCATCTTCTTATCGGGCGGAACATGTGTGTCCGTTCCTCGACTGGGCTCAGCGCGTCCGGGCCTTAATTGGCCGCTCGCGCCTGGACCGTTCCTGGGTCAAACCAGATTTACCCTCCTCAGTTCCTATATCACATTGCTGGTTTAGTATATTTTCTATCATGCTACGTTTGTGAGAATATGGCTGTTAGCTAGCTACAAATCACCGTGATTGTGAGTTGAGAGCGCCCGTTCCTTAGCTCCAGTCGAGCACCGAGCTCGGACTGCATGGCCCTAGGCGACAGTGGTTCCTTAACCGCTGTGATCCCACGTTTCCCTCGCAAGGGACGATCGTCGGGCTAGAGTGAGTTGCTGTTGAGAGACGTCTCCACCCGGAGAATGCCACGGTGGTCAGCCGCCCGGCTTATCTTTAGCGTGTTAGTGTTGGCCGCACTTCGAGTCGGTCGTAGGTCTTAGCCCGGTCGCGTCATCGTCCCGCATCACCCCCATTGGACCTAAGAAAAAGAGGACGGTCATACATACGGAGACAGAGACACGCATAGAGAGAAGATGCCTTCACCCACTGTTCTGAGCACTCCCCAGACTCTCCGAGCACTTCAGGAGCTTTCATTCATACACACATGCTTGTCCACTCCACTCTTAAACTCTCCTACTCTTATAGTTCTCTCTGAAGGACGTCTCTGACTTAAACATCAGAGGGTTGTCCCCTGGGGTCACGTCCAGAGTTCCTTCTGACATCTTTTTTCTAATGTTCGTAGGCTTTCACAGATGACCGATTGCTCTTAATCAACAAACAAATCTTAAAAGTGTGATACGAGGAATATGAATCACTTTACTATCTCTACACGTACATTTTACGAAATGAAAAGTGCATTATTACTACCTGCTCTGAAATTGATCCAGATATTATTCTGAAAAAATTAAATATCAATTCAAATACAAACTGTCAATACTGATATTGAGTTGAAAAATATCTGAATAATATATGAATCCATTGACAAGCCCAATATTTATCGGATGATAATTAATGGTGGGTGGCGATGCAAAAAAAAAAAAAAGAGAGACCAATGATAGTTACAAATGGACATCAATGGGGGAACTTTTATCTTTGACTATTGGGGGAATGATTTATAGACACTCAATCTTAGAAACGAAACTAGTGGTATAATTCAAGAAAAAAATTGAAATTTAGGTTACGGAAACGTTGATCTGCACTAAGCCGAGCTCCTCGACAGCAAATGGCACAGACCAAACACTTGGACGGCTTGGTTTTGTAGGCTTCACGGTAGACCATGTTATTCCGCTAACATATGACTACCTTATCACATTATTACGCTATTTTACTATCACATTACCATGTTAATATTATCATGCTATTACATTAATAGGTTGATATCTTACTACTACTATATTTCATAATTGGTTGACCTGCACCCATAGTCTGCCAGCTTGTACGGAGAATTAGGTCACTCAGAATTGACTCAATCAGCTCGGGTAAACCCAATTCTTAGAAATTCAATGATCTAACTTAGGGTGCGTCTGAGAATGCACCTAACTTTGACTTTTGAGTTGGAATCTTTCGATAACCTTTAATTTTATCGAACATTCAACATGTGCTTAGGTTTGTGAGTTAAAGAGAAAATTCCGAGAAAAGAGATTACAGAAATTAAAAGACTCTAATTATGAATATCGAGAAATAGGTGTAAAGAAGATTTTAATTTTTTTAAAAATTATAAATCCTGAATGAATCGTAGATTTGTACGGTGAAATTTTTTTTGTGAGAACAAAGAAACTAGGTGTGTTCTCAAATGCGCCCTTAGCTGGGTCAGTCCGAGTTAATTCAACTAATATCATATCAAAATAAAATCAAGTCAATCTGTCCCAACAAATAGGCCAACATTGCTACATATCCATATGTTTGCCATCTTACCGCATCTTATATTCGTATACTACGAGGTTAATGGCGGTTCAGATTTCAGTCCCAGTACCCTCCAAGGACGCCAGTCCAATTGCATATGCATGGTTGGTAGTGTGAGAGAAATCATACTTGTATTGCAAAATCGATCGTAAGCCATTAACAATGATTGAAACCTCAATCCAATAAACCTTCGATCCACTCGAGCATCTAGCACCGCTTTGACGGGGGTTATCCTCCACTTGTCTCTAGAATAATCTTCATTTTATTTCTTTTTTAATTTGATGAAATGATATAAATATTCAGATTAGATTGAAAGATAACCCTTATCTAATCTGGATAATTTTACCCACTTAAATAGATGAAACAGTTTAACCCATCCCTCTAATTACTATCATGCTCTTTTTCTCTCTCTCTCTCTCTCACACACATACAATATGTAATCGATGGAAAAAAAATTTCTTTTAATTTTTAATTAATAATCTTAATATAAAATATGTTATTATTTTGAGGGTTAATTTAATTTATATAATCTAATAAAAATAGTTTAAAAATAAAAATAAAATCTTTGAAAGTGAATAAATAACTACGTAAAGAAAAAAATTTATTTTTGATTTTTAATTAGTAGTATAAGTATATATTAATATCAAATATTTCATTATTTTGACATTAAATTTATTTATAGAATTTAATAAAATAGTTAAAAAATAAAAAATAAAAACATTTAAGGAGAAGAGTAAATTACGTAAACAACACTTTTGCTTTTGGTTTTTAATTAGTACTATTAAGAAATATTAATATCTAATATTTTATTATTTTGACTTTAAATATATTTTATGGAATCAAATAAAAATAGTTTAAAAATTAAAAATTAAAAAATATTGAAGGTGAACAGTTAATGACGTAAATAACGTGTTTTCTTTTATTTTTTAATTAGTATTAATACTAAATATTAATATCAAATATTTTATTATTTTTGATGTTAAATTTATTTTATTGAATCTCATAAAAATAGTAAAAAAATTAAAAACATTGAAGGTGAACAGTAAATTACGGGAACAATGTTTTTAGTTTTTAATTTTTAATTAATATTAGTAATAAATATTTGTATAAAATATTTTAATATTAAATTTATTTTATAGAATCTAATAAATATATTAAAAATATTAAATGTGAACAGTAAAATACATAAACATTGTTTTTAGTTTGTAGTTTAAATTAGTATTAGTAACATATCAAACATTTTATTATTTTGATGTTAAATTTATTTTATAGAATCTATTAAACAATGTCAAAAATAAGAGGACTAATATATAAATAAAATGATTTTAGAATCATTAGTTGTAAAGTTAGAAAGAGAGAGAAATTTAAGTCAATTTATGTAGTTAACTCACTTGTTATCTCTAGATACAATAAAATTAAGTGAAATAAGAGATGAGATAAATTTTTTGTCCCAAAAGAATAATTAATTTCTGAGGAGGGTAAATCCAGTCTGGCCCGCATTCGGCCCAGTAACAACCGGCCCATGCCAAAGAGCTCTCGATAAGCGCGCCCAAGAAGCGACCGACATATGCGGCCCGTCAAGGAGCGGCCCAATCAGACCCGACATTGGATTCTACGGTGAGGGGAAGCGCAGTTCTCGCCAGAGAACACTCCGACGACCGACCGTTGCCCCCACGACGTCGGCCTTAACACCGTAACAGGCGAGCACGCCCCATGAGCGCCGTAAGACTCGCCCAGGGACCGGCCGGCGCCGAGGCTATCGCCCCCCAACGGGAAACTCCCGCCAATGTGGCAGGGGAATGTTACTCTACTAAGCGGACACTTCCCTCTCAAGGGATGAGGCCCCTCACTCCAAGACAACCCATATAAAAGGGACATCGACAGAGGAGAAAAGGGAGGTGGATATTTCTGCCATAAGAGCTTCCTACTGAGAATAGAGCAACCAGACCTACTCTACCCCCTACGCCTAGAGAGAAACCTTCTCCTACACGGCCTTACCACCTAGCGAGCACTCTCCGAGTACCCACTGGGAGCGGCAAGCACGTGTGCAAAGGACCTACATGCCTCTCGGATCAGCTACTACGATCTCTACTTCTCTCTCACTCCGCTCTTCTCTATTGCTCATTGATCCCTTGCTGACTTAAGCATCGGAGGGTTGTCCCCTGGTGTAACACCCGGGACTCCTTCTGACGCCCTTTATTTCCTGGTGCTTGTAGGCCTCCACGGGCGCGAGACGACTTCCCCAACAAATAAATAGAGAAGGTGGTACGTTGCCTAGGAACCATTTTCCTGCCGCTACACTTCTTGACGTCGTCTGTCAAAATCAGAGCAAAAGGCTATGGCGCCCCGTGGAAGCCTCCGCAACGCCAGCAACCAGGGGTGAGGCTCCCACCAGGGACCCAACTCTAGCCGGGGATCGCAGGAAGATTCTTCCGCTCACCCCCGACAAGTGGTCACCCCAGGTGACCTAGATGAGCTCCGCCAAGAGGTCCGGGCCTTGGCAGAATTCTGCCGAGAACTTCGGGACCAGAGGGTGAGGCCCCAGTATGCCCCGCCCGAACGACGGGAGGGCGAAAGGGGCCAGACCGGAGAAAACCATCGGCAAGTACGGGAGGCATCCCATGCCTCCGTCGCAAGGACCCGTCGATCACGCAGTGTACCTGCGCCAAAGGTACGCAGCCCACTCCATTCCAACCCAGATATGGACCACCGGCTCCAACGGTTCGACGAGATAGAGGACAAGGTCCGATACCTGGATGACGTCCTCCTGGCTGCCAAGAATCGCGGCCTCATCGACGGCGACCTGGACTTCCACGCTCCCTTCTATAGGGAGATCATGGAAGCCCCCATCCCGCCAAAGCTCCAGCTGCCGTCATTCTCCTCCTACGACGGCACCACCGACCCGGCCGACCACCTACACGGCTTCGAGTCCCACTTAGTGTTTCACCGGGCCTCGGATACCGTAAAATGCTTAGCATTCGTCACAACCCTTCGGGAGAACGCCCGAGCATGGTTCGAGTCCCCGCCGGCCGGGATGATCTCCTCCTTCCAACAGCTCAAGAAGCTGTTCAAGGAGAACTTTATGGGCTGCCGAAAGGTAGCCAAGTCTGATGTGACCCTGCTCGCTCTCAGCCAGGGGAAAGAAGAGACGTTCTGGGACTTCGTCTCCCGCTTCCGCGCGGAGGCGCTCTGCATTCCCCACCTCGACGTCGGCATCGCCACCACGGCACTCACCCAGGGGACGCGGGACCACATCCTCCGGCGCGCGCTCGAAGTCGAAGCCCCGACGACTCTCCCAGACCTCCTCGTGCTAGCCCAGAAGCATGCACACTGCGAGGAGAACACCGCGGCCTTGCGCTGCGCGGCCAGGACTGACCAGCCCGACCGAAAGAGAGCTGTTGAGTGCTGACCCACCACGAGAGGGTTGGAGTAAACGGAAGCGACGTGACAGGGACCGCCGCGACCGCTCCGAGAAGGACAGGAGTGACTACCACCACTATACGCCCCTGACGGCCCCACCCGACCAGATCTTGATGGAGATCCGCGAGGAGCCATTCCTCAAGTGGCCCCCGCGGATGAAGTCGGATCCGAATTCGAGGAACAAGAAGAAGTACTGTCACTACCATCGAGACCATGTGTAATATCACATACCCTTCGGATCCTTCTTCTTGGGTCCTGGATTTATTTTCTCGGAGAATTTGTTCTCATTATGCTGGGAATTATTTTTCGAACATCTTTCGGGTTCGGATCCTTGCGTTTCGGATCAGTTTCGGAGATCCCGGAACGTGTTCCACAGTTTCCGCGTGTTTTTCTCCGGCAAACCTACGGAACCCCGTAGCGGACGAACCGAGTCGTTCACCTACTCCGAGATGGTACCAGTCCGACCGGCGTGTTCCGAGGATCGCGAAAATATATATTTCTATTTTTTTCATATTTTTCAAAAAATCGGAATTTTCTATATAAACCCCTATTTTCTTTTCTTTTTCTTATTCTTCTTCTCTTCTTCTTCCTCCTTCCTTCTCTCCCGTGGGCGCACGTGGTCGTGACCGGCCCCCCTCTCCCGTGGACGCGGCGGCGTGCTCCCCTCGGCTGCAGACAGCGGTGGGCGACGGCGTGGTGGTAAGGGTAGCGGCGTGGCGATCCCGGCAGCGTTCAGTGCTCGGTGAGATCGTGGGAGCTCGTGAAGCTTCAAGCGGTGTTTTGAAGATCGACGGCGATCCGCCGCATTTCGGGCGATTCCGAGGTAGGGTGACGATCCTTAGCTCGGCATTTACCTTCCCCGTGATTTCTAGGCCAAGGCGAGGTTGAGAGTGGGCTATTTTGAGCCAGGAAGGGCAAATCATGTTTTGGGGATCGGGTGCCCGATCTAGCGTTTTAACGCGTTTAATTGTGGTTTGAGGGCATCAAATGATGCTCAGGGGCCAGGGGAAAGGTTTCCCCTTCACCCAGGGGTGAATGGGGCGTGGAATGGTGATTTGGGGGTTTTTCGCCGTTTTTGGGTTTCTGGAAGGCTGGCGGTCCTTCCAGTGACCGCTACTTCCCTTTAGCGGTCGCCTTACGACCGTTTTGGCGCCCCGGATGTGGTTTGGGCCTGGCGGTCACCCGATAGACCGCTAGTGCCCAAGTGGCGGCCTATCGGCCGGCCGCTAGCCGAGTTGGCTGGCGTGGCCTTTGAGGCATTTTGACCGTTAAGTTTTTTGACCGTTGGAGGCCTTGGGATTTGGCGGTCGCAGGGACGACCGTTTTATTCCCTTTGGCGGCCCAAGGTAGGACCGCTTTCGCCTCCATAGCCCGTGGCGTGGCGGCCCATTAGGAGACCGCCTACTTCTTGTGGTGGCTCAGCGATAGACCGCTAGCCACTGTGGCGGTCCAAAGGTGGACCGCCAACAGTTTATGTCCGACCGGAGTTGTTCTTTGTTGATTCGAGTCCCGGGTGAGTGGACCTCGATCCACGTGCTGACCGGTGCTCCGACTGATGCTGGGCATCATGTGGGGGTCACATGTTAGGGTGCCGTGGGATCCCGAGAGGTGATATTCTCGGTTTGTGTCACCGTGAGTCCGTATCGGTGCGAGGGACAGTCCTTGTACTTTGTCTGGTTCAGACGTTGCATTCCGTTGACTAGAGAGTCTACTCCTTCAGTGACCCTCCACTAGTCGTAGCCTTTCGACACGTGTTTCAGGTGAGACGAGGCTTCAGGGGAGCGCTTCCGAGGCTCCACGTGGTTCAGGTGCCCAGGGTTAGTTGCCAGTTGCCAGGCCGGGGAATGCCCCGTGTAGTTGTACCTTCTTTTCTGTGCTGTACTAGTTGTGGACTACTGTTATATTTTAGCATGTTGTTATATTGTGGACCATGTAATTTGCTTAAAGTTAATTATTAAATTCGTACTTATTCATATAAAATGTGTAATTCTACAATTATTTTATATTCTTGTGTATTTTCACACCATCCCTTTTAACCCTTCTGAGTCTTCGGGCTCATGGGTGGCGGTTCGGGATTCGGGTTATCGGGCCTCTCCCGGTATTCCGATCTCGGGTCGTTACAGCTGGTATCAGAGCAGTGGTTGTGGATATATATAAGAATTATAAATAATTGCAGTGATATACTAGTCCACAATGATGATGTACAGTCAGCACTGGCTTAGGACATCGTGTGTTTTATTGATTTCTCCGTTTCCCGTGTCTTCTGTCTTTTTGCAGTAGGCGAGTATGGCGCCGAGGCGGAGGACTCTCTCTCAGCAGGGACAGTCGACAGAGGAGCAGGAGGAGCAGAGCAGAGTGCCACCAGCTACCACCCATGCAGGGGATGCAGCGAGAGTTCCGGGGGCAGAGGATTTCTTTCGGGGCATGTTTCAGTACATGACTCAGCAGTTCGGCGGAGATGCCGGTGAGGGCTCGTCGTCGAGGGGTGGACCCAGTCGTGCAGTGCGGGACTTCTTGCAGTTCCATCCACCCTACTATGGTGGCCAGCCAGATCCGGATGTGGCTAGAGGTTGGCTTGACGAGATGGAGAGAGTGTTCAGTTCCATGCGCTGTGCCGAGGAGGACATGGTGATGTTGGCTTGCAACTAGTTGTAGGGTACGGCTCGATCTTAGTGGTCTTCAGAGTGGAAGACGTCCTTTCAGTCACGTTCCCTCCAGCTGATCGTGTGGAAGGACTTTGTTACGGTCTTCGAGCGTACTTACTGTCCATCCTATGTCGGTACGCAGAAGATGTGTCAATTTCTGGAGCTGGTGCAGGGCGACATGTCAGTGTTGTAGTACAGGGCTCGGTTCGTTGACTTAGGCCGTTATGCGCCCCATATCATGAAGCATGAGGGGTTGAAGACCTAGCAATTTGTTTAGGGTTTGAGGTAGGATCTGAGGCACCTCTTGATGGCGAACGTTGCTACTGATTTGGAGATAGCATCTCGTATGGCGGCATCTTTGGAGCTGGATATGCAGAAGATCCGAGGACAGGGAGGCCAGGAGCAGTCCCAGTCAGGCCGCAGTCAGCAGACGGCTACCCAGCAGGAGAGTACCTTCCAGCACGCTACGGGTAGTTCGGCAGCGTCGGCACCGGCGGCGTCAGTGATAGGATCTGTGTCTTTTGGCTTCAAGGTCAAGAAGTTTCTCAAGAAAGGTTTCTATAAGAAGCGCAAGGATCAGAGGTAGGCGTCTTCGGGCAGTGTGCAGCAGCCGATTCCCTATCAGCATCAGGGATCAGTTGGTGGATCGCGGGACCGTGTCCCCGATGTGGCGAGTGGCATCTAGGCAGGCAGTGCACGGCGCCAGTGATTTGTTTCAGGTGTGACCAGCCAGGGCACATGGCGCGTGACTGTCCTCAGAGGCCGCAGCAGCAGTAGTATCCTCCACAGCAGCAGTATCCCCAGCAACAGAGGCCGCAGCAACAGCAGCATCAGCAGTAGGGGCAGTATCCGCCACTACCCAGGTCAGCGAGTGTGGGGGGCAGGCGGAGGTCCTGAGGCCAGATTACATACATGACCAGGGCAGAGGCAGAGGCATCGCAGCTCGTGGATGGTACCATTATGATTTTAAGTTGTGCGGCTCATGTTTTGTTTGATTCTAGCGCGTCGCATTCGTTTATTTCAGAGGATTTCGCGCTGAGTATTGAGGAGCCGGTGACCCAGCTGTCTTGTGATTTGGTCGTGGAGTTGTCTTCTGGTGATTTTATGATCACTCCGTATTGTTTTGAGGAGGTTCCTGTGTGGGTGGAAGGGCGGAGTTTGCCGGCCAGGCTTTATGCGTTGCCACTTCAGGACTTTGATGTGATTTTGGGCATGGATTGGCTCGAGGCCCATCATGCCTTGGTGGATTGTGGCTCAAAGAAGGTTTATTTTCGGCGGCTTCATAGACCTACTTTCTATTTCCAAGGTATCAGGTCTTCCTCATCCCGCTTTCTTATTTCGAGTCTTAGGGCTCGTCGTTTGCTTGATGCCGATTGTCAGGGTTTTCTCGTTTCTGTGGTCATAGTGGACCAGTCGGAGCCGGATGTGGAGGACATTCCGATGGTGTGCGAGCTTCCCGATGTTTTTCCCGAGGATTTGCCAAGATTACCTCCGCAGCGGAAGATTGATTTTGTTATTGAGATTGTGCCTGGTACGGGGCCTTTGTCGAAGGCTCCTTATCGCATGGCTCCCGCTGAGTTGAGGGCGTAGTTGTAGGAGTTGCTTGCCAAGGGGTATATTCGTCCTAGTTTTTCTCCTTGGGTGCGCCAGTGTTGTTTGTGAAGAAGAAGGATGGCAGTCTGAGGTTGTGTATTGACTATCGGCAGTTGAACGAGGTAACCGTTAAGAACAAGTATACGTTGCCACAGATCGATGATTTGTTTGACCAGCTTCAGTCTGCTCGAGTGTTCTCGCGGATTGATTTGCGGTCCGGTTATTATTAGTTACGGATTCAAGAGTCTGATGTGGAGAGGCCGGCGTTCAGCTCGAGATATGGGCATTATGAGTTCTTGGTGATGCCGTTCGGGCTCACCAATGCCCCCGCAGCGTTCATGGATTTGATGCAGAGGGTGTTCCGTCCTTACTTGGATCAGTTCATGGTCGTGTTTGTGGACGACATCCTTGTATATTTGTAGTCTGCAGAGCAGCATGCGTATCATTTGAGGGTTGTGTTGCAGACTTTGCGAGATCACCAGTTGTATGCGAAGCTCAGCAAGTGCGAGTTTTAGCTTCATGAGGTGCACTTTTTGGGGCACGTGATTTCTGGTGATGGTATTATCGTGGATCCAGCCAAGGTCGAGGCAGTGATGCAGTGGCCGAGGCCAAGGTCCGTGATGGAGATTCGGAGTTTCTTGGGGCTTGCATGTTATTACAGGAGATTCATTCAGGATTTCGCTCGTATTGCAGCCCCGATGACCAGACTTACGCAGAAGGATGTGCCGTTTGTCTGGACTAGTGAGTGTGAGCAGAGCTTTATGGAGCTGAAGAGGTTGCTCACCTCGGCACCAGTGTTGGTGTTGCCTTCTGGATCGGGAGGTTTCGTTTTGTGTACAGATGCTTCCGGGGTCGGGTTGGGTGCTGTGCTGATGCAGCACGGTAGAGTGGTGGCTTATGCATCTCGGCAGTTGAAGCCACATGAGAAGAACTACCCTACCCATGACCTTGAGCTGGCGGCTGTGATCTTTACATTGAAGAATTGGAGGCATTATCTGTACGGCGAGAAGTTCAAGGTGTTCACTAACCATCCGAGTTTGAGGTATGTGTTCACGTAGAAAGACCTTAGACTCAGGCAGAGGCGATGGATGGAGTATATGAAGGATTATGACTTCACCCTGTCTTATCAGCCGGGCAGGATGAATGTCGTCGCCGATGCCTTGAGCAGGAAGGTTATGGTCAGTGCGATGATGATGAGGAAGTGGAGGCTCTGGGAACAGGTGCCAGCCGTGACATTTAGGCTTAAAGTTCCCCAAGAGTCGGGGTCAGCTGTTCTTGCGAGCTTGACTGTCATGCCTGCCATTCGTCGTCAGGTGACAAATGCTCAGCGTGCAGACCCTAAGTTACCCCGGATTTTGACTTTGGCTGATGTGGAGTTCGATGAGGACGGAGCTGTGAGATTCCGTGGTAGGCTATACGTCCCAGCCGAGGAGCAGGTGAGACGTGCGGTGTTACTAGAGGCTCATGCGAGTAGCTACACCGTGCACCCGAGAGCAACGATGATGTATCAGAACTTCAAGAGATAGTTCTGGTGGCCTGGCATGAAGAGAGATATTTATGAGTTTGTTGCCAGGTGCCTGACCTGTCAGCAGGTGAAGGCGGAGCATCAGCGACCAGGATGTACGCTTCAGCCCTTGGAGGTTCCCGCATGGAAATGGGACCACGTGGCCACTAATTTCATGGTGGGATTACCAAGGACTCCGAGTGGGCAGGATAGTATTTGGTTGCTGGTGGATAGGCTGACGAAGACGGCTCGGTTGTTACCGGTCAAAGTCAGCTGGAGTGTGCCCAAGTTGGCTCGTTTTTATGTGGAGCAGATCGTACCTTTGCATGGGATTCCCATTTCCATTGTGTCAGATTGAGATCCGCATTTCACTTCTGGATTCTGGAGGAGTTTCCAGCGAGCTCTTGACACTGAGTTAGCTTTTAGCTCAGCATATCATCCTCAATCAAATGGTCATTCGGAGAGGACCATTCAGACGCTAGAGGACATGTTGAGATCATGTTGCCTGGAATGGCAGGGGAGTTGGATTCACCACCTACCATTAGTAGAGTTTACCTATAACAACAGCTATCATTCGAACATTGAGATGGCTCCTTATGAGGCGTTGTACGGGCGACCATGTAGGACTCTGCTTGATTTATTTAAGGTTGGTGAGCGTGTTATGACGGGACCAGAGTTGGTGCAGCAGTGTGTGAATGTGGTGCACATGGTCCGTCAGAACATGTTGGCGGCTCAGAGTCGGCAGAAGAGCTATGCCGATCGGAGAAGGCAGCCCCTCAGTTTCGCGTTCGGTGACCGAGTATTTTTGAGGGTTTCTCCCATGAAGGGAGTGATGCGTTTTGGGCAGCGTGGGAAGTTGAGTCCCCGCTATGTTGGCCCTTTCCTCATTGTTGAGCGCATTGGCGAGGTTGCGTATCGGTTGCAGCTTCCTCAGGAGCTATCTTCTGTGCATGATGTGTTTCATGTTTCGATGCTGAGGAAATATATGTCCGATGATTCTCATGTGTTGGAGGATTCTGTTTGGCCCGAGGTGACTCCCGATCTGTCTCTACCGGAGTTCCCCATCCGTATAGATGATCGACGAGATCAGCACCTGTGGAACAAGGTTATTCCCCTGGTTAAGGTGGTGTGGCAGCGGCACTCCGGCGGAGAAGCGGCTTGGGAGCATGAGGACGAGATGCGTCAGTAGTTCCCTTATCTCTTCGGGTGAGTTTTTCTCTTTCTTTTCTCTCGTGCTTTATTTTAAATTTCGAGGATGAAATTTGTTTAAGGGGGGAGGGCTGTAATATCCCGGACCCTTCGAATCCTTTTTCTTGGGTCTTAGATTTATTTTCATTGAGATTTTATTCTCATTATGCCCGGAATTATTTTTCAGACATCTTTCGGGTTCGGATCCGTGCGTTTCGGATTAGTTTCGGAGATCCCGGAACGTGTTCCGCAGTTTTCGCGTATTTTTTTCTGGCAAACCTACGGAACCCCGTAGCGGGCGAACCGAGTCGTTCACCTACTCCGGGATGGTACCGGTGCGACCGGCGTGTTCCGAGGATCACGGAAATGTATTTTTCTATTTTTTTGTATTTTTTAGAAAATCAAGATTTTCTACATAAACCCCTATTTTCTTTTCTTTTTCTTATTCTTCTTTTCGTCTTCTTCCTCCTTCCTTCTCTCCCGTGAGCGCACGCGGCCGTGACCGGCCCCCCTCTCTCGTGGACGTGGCGGCGTGCTCCCCTCCGGCTGCAGACGGCGGTGGGCGACAGCGTGGCGGCAAGGGTAGCGGCGTGGCGATCCCGGCGGCGTTCGGTGCTCGGTGAGATCGTGGGAGCTCGTGAAGCTTCAATCGTTGTTTTAAAGATCGGCGGTGATCCGCCGCGTTTCTGGGTGACGATCCTTAGCTCAGCATTTACCTTCCCCGTGATTTTTAAGCCGAGGTGAGGTCGAGAGAGGGCTATTTTGAGCCGGGAAGGGAAAATCACGTTTTGGGGATCAAGTGCCCGATCTAGCGTTTTAACGCGTTTAATTATGGTTTGAGGGCATCAAATGATGCACAGGGGCCAGGGGAAAGGTTTCCCCTTTGTTTCCCCTTCACCCGGGGGTGAATGGGGGGTGGAATGGTGATTTTGGGGTTTTTCGCCGTTTTCGGGTTTCTGGAAGGCTGGCGGTCCTTCCTGTGACCGCTACTTCCCTTTAGCGGTCGCCTTACGACCGTTTTTGGCGCCCCCGATGTGGGTTGGGCCTGGGGGTCACCCGATAGACCACTAGTGCCCAAGTGGCGGCCTATCGGCCGACCGCTAGCCGAGTTAGCCGGCGTGGCCTTCGAGGCATTTTGACCGTTGGGTTTTTTGACCGTTGGAGGCCCTGGGATTTGGCCGCCCAAGGTAGGACCGTTTTCGCCTCCATAGCCCGTGGCGTGGTGGCCCATTAGGAGACCGCCTACTTCTTGTGGTGGTTCAGCGATAGACTGCTAGCCACTGTGGCGGTCCAAAGGCGGACCGCCAACAGTTTATGTCCGACCGGAGTTGTTCTTTGCCGATTCAAGTCCCGGGTGAGTGGACCTCGATTCACGTGCTCATCGGTGGTCCGACTGATGCTGGGCATCATGGGGGGGCCACATGTTAGGGTGCCGTGGGATCCCGGGAGGTGGTGTTCTCGGCTTGTGTCATCGTGAGTCGGTGTCGATGCGAGGGGCAGTCCTTGTACTTTATCCGGTTCAGACGTTGCTTTCCGTTGACTAGAAAGTCTACTCCTTTAGTGACCCTCCACTAGTCGTAGTCTTCCGACACGCGAGTGGTCCCACCAGGGAGTGGTGGCGTGGCTACCCCGAGAGATGATTTTTAGACTGGTTTCCGTAGGGCCCCACGTTCGACGCCAGAGTCCGACCGAGGGGAAAATCAGTCAGAGGGCCAGACCTAGGACATATGGTCTATATGTGCACACGTAGTTGGGGACAGTTGGACCCGCGTTAACGAGCGCGACCCCAGCTAGTCACTTGTTTTGTGGTTACTTGTACGGTGTCTCAATTCCCGCTGGGCCGGAGGGAGACACCTGAGGCGCGGTCTAAGTCGTCAGTGGACGCATCTGGCCTTGCTTCAAGTGGTTGGTACTCTTATCTTTGTGTGGTAGCGACTCTTGGGTTTTTGACGAGTTGTCTCAGTTTTCGTGCCGTGCATTCGGTACTAGACGTAACAGAGCTTTCTCATTTATTTATTCCCGTAGCTCCTCGTTCTACGACTTACTAGTAGTAGCTTGTAGTTACTTTCCGTGCAGTTTCTCGTTTTGCGAGGTGGGGACTGGATTATCCCTACTGAGCCTTCTGTTTAGAGGCTCATTCCCTACGTGTTTTCACCGTGTTTCAGGTGAGACGAGGCTTCAGGGGAGCGCTTCCAAGGCTCCACGTGGTTCAGGTGCCCAGGGTTAGTTGCCAGTTGCCAGGCCGGGGAATGCCCCGTGTAGTTGTACCTTCTTTTCTGTGCTGTACTAGTTGTGGACTACGGTTATATTTTAGCCAGTTGTTATATTGTGGACCATGTAATTTGCTTAAAGTTAATTATTAAATTCCTGCTTATTCATATAAAATGTGTAATTCTGCAATTATTTTAGATTCTTGTGTATTTCCACACCATCCCTTTTAACCCTTCCGAGTCTTCGGGCTCGTGGGTGGCGGTACGGGATTCGGGTTATCGGGCCTCTCCCGGTATTCAGATCTCGGTTCGTTACACCATGGCCACGACACTGCCGACTGCATCAACCTAAGAGATGCCATCGAGGACCTCGTCCGCAGAGGACTCCTCGATAAGTTCCTCGTCAAAGCCGCCAAGAGGTGACAGAGGACACCTCCCCCGATCGACAACCGTCCCAACGGAAAGGAGATCATGATGATCTCTGGGGGGCCCACCGCGAGGGGTGATAGCGCGAGCAGAAGGTGACGGTACGCAACGGCCATCAACACGGCGGACCAAGGCGATGGCACCCCACGGGAGCTCTCCCCCTCTGGTCATCTAGGAGACCCCATTGTTTTCTCCGAGGATGACCTGGAAGGCGTCACCACACCCCATTCTGATGCTCTGGTGGTTTCGGCCACCGTCAACCAATGTACTGTGCGTCGTAGTCTGGTAGATGATGGAAGCGGACCCGACGTTATTGCATACGACTGTCTTATACTCATGGGTGTGGATATGTCACGACTCACGCCATTGCACACACCGCTGTACGGGTTCTCCGGCATGACTATCCGCCCTGAAGGGCGTATCTCGCTCCCGATCACGCTTGGAACTGTGCCAAAAGAGGTAACCTTCCTCGCCGACTTTACCGTGGTCCGTGCAATGACAGGGTACAATGCTATCATCGGCCGAGGGATCCTCGGCACGCTTCGGGACGTCCCTTCTTCCTATCACCAGAAGCTGAAGTTCCCCACCCCCCGAGGGGTAGGGGAAGTCCGAGATGATCAGAGGGAATCCAGAAGGTGCTATCTTATCTCCACGCATGATCGACGTCCCGAAGAAGTGCCACCGGAGAAGAAGGCGAGGACCGAAGACCCAGGTTCGAGCACGAGCGCACCGGCTGAGGACTTATACCTCATCCAAATTGGGGACGACCCAAGTAGAACACTGAAGATCGGCGCTGCCCTCGCCGAGCACGATAAGCAAGCATACGCAAACTTCCTCACGGCCAACCAAGATGTGTTTGCTTGGTCCGAGGACGAACTCTCCGGAATCCCTCCGGAGGTCATCACGCAGCAACTTAGATTGGATCCCACCTGTCGCCCGGTGCAGCAACGCCGAAGGCGCTGCAACCCCAAGCGATAGGCCATCATCAGAGAGCAAGTAGGAGAAAAGCTACGATCAGGGCTACTCCGGCCTACCCAGTATCCAGACTGGGTGGCCAACGTGGTCCTGGTGCCCGAGAGCAACGGGAAGTGGCGGATGTGCGTGGACTACACCGACCTCAACAAGGCCACGCCCAAAGATAGCTTCCCCATGCCGCGGATCGACCAGCTGGTCGACGCTACGGCCGGGCACGAGATGCTAAGCTTCCTCGACGCTTATTCTGGGTACCATCAGATCAGCATGCACAAGCCCGACCAAGACAAGACTACATTCGTCACCGACCACGGCCTATATTGCTACACTCGCATGTCGTTTGGACTGAAGAACGCTGGAGCTACATATCAACGCCTCGTCAACCACATGTTTGACTCGCAGATTGGCCGCAACATGGAGGTCTACATCGACGACATGCTCGTAAAAAGCCTTCGAGGTGCCGAACACTTGCGCGACCTGGCGGAGACCTTCGCCACACTCAGAAGGTACAACATGAAGCTCAACCCTGCTAAATGTGTGTTCGGGGTACGGTCGAAAAAAATTTTAGGTTTCCTTGTCACCCACCGGGGAATCGAGGCCAACCCCGACCAGATCCGAGCAGTGTTGGAGATGAAGCGACCAGGACGGGTGAGGGACGTACAGTGCCTCACCGGACGCGTCGCCGCACTGGCTTGGTTCCTATCCCGAGCCGCCGAGCGATGTCTCCCCTTCTTCCGACTGATCAAGCAAGCCAACTTGGCGCCAGAAAAGAAGGTGTGGATCGACTGGGACCGGGAGTGCGAGCAGGCGTTCAAAGAGTTGAAACGCTACCTGGCGACCCCTCCTGTCCTCGCCAAACCCCAAAGGGGAGAACAGCTACTCATGTACCTGTCCGTGACGCCCAGCACCATGAGCGCCGTGCTCACACCGGAGGAAGTAGGAGTCATGAAGCACGTCTACTACGTTAGCCGAGCACTATAAGGACCGGAGTTCCGGTATTCGCGGACTAAAAAGTTCACCCTCGCGCTGATTATGGCTACTCGCAAGTTACGACCATACTTCCTGGCTCACCCGATCATCGTCCTCACCGATCAGCCCCTCCGACAAATCCTTCAGAACCCTGATGCTTCCGGAAGGTTGGTCAAGTGGGCCATCGAGTTGGGAGAATTCGACATCAAGTTCCGACCGAGAATAGCGATCAAAGCCCAAGCTCTCGCCGACTTCGTCGCTGAATGCACCCTACCCGCCGAGGATTCACCCGAGCAGTCCTCGGGGCCCACCTGGGAGCTATACGTCGACGGATCTTCCTGCGCTGTGGGCAGTGGCGCAGGGTTGGTTTTACTCTCGCTCAGAAGGGTTGGAGCTATAGTATGCCCTGCGTTTCAACTTCCCGACCACAAACAATGTGGCCGAGTATGAGGCACTCCTCTCTGGGCTATGCATGGTAAAACACCTGGGGGCATCAAGTGTGCGAGCGTACAGCGACTCCATGCTCATCGCCAACCAGGTCAGGGGGGAGTTCAAGGCCCGCGATCCCTCCATGATAAAGTACTTAGAGAAGGCCAAGGCAGCGGCGAGCGAGTTTGCCTACTTTGAGGTGGTCCACATCCCACGCGAGGAGAACGTCCAAGTAGACGCTGTCTCTCGCCTAGCGTCAGCCACCGCAATCTCCAGTTCGAGGTCGGTCCTGATAGAAGAATTATCAGCGCCGAGCACAGATGATCCGACACCCCACGTGAACGCCATCGACTACGAACCCTCCTGGAAGGATCCTCTCCTCGATTTCCTCCTTCGGCAACAACTCCCGAGCGACCATGCAGAGGCGCGGCGCACACGGGCAAGAGCAGCCCACTTCACCATTGTGACGGCCGATTATATCGCCGGTCCCTCTCAACCCCGCTACTCAAGTGCCTCTTCCCCACGGAGGCCAACCAGGCCATCCAAGAAGTCCACGAAGGACTTTGCGGAAGCCACGTGGGAGAGTGAGCACTCGCATGAACGCTGATCTGGCAAGGGTATTGGTGGCCCACCCTACAGTAAGACTGTCTCAACTATGTTCGGAGGTGTCCCCAATGCCAGAAATATTCCCACCTGCACCACCAGCCAGCTACGCAGCTCCACGCTTTGATGGAGCCTCGCCCATTTGCTCGGTGGAGAATTGACATACTGGGACCTTCCCTGAAGCACAAGGGAGAAAGAAGTTCCTCATAGTTGCCATCGACTACTCACCAAGTGGGTCGAGGCTGAACCATTGGGGAAGATAACAAGCGAAGCAGCTTGGAAGTTCGTGCTGCGAAGCATCATCTACCGATTCGGGATCCAAAGGGTTCTCACAACCGACAACGGCAGACAATTCGCGAGCACTGCCTTTCAAGAAAAGTGCTCAGAGTTGGGGGTCTGGAACCACTACACTTCGGTGGGGCACCCCCAAGCCAATGGGTTGGTGGAAAACGCCAACCGAACCCTCCTCCACGGCATTAAGACCCGCCTGGACCAAGCAGGTGACACATGGATCGACTCGATCCCTAGCATTCTATGGGCCCACCGGACCACCTCTGGAGCTGCCACCGGAGAGATACCTTTTCATCTCTCCTACGGAGCTGAGACAGTGGTACCGGTGGAGATAGCCAACCCCTCGCTACGAGTGGGACACTTTGATGAGGCCAGGAACAACCAAGCGATGTGGGAGAACTTGGACCTGCTCGAAGAAGATAGAACGCGCGCTCAAGTAAAGCTCGCGGCGTACCAACAGAAGTTGACCCAATACTACAACGCTCGAGTCAAGGAATGACACTTCTTCCCAGGAGATTTGGTTTTACGGCGAGCAAGCGTGGCTGACCCAAGGGGCGCCGCGGGAAAACGTGCACCAAATTAGGAAGGCCCGTACAGAGTAGCGGAAACACTCGGTAAAGGAGTGTACCGGTTAGTGACGCTGGGGGGGGGGGAGAGGTACCCCGGACGTGGAACTCCGTCAACCTTAGAAAATTCTTTCAGTAAAACCGTCACCAGCCGTACTCCACTAAGGTAAGCTGTCCACATACCCCGAAGAGGTGACCTAAGGGTTCCTTAGAGGCGAGCATGGCTCCCCTCGAAAACGAGAAGATAGCCTAAGGGTTTTCTAGAGGTGAGCACTGCTCCCCTCGAAAATAAGAAGGTAACCTAAGGGTTTCCTAGAGGCGAGCACTGCTCCTCTCAAAAATTAGAAGGTAATCTAAGGGTTCCCTAGAGGCGAGCACGGCTCCCCTCGAAAACGAGAAGGTAGCCTAAGAGTTTCCTAGAGGCGAGCACCGCCCCCTTGAAAAAGACGGCAGTAAGCAAATGGAGGGCACAAGCATGGCAAGGATACACGCACAGAAGGGCGACCAGAAACACGACATGCGAAAAGCTCCCATTGAAAGGTACACAACAGTATCGACTCAAAATAAAGAATTAATATTTCTTTAGTCAAGATACAAGCTGCCAGAAATCGGCAATTAACCCTCACGCGGGCAATATACAAGTACATGGAGAGACCAAACGTGCTCGATCATGGTGATGTACAACTCCAGCAGCTCACTTCCCAGGCACCGTCCTCTGCCAACAACCACGATGAGCCCCTGGGAGGACACCTAGCACCCTTTTTTATTTTGTGGAAGGGTGCCAACAGTGAAGCCACCTATGCCAGAGAAGAGGGACCCCCTAAACCGACAAAGGACTTCACTGGTAGAAAACCTGCACCAGGAAAACTAGGCCGGTTACTCCGGCCACCCCTGGTTGAACGGGGGGCCGTGGAGCAACAAGGCCCACCCATTACAGGGAACCAGAAGGCCTATGCAACCCCGCCAACGGCGAGCACTGGAGCAATGAGGCTCCCACATTACGGAGGCCGGTGCAATACACTGGCCATGCCTGCAAACTGGTGTAGACACGCTAAAATTGACGTTACTGTGAGTACATCTCATATTACCTCGCAATGTCCCAATTTGACGCTCAAATTAACTTTATTTGAGTGATTTTTCCCATTTTTTTAGATTTCTCCCTTGTTTCTCTCTTTTCTTATTTTTTTCCTATTTTTCTGGAGTTTCTGAGTATTTTTCTCCATTTTTACGGATTTTCCAGGAATTAACGGCACGAGGGGGGCGTCATTTGATTTTAACAATAATATAAAAAGTGAAAATGATGCCTCTTTGATGAGGCGTCCATTCATTTATTTTTCTCTATTTTTCTGGATTTTCTGAGAATTTTTACGGATTTTCCAAGATTTAACGGCAGGGAGAGGCGTCATTTGACTTTAAAAAAATAATAAAAGAAATCTCAAAAAAATGACGACATTGTGGTATGTCGTCAATTACATTTAATAATATTTTTGTGGCCCTCTTTCAGGAGTGTTTTGGTAGCCTTCCGGGTTCCAGAAAAATGTGAGAAAAATATATTTAGAATCGTCTCAGTGAGAAGCGCTTTCACCAGAAAAATCAGAAAATAAAAAAATCAGAAAAGAATTAGCGACATATGCGATGGACGCTATTTAAAAATAATATAAAAATAACAAAAGGAATTGACGACATTGCAAGTAGGCATCAATTACAATTGGAATATTTTAATATTATATTTTGACCCTCTTTCAGGGGTGATTTGGTGGCCTTCCGGGTGTCAGAAAAATACGAAAAAATATGAATTGGAATCATCACAGTTAGATGCACGTCCACCAAAAAAATGAGGAAAAATAATAAGAAATGAAAAATGACCCTATTTTGTATAATTTGAAATGACGTCTCTCATGGGGTTATCATTTCAAATGACGCCCGCGTGAGGGGTCGTCATTTCTTTTTGACTTTTTTATTATGTTTGATTCACGACACTGTGCAAGTCGTTATTTCAAATAACGACGGTGTGAAATGTCATCATTTTCTCCGGATTTCTAAAAAAACGTCCCGAATTCCGTTCTTTCTCCGTTTTGAGCCCTTTTCCACTTCGGAAAGGACTCTCGTGACTTTCCATGACTGAGAGAACTCCTTCCAATGTTTGTCTCCTACTAAAATCAATTTCCTAATTTTACTAGGATTGAAACCCACGTATCTATTCCCTATAAATAGAGCCATGCGGCTCTTGTTTGAGGGAGAGATTTTTTTTACAAGGGAGGTGCTGATGATTGCTTGGCTGAAGGAGAAAGCTCTGCGTACAAAACTCCATCCCCATTGAGTCTTCCTCCCGAACGACCATCAAAGCCAAAGGAGAAATCCCAAGCTCCTCTATTTTCTTCTATGTTCTCTCTATTTATCTTTCTTTTATCTGCATTAGTTCATGCATCATACTTTTTTTCTTTTATCAAATCACCTCAACCCCGTTGAGCCTCCATAGTGCAACACTTGCACACTTTATCTCTTTTTTTACATATTCATATCATCATCCTATCTCCCTACCCATTGCATGGGGTTTAAAAGGGCAACACTCAACAAGGTGTGTTCTTATACATGATTTTCATAATTCTTTTATTTTTATTTTTTAGTGAATTTTTAATTATATCTACAAATTGAGGATCATGGTGGGACTTCCTACTATTTTTCTTGGTTACCCTCTCCTTTGGCGCCCGTGTGTGCCTCTCCTATTTGCACCCACGGTGCATCTCCTTATGTGCTCCATGTAGCACTTTTCTATTCTATTTTCCCAAGTGATAGCTATTTATAGTTTTTTTAGAAATTCCACTCCTAATATCTTCTAAAAAAAATGGGCATGGTCTTTTGATTGACGTGAGAGTTTGTGAGTGCTGTCACATCCCCTCTTTTTCCAATTGACATTTCTACATTCTATTAAATCTCTCGCCATCTCGAAAAAAAAAAAGAAACAAACAAACAAAAAATGCCTACAGACGCCATTTCTCTGAGGCGTTCCATGTCCTGTTCTGTTTGTGTTTTAGTTCACTGTGCATAGCATCCTAGCTTTGTTTAACCATGCACTCATTTCATATTGTTACACTTTCTTCACAGAATCTCTGTGGAGTGCTTCTGTCGTACCATTCCTGTTGCATATCATTTCTTGTTGCATTTTGTCACATATTCATGTGTCTGTTGCATACGGTTCTACCATTGGATATTATAGTGGCATTTCACTGACTCACTAAAAAGAAAGAAAGATTTGCAGAACCTTTACGTTGTTCTCATTCTGTTTGCATATCACATTTTACCTTTTGCATTCTGCATTTCGCTTTGCTGTAAAAGCATATTTGCAATGCACTGTTCATGTGAATTTGCATAGTTGTTCATTCTAGTTTTCATCCTCCATTTCTATTTTGTTTTTTTATCACTGTTCACATCATGTTTGTTCCGTTGCATTCATTAGATATTCATCATTTTGTGTCTTTTATTTTCCTTTTTCATTAGCATTTGCATTCATTTTGCATCTTAGTTTGAGAGACCTCCTCTCTCCACACTTTTAGGATACCATACCCCTTCTTGGTTAAGGAAGGACCCTCCATTGAGTATTCCATCTCTTTAGATTAGAAATTCCTAAACCAAGGCCTCCATAAGTCCCCGCACACGTGGAGTCCCTCACGGACGCTTCGGCATGTTGTACCTCTGAAGTCCTCGGGTTTAGTTGGCCTATTTGTGGTGAGAGAGTGAACCTAGTTGGCATTGAAGAAAATCCATATTGAAATTAAGTTCCTACCTTGTGTGAATCATATCAAATTTTGTCAAAATCATCTAATTCATATCAAGGTTCAACAATTAAAAATCAAGCGTAAGCATCTCAACTTGTTTGATATCTTTGCAATATTGCTTTGATTGAAGATTGTTTATGTGCATGATGTTTCGCTTTGATAATCAAACCAACATGTCTAATTCAATTTGTAATCGTGAGGATGATCAACCTAGCATATCATATAGTCCTCAATTCCATAATTCTCACCACAATCATTCTAAGGACCACGTCCTCATTCTTACGGTGTTGCCCGACCCATGGGCAATGTCCAATCTCATGGTCCCTTACATCAATCACATGCCACTATTTTCCGGGGGCCATCTCCTCCACATGATGAGAAGGTCTCCCAAGTTTTGCATGCATTAAATTATCTCACCCCTCAACAAATCCAAGCCCTTAAGGCCATTGTTAAGGGTGCATCTTCTCCTTCTCATCCTCCTTCCAATCACACTCAGGTGGCCCATCACTCACCTATTTCTATTCACACTACCGCTCAAGTGACTCATCACCCGCCTCCCTCTTCTCATCCTTCTTCTACACATACCCCTCTTCGGGTGATTCATAACCCGCCTTCTTCTTTTCCTCATCCACCACGGCCATAAGGCCCATTCATTCCCTACAACCCGGCCCGATCGGGTCCTTATTCGGGTCAACCCATTAACTCCCTTCCACGGCCATCTTATGTGGCCCCTCCTTCAAGGCCTTGCCGACTCTCCATTGCTCAAATCACACCCCTCCAACAAACTCTTCTTGACAAAGTCGCTTCGTTGGAGGAACAATTAAAGAGGGTTACGTGCCCACGACCCGCTCCTCCTACTCCAGTCAATCCCCTCTATGCTGCTCTGAACGACATTATAAAGATGGAGAAAGATTGGAAGGATAGGGGAGACGACTATGGCATCGGCATTTCAAGCGAGCAAGAGCCGGCAGATTTCAACGCTCAAGTGGACACCGTCCACCCTCCACCCATTCACCCCAGTCACTTGTATGGCCCTCCGCCTCCACATCCGCAATATCATTACACTCCTCCACCCACATATACGCCTCCACTACGGTGTCCACTTGAGTTTAACGTTGAAGAACCGGCGATTGAAGAGCTCAAGGCGGCACGTGACGATGAAGCTATGCAGGCACCCCTTCCAAGTTTCCTCTGTTTTCCTCTCCCTCCACTACCACTAGATGAACCCCCTGCTCAGGACGAAGCCACCGTACCCAATCCAACCCCCATTTCTAAGACTTACTGGTGTTACGATGATGGGTCGATACTCCAACCACCCACACCGGTGCATCTTGAGTCTCCTTCTATCCCTAACACCGCTCGCCCCGTTCGGCGTTTTCTCCGCACCAAACCTCCACCAATTACACCTCCACCAGCTATGCCATTAACCTCGACAACACCAGCCTCCGCCGAGCCTTCCACTAAACCTCCACCCATTAAGCCATTAGCCTCCATGCCATCGGCCTCCACCGAGCCCACCATCGAACCTTCCCCAATTAACCTACCATTACCACCACCTCAGCCCTCCATTATCCCTTTAACCTCAAAACCCACTTTGCCTATTCCTTCATCTATCCATTCACCCTTACCCATGGTTAATCCTGAGCAGGATCCATCCCTTTTTTCACTCGAGCCAACCCCGACTGCTTCTGGGCAAAGGGGGAAGCGCGACGTGTTTGAACTTCCGCTTCCACTCACCCATTCTCCAACACTTTCCATTACACCATCACTACCCATGGAGCCTTCCGCCTCCGCTTCCTCTACCACTCGGAATGGGAGTGCTTCTGCGAGTACTTGTGCCGAAGATGATCAAGAGCCGGGCAAGAAGGATTCGGCCACGACCGTGCCATTCAAGATGCAAGAATTTATTTGGCGGATCCCAATCTGCATTTTTGTGCCAAGCATGGTTGAAGAGGCCAAGTCCCCGATGTTGCTCGCCAGAAGAAAATGTCAAACACTGATGCCGTATAAGTCTATGACCCATGGCCGGGCAGGGCATCCCTTGTTCCAACTTTCCAATTTTGAACATGTTCTTCCATACAAGGGGCGAATGCCCATTTTGTTCAACACTCCCTATACGCCGCAACCCCTGGGCAACATGACGCTTCCCATTCCCATCTGTCAACTCCCTCGCAATGTTGTTCTTCACTCTCCAAGGGACTTGTCATTTACTATTGAAGCTTCATCATGGGCTTGTACTTTATCCATTGGGCCTATTGTCTATACACTTTCGCTGCTATGGAGGGACAGTTATCCGCATACTAAGGGGCCTTCCGCTATTCTATCCACCTTCCATTCAACTCCACCCATATTTCTATCTATCACCGATTCTTCATGGGCCACTCCAGGGGTAAGGAGGAGGATCTCATCCTCTCGCCCTTCATGTTCTTTACATTCTTTGCATTTCATGCATTCATCGCATCCGTTGTATTGCATTCGCATGCATTTACACTTCTTCTTCCCCGGGTTTCCAGATCCGTATCCTCCCCGTCTTCTGGAACCTCCGGATCTTCCGCATTCCCCGTCTTGTTCATTCTTATCCTCGGGATCTTCGGGTCCCTTTACACTTCCCGAGCATTGTGCCCCCTCCAATCTTCTCTCAGGGCATCGCGCCCTTTTTCAACTCTCGCATCCGGACTCTCTGGATTTCTCGCTTGTCTTCCTGGGGTATCGCGTCCCATGGTGTCTCATCCCTTCGGAACCTCCGGATCTTCCAGGGCACAGTGTCCCTTCCCATCTTATTCCTCCGGAACCTCCGGACTCTTCTTTCTACTACACCATCCTTTCCAGGTATCACGCCCATTCTTTCCCATCTTTCTTCCGATTTATCCTCCTACTTCTTCAGGACATCGCGTCCTTTGTTCTCTCCTTCCTCTCCCATCATCTTTTCCCATACTTCCTCCAAGGGCATCGCGTCCCTTGGTGTTTTCTCCCTCCAGAACCTCTGGATTCTCCTCCTTCGCCTCCGGACCCTCCGGATCCTCCCCTTTCCATCTACTAATTTCTTCTCATTCGTTCTGATCCCAGGTCCGACCCGACTTCTTCCACATCCACTGCTTTGGGCATCTGCCCTTTCTCCCACTGCTTTCGAGGTTTTAGTCCTCACCCCTCCTTCTAATTCTCTGCTTCTTCTGTAAACCGTTCCTTGTGATCAGGGTCTCCGCACCTTAGTGAGGGAGTTCTAGCCCTCGCCTCTCTTCCTTTTCTCCTTATTCGCCTGAGTCTGGTCTGAGCACCACTCCTTCTTGTTAAGCCACTTCAAACCTTGACTTCCAATCATTTTATCTGCCAAAGAGGACTATCCCACGATGATCAACCTCACCTCTGGCAGCTGCTTCAACAAAGATCGCAAGGTAATATGTTGGCATAAGTATGCGTTTTTATGATGTCATTTTCACCCACTGTTTTCAAAATGAAGTGCTTCTTAACATGATCAAGAATGTTATTCTAGATCTTTATCTTAGGCCTTTTCACTAAGTCAATTTCAGAAAAAATTGAAAAGAGTCTTTTAGGTTTGCTTTTGCAGCACCTTTGGTTAATAAGAACCCCGCGTTGGGAGTTCGACTGTCTCTCCCCGCTTGTTAAGAGTAACCCTTAGCTGGGCACTTCACACACTTCACGGTATCCTTAGCCGGCTCCTTTGGATAAACATCGTTGCTGCTTTGGCCATGCCATGAGTATACATGAAAGTCTTTTATCTTCTTTACTCGGCCGAGTGCAGAAGTAAGAGGTTGACGGATGAGATGACCAACCTAGGTAATCCCCAATACGAGAGAAGTCTCAAATAGGGGCAGTCTTGACCCAAAATAAAGTCAAATTTCATGATAAATCTAGCCAAAAGGGCTATTATGAAAATCAAGTCAAAATTTCGATAAAAGTAAGATTATGAATTATGGCATGACAGGAGTGGCAAAGTCCCCGCAGGGAAAACCCTGATCGTATGCATGTCAAGGGTCTCAAAATCAAAGGCACAAAACCCCGGCGCAACAGACTACCTCTTTGAGGGGAAATACCTTGCATCATTAACCATCGGTAGTCGGCTGAAGGGCGCCACCCTTCAATGCATGCCCGACTTTGGGCAGTTTTAGCGAAAGGGGAAGGAACGAGAACCCCTAGCCAATGGTTTAAACATCTCGTTGATGCTGCACTAGTAATGTCTAAACCAAAATCTAAAAAAAGTTGAATATTTCTTAAACCAAAATCTAAAAAAGTTGAATATTTCTTAAACCAAAATCCAAAAAAGGTTAAATATTTCCTAAATCAAAATCTAAAAAAAGTTGAATATTTCCTAAAGCAAAATCCAAAAAAGGTTGAATATTTCCTAAACCAAAATCCAAAAAAAGTTGAATATTGTCTAAACCAAAAGCCAAACAAAGTTGAATATTTCCTGATCAAAATCTAAAAAAATTGAATATTTTTAAAATTTCAAACAAAAAATCAAATATTCTCCAAAATTCCATAAAAAATTTTGAATACTTTTCAAAACCCCCATAAAAATTTACATATTTCAAAATCCAAAAAAAATTTATTACATTATATTTTTATGATGGTGCTTTTGCAGGGACAATAATTTTGCAAGGACCAAGAGCACGGGATGAGTCCCCTCCATTCACCGCTATCAATCTTCTGATTCTTCCCAACATCATCATGATTTGTCACTATGGGCACTCCTGATTATCATCTCTCTATTTATGACATACTGGGCATTAATTAATCATTCATCTCCAAAATTTTTTAATAAACTCCTACTGATTTCACTTGATCACTCTGTCACTGGACATTATTTGATCCTGATCATCCAATCTCAATCTCACATGCCAAGATTGTCATCCTCATGACAAACAACAAACAATGATGCTTTGCAATGCTATGTTTCAACTCTTGCTATTCATGCTAAACATGCTTCCCATTGCTAATGCATGCTTGAATGCTATCCGCACTAAGCTTTGATCGCTTTGATGTCTATGTTGTGATTGCTTATTGATGCTTTGATTCATGCTATACTTGCTATGCTTAAATACCTTATTCATTACTTGTTATCTTTCTTGATATCTTGGCTAATGAATCTTTGAGTGCAGGAAGAAGCTCTTGGTCCCACCGACTAGGCATCATCATCCAAGTCCCACGGTGTTTGCACATCATTTCTCAGTTCCCCACATACTCATTGCTATCACCATCTTCCTGTATGCATTCCTACTATATGTTATCTACGCTATTAGATTATATCAAGGACCTTGTGACTTTGGTAAATCTAGAATTTGAGTTCCCCTTCATCAAAAATAATGATGATTCCAGATGAGTCTTAGTCACACGGATAGGCCGTTGAGCCGTCTAAGACTGAGGACGATGGTTCCTCTTTTGTGAATTGGTGCGCAGATAAATGGGCCTCGACTTAGTATCAACTCACGAAATCGATTTCTTGACTCAGTCTGGGCAGCTTAACAATATTATCCTTGATTATCTTATATTTTAATTTATTTTAATTTATCCTTCAAACCCAACATGCATTCATGTAGGACTTTGAATCAACGTTGGAAAATCATTCTGATAAATTAATTTTGAGTGTTAAAATGATCTTAATGTTCAAAGATGTGAGATATTCATTGCCGAATTGAATCTTTAGTTCACCATGTCGCTATTTTGTGCTGTTTTCTTCAAAACTCTTTGTTTGGATTTCTATCCTCTATTTTCGCTCTTTTTTTCTTAGATCCGCCTTGGCTGCAGCACGTCCACATTGGCTGCTAACCGCTCTCCAATGACGAAACCTACGGGTTTGTGACCCGGGGTACTTCCACCGCGCTGGAAGTTGATCATTCCTTTATCTCATTCGTGCCCGCGTGCACACTCCCTCCTTTATCCAACAGTGCTATTTTCATTAAACCTCCCGAGATTGCTTCATCTCGAGCTTTGAATTTAATTCTCATAAAGTGATGTTGATCGCGTGTCTCATCACACCTTGACATTTACTTTTCAGTACGCTCTGCTCCCTTGCAAAGCAGACGCCAAGGCGGGGTAGCTGTAGACACGCTAAAATTGACGTTACTGTGAGTACATCTCATATTGTCTCGCAATGCCCCAATTTGATCCTCAAATTAACTTTATTTGAGTGATTTTTTCTAATTTTTTTAGATTTCTCCCTTTTTTTCTCCCTTTTCTTATTTTTTCCTATTTTTCTAGAGTTTCTAAGTATTTTTCTCTATTTTTATAGATTTTTCAGGAATTAACGGCATGAGGGGGGCGTCATTTGATTTTAAAAATAATATAAAAAAGTGAAAATGACGCCTCTTTGAGGAGGCGTCCATTCATTTATTTTTTCCTATTTTTCTAGATTTTCTGTGTATTTTTACGAATTTTTCAGAAATTAATGGCAAGGGGGAGACGTCATTTGACTTTAAAAATAATAATAAAAAAATCTCAAAAAAATGACGACATTGTGGTACGTCGTCAATTACATTTAATAATATTGCTGTGGCCTTCTTTCAGGGGTGTTTTGGTGGCCTTCCAGGTTCCAGAAAAATGTGAGAAAAATATATTTGGAATCGTCTCAGTGAGAAGCGCTTTCACCAGAAAAATCAGAAAATAAAAAAATCAGAAAAGAATTAGCGACATATGCGGTGGACGCTATTTAAAAATAATATAAAAATAACAAAAGGAATTGACGACATTACAGTTAGGCATCAATTACAATTGGAATATTTTAATATTATATTTTGGCCCTCTTTCAGGGGTGATTTGGTGGCCTTCCAGGTGTCTGAAAAATACGAAAAAATATGAATTAGAATCAGCACAGTTAGATGCACGTCCATCGAAAAAATGAGAAAAAAATAATAAGAAATAAAAAATGACCCTATTTTACATAATTTGAAATGACGTTTCTCACGGCATTATCATTTCAAATGACGCCTGCGTGAGGGGTCGTCATTTCCTTTTGGCTTTTTTATTATGTTTGATTCACGACACTGTGCAAGTTATTATTTCAAATAACGACCGTGTGAAATGTCATCATTTCCTCCAGATTTTTAAAAAACGTCCCGAATTCCGTTCTTTCTCCGTTTTGAGCCCTTTTCCACTTCGGAAAGGACTCTCGTGACTTTCCATGACTGGGAGAACTCCTTCCAATACTTGTCTCCTACTAAAATTAATTTCCTAATTTTACTAGGATTGAAACCCACGTATCTACTCCCTATAAATAGACCCATGCGACTCTTGTTTGAGGGAGAGATTTTTTTTACAGGGGAGGTGCTGCTGGTTGCTTGGCTGAAGGAGAAAGCTCTGCGTACAAAGCTCAATCCCCTTTGAGTCTTCCTCCCGAACGACCATCAAAGCCAAAGGAGAAATCCCAGGCTCCTCTATTTTCTTCTATGTTCTCTCTATTTATCTTTCTTTTATCTGCATTAGTTCATGCATCATGCTTTTTTTCCTTTTATCAAATCACCTCAACCCCGTTGAGCCTCCATAGTGCAACACTTGCACACTTTATCTCTTTTTTTATATATTCATATCATCATCCTATCTCCCTACTGTGAGGCACGTGCCTTAGTTGATCCTTAGTGGTTTAGATCTTGTATTTATTCTGGAATTTTCGGCTATTTTTCTGGATTTTTAGGAATTTTCCTGGTATTTTTTCGGCTTTAATTGGAATTAATTGAGGTTTGTTAGGGAATATAAGATTTTTATATATATAATAATTATATTATATATATATTAATTTTATTTTTCCCTCACCCCCTCTCTCTCCTTCTCGATCTCACTCTCACGCCCCCTCTCTTTCTCATCCGCGATCGTCCCTCTCCCCTCTCCTAGGGAACTCGGGCGAGGCGACGTCGGATTGAAGCGTGGGTGGTACCGGTGGATTCCTCGCGTCGAGAGGAACACGTGGGTACCCATCTTGGCATGGTTCGGTGATCGTGGGAGCGGGACAGAGCATTGAAGCTCGGTGAACCCACTTCGGTGCATGCGGCTTATTCGACCGTTTCGGCTTGAACGAGGTAGGGGGATGGAATTCTGAGCTCGCAAGGATCATTTCCTATAGCATGTTTTCATGTTTGAACCCCCGTAGCATGCATATTGGCTATTTTCCATTATTATTGCTTAAGCTTAGTTTCTTGAGTTTAATGCATTGTGGGCCTTGCATGTGATGTTTTTAGTTGGTATATTGTTGTTTAGGACTTGTGGTTTGACAGGAAACAGGTTTTGTCGACGTTACCCGACGATTTCGGTCATCCGGGAGGGAACCGATTTTCAAACCTAACCCGTCCGTGACCCAGATGGTGTGACGGTCCTTCCAGGAACTGTCACACGCCTAACGGTCCTTGGAGGACGCGTTACTTGAAAGTAACGGCCCGTTGATGGGGCGTCACTTCGAGAGTAACGGTGGGGCTCCCATCTGTTACATGTTCATTGTTTTGCGTTGACCGAGTCAGGCAGTTGACCTGACGGCCAGTCGGCCGGTGGTCAGGGTGACCCGACGCACCTGGGCGAGCGCGTCACTATGCCTGCAACCGGATCTGATACCCTGTGTGTTGGTGTTGCTCTCGGGTGGATGTAACGGCCAGTCGGCCTGCCGTTAGAGCGGTGTAACGCGCCTAGGCAAGCGCGTTACACTCTGTTTTGTTTGCGTTTGAGCTGGGGTTTGGGGGATGTAACGCTCATCACTTTCAATGTAACGCGCCTTCCCCATGCCGTTACATGCCTGTAGCGCGGTGGCTGCAGACCGCCACTTGCCTGTTGGTTTCAAAAAAAAAAAAGCTTCCAGCCCATTCTTTATGCATTCGATAATGATTACACGCCATGTATGAATTAGTTTATGAACTAATGGCATGTTTTTAGATCCCAATAGAGTAAGCTTTACTTTCCTTGCAATGGAACCACTGTTGTTGCCCTAAGATCTGTTGAGTGCCGACCCGCTTAAGGATGGCGGAGGGGATTGTTCACGTACACGGTTTTTAAGCTAGTGCCGTGGGCTCCCCGCCAACGGTAGCATCCTACCGAGGGAGAAAACTAGCTAGAGGGCCTAGCTCAGGCGAGAGTCAGTGTGTGCACACGTGGTCAGAGGCTGTGGACTGATACAGACGGGTGTCACTCTGACTGGTCACTTGGTTTGGTACTGCTTACATGCTTAGCTTGTCGTGTTGTCGACTGCGAGTGCTTGAGACGTAGTGTAAGTCGTCAGTGGACACATCTGGTTTCTGTTCCAGTGGTTGTCCTACTCCTTGTTGCTGTGATTAGTTGAGGCATATTCTACTGGTAGATTTAGTTTCAGTCGCTTTAGACTTACTCACTTTTGGCATGTATTAGCTGTTATATCTGTTAGTTAGATTTTACAGCTTTATTGTGATTAGTTATTCATGCCATTGCCTGTTATTTAATTAAATGCATGCTCTAATTGCCTTTACTTTTGCATGTATGCTTGTTTAGTGCGAGGTAAGGATCCGCGTGACCCCTACTGAGTCTGGCTGTGACTCACCCTTCTCTTTTCAGGTGAGCCGCGCCCGCCGTCTCCCGGTGTTTTGTGAGTTGTTCAGAGACCGTTCCTAGTCGCCAGCAGTAGACGGGTCGCCTTGTTTGGCCTTGGTTGTACTTTTGCCGGGGTATGCCCCGTGTAGTTGTACCTTTTGGACTAGTACTTTTGTGTCTCTGGACTAGTTTTTATATATATCACTCTGGTTATTTTGAATTGCTTCCGCACTTCTGTTAATTTTATTGCTTAATTGTAATATGCGCGTTCCAAATTACAAGTCGTTATGCACATCCTCGACAAACCTTCACCTACCCTTTAGGGGCCTCATCAGCCTCTTGGGTGGCTTCCCCAGTTCTTGGTATCGGTGTATCGATGTTATCGGTATATCGGTATCCTGAACTCTGGGTCGTCACTGCTGGTATCAGAGCGAGTTGAGGATTTGTATAAGGAATTGGAATTTGAACTTGTCCAGAGCTAGTCCTTCGTGTTGTCTATTGCTGGCTTAGGTTGTTTTCTGCGTGATTGATGTGATTCCTGTCGCTTCCTGTTTTCGGCAGTGCAAGATGCCGCCTCGTGGAGGAAGACCTACTCGAGTTCCTCGAGCTCCTAGAGATGCGCCCAGGGAAGAAAGTGGTTCTGCACCTCCTCCTGCAGTTCCTGCTGTTCCTGTTGTTCCTCCTCCAGCGTCGATCGTTGCTCCTCAGATTGAAGTGCCTGGAAGTCGAGGCAAGGCTTTGAAAGAATTCCTTATGTTCAATCCGCTTGCTTTCGATGGACAAGCTGATCCAGAAGTTGTGAGGCAGTGGCTGGATGCAATTGAGGGTGTGTTCCTGTCTATGGAGTGCGCCGAGGATGAGAAGGTTATGCTTGCTGCGTTTCAACTCCAAGGTACAGCCATTACGTGGTGGAAAGCCGAGTGGCAGATTACGTTTCACTCTAGACCTCTTCGGTAGATCTCATGGGCAGAGTTTGTTGCTGCTTTCGAGCGTGCCTACACTCCTGTCTGCTTGCAGATGGCTAAGATGTATCAATTCATGGAGCTGACTCAAGGCAGTATGACTGTGCTTTAATATCGGAATAAGTTCACGGAATTGGGTCAATATGCGCCCCATGTGCTGGCTAATGAAGCTTTGAAGACACAGTAGTTCTTGCGTGGATTGAGGCCTGAACTTAAATTGCCCTTGATCGCGAGTCCTGTTGCTGACTTAGATGGTGCGTGCCAGACAGCTGTGGCACTTGAGCTGGAGATGGCGAGACCAGGTGGATATCCGCAGGCGGGGTCAGTTCAGCCGATGGTTCAGTTTCAGCAAGCTTACCGACCGCCAGTGGCAGGTGTTCCCTCGGTCCAGTCAGAAGTTAGCAGTGCTTCTTCCCCTTCCAAGACCAAGTTTAAGAGGTTCAAGAAGAAGAAGAAGTTTTTCCAGCAGCCGTCGTCTGGTACAGATTCTGTTCAGCAGTCGACAGCGCCTTCTCCTCAGACTCGTCAGAGCTCTACTGTCAGTCAGCCGTGGATTTGTCGGAGATGCAGTGGTCACCATAAGGGTCAGCCGTGTTCTCTTCCTGTGGTCTGTTTTCGTTGTGACCAGCCTGGTCACGTGGTTCGAGATTGCCTGCTGAGGCCGAAGCAATTGCAAGCTCCTCAGTTCTCTCAGCCTCATCAGTCGTAATTCAGACCTCCTCCTGTACCTCAAACTCAACAACTCTTCTATTCTCAAGCGTCGGCGTCTTCTCAGCAATCTTCACCTGGATCGAAGAAGCAGAAAGGCAAGGTTTCTCATATGACTAGAGCCGGAGAGGTTGCATCCCATCTGGTGGAAGGTACGATTATGCTTTATGGTCATTCAGCTCGTGTCTTATTTGATTCTGGTGCTTCTCACTCTTTTATTTCTGAGGATTTTATGGCATGTATTGAGGAGCCGACATCAGAAATAACATGTGAGCTATTTGTTGAATTGCCATCTGGAGATTTCATGATTTGTTTGGAAGAGTCTCCTGTGATGATTGATAATCATCAGTTGTCGGCGAGATTGTATGCATTGCAGCTGGCAGATTATGATATTATTTTGGGAATGGATTGGTTGGAGCATTATGGAGCTGTGGTTGACTGCAGATCGAAGAAAGTCTATTTTCAACCACAGGGAAAGTCAACTTTTTATTTCCAAGGTATTCGATCCCGTTCTTCTCGTATGATTACTTCTGCTATTCGAGCCTATAGGTTGCTTAGTGCAGGTTGCCAGGGATTCTTAGCTTCTGTGGTTGCTGTTGAAAAATCACGACAGGATGTCGGTGATATTCCTGTTGTTTGTGAGTTCCCTGATGTGTTTCCTGACGAGTTGTCAGGCTTGCCTCCAGAGCGAGAGATTGAAATGGTGATTGAACTGATTCCTGGTACAGGCCCGTTAGCAAAGGCACCGTACCGGATGGCTCCAGCTGAACTTAAAGTACTGCGAGCACAGCTACTTGAATTGCTGGAAAAAGGCTATATTCGCCCCAGTTTTTCCCCGTAGAGTGCTCCAATGTTATTTGTGAAAAAGAAAGATGGAAGCCTGAGACTTTGTATTGATTACAGACAACTGAATCAGGTGACTATCAAGAACAAATATCCGCTTCCCAGGATTGATGATTTGTTTGACCAGTTACAGTCTGCTACTGTCTTTTCACGGATTGATCTCCGGTCTGGCTACTTTCAGTTGCGAATCCGGGAATCTGATGTGGACAAGACAGCTTTCAGTACTCGATATGGTCATTATGAATTTCTGGTAATGCCGTTTGGATTGACGAATGCCCCAGCAGCTTTCATGGACCTAATGTAGCGTATCTTTCGTCCATTTCTCGATCAGTTCATGGTAATCTTTGTTGATGATATTCTGATCTACTCTGCTTCTGATGAAGATCATGTGCAGCATTTGAGGATCGTTCTGCAGACTCTAAGAGATCACGAGCTCTATGCGAAGTTCAGTAAATGTGAATTCTGGCTTCGGGAAATTCATTTTCTTGGCCACGTGATTTCTGGTGATGGAGTAGCAGTGGACCCTGCAAAGATTGAAACTGTTTTGAATTGGCAGAGACCGAGAATTGTGATAGAGATTAGAAGCTTTTTAGGTTTGGCTGGGTATTATCGACGATTCATCTAGGATTTTGCAAAGATTGCAGCACCTATGACTAGACTGACTCGTAAAGATGTGCCGTTTGTATGGTCAGATCAGTGTGAGGAGAGCTTTGTTGAATTGAAAAGGCTCTTGACTTCTTCTCCAGTGTTGATTTTGCCGTCCGGCTAGGGTGGATTTCTTGTTTGTACAGATGCTTCTCGAGTGGATTTGGGTGCAGTGCTGATGCAACATGGTCAGGTTATTGCATATGCATCTCGGCAATTGAAACAGCATGAGGAAAATTATCCCACGCATGATCTGGAGCTAGCTGCAGTTGTTTTTGCCTTAAAGATCTGGAGACATTATCTGTATGGTGAAAAGTTTCATATTTTTACTGATCATCAGAGTTTACAGTATATTTTCTCCCAGAAAGATCTGAATCTTAGGCAGAGGCGATGGATGGAATACATGAAAGATTATGACTTTACACTCTCCTATCAGCCGGGTAAAATGAATGTTGTGGCTGATGCTCTGAGCAGGAAGGTGCAAGTCAATCATCTGATGCTTCATGAATAGAAATTGTGGGAACAGCTTCCGAGCGAGGCATTCAGTGTAGAGATTCCTGCCTATCCGAGGATGGCAGTTTGTGCTTGCTTGGTTTTGGGTTCAGCTTTATATCAGCAGATTAAAGAAGCCCAGCAAGCTGATTCTGATTTGGCCCGTGTTGTATCAAGATATGATGTGGAATTTGATGATGAGCTGGTCGTTAGTTTCCAGGGCAGATTATATGTTCCCGATGTTGATGCATTGAGACTTGAGGTTCTGAGTGAAGCCCTTGGTTCCCGTTTTGCTATTCACCCAGGTGTCACTAAGATGTATCAAAATTTGAAAAAGCAGTTCTGGTGGCCAGGTATGAAGTCAGACGTGGCTGTGTTTGTTTCTAAGTGCTTGACTTGTCAGCAGGTTAAAGCAGAACATCAAAAGCCAGGTGATTTGCTTCAGCCATTAGAAATTCCTATGTGGAAATTGGACCATGTTACTACAGATTTTGTGGTGGGTTTGCCTCAGACTTCTTAAGGTTTTGATGATATCTGGTTGCTTGTCGACAGATTGACTAAAACTGCCAGATTGTTGCCAATTAAAGTTGCTTGGAATGTGCAGAGGTTGGCCGAGCTTTATGTTCAGAAGGTCGTGCCACTGCATGGAATTCTGATTTCACTTGTGTCAGATCGTGATCCACGTTTTACCTCCGACTTCTGGCGCAGTTTCCATAAAGCTTTGGGCACTAAGTTAGCTTTCAGTTCAGCGTATCACCCACAGTCAGATGGACAGTCAGAGAGGACTATTCAGACTCTGGAAGACATGCTGAGATCGTGTTGCCTTGACTGGCAGGGTTCGTGGAATCAACATTTGCCACTTGTTGAATTTGCTTATAATAATAGTTTTCACTCCAGTATTGGTATGGCTCCTTATGAGGCACTGTATGGTCATCCTTGTCGTACTCCCTTGAACTGGTTTGATGTTGGGGACAGATTGTTGATAGGACCTGACATGGTACAGCAGTGTTCTGATGTGGTTTGTCTGATTCGACAGAGATTGTTGACGACTCAGAGTCGACAGAAAAGTTATGCAGATCAGCGCAGACGCCCACTATAGTTTGAGCCAGGAGATATGGTGTTTGTTAAGGTATCTCCGATGAAAGGTGTTTCCAGGTTTGGGAAGCGTGGAAAGCTCAACCCGCGGTATGTTGGCCCGTTTCCAATTGTTGAAGCTGTGGGTCAGGTAGCTTATCGTCTGCAACTACCAGCGGCTATGCAAGCTATTCATGATGTGTTTCACGTCTCTCAGTTGAGGAAGTATGTGCCAGATGCTTCTCATGTTCTCGATGATTCAGTTTGGCCCGCAGTGACTGCTGATTTGTCTACGCCAGAGTTTCCTATCAGAATTGAAGACCATCGTGAGCAGCGGTTGAAAAATAAGGTTATTCCTCTGGTAAGAGTTGCTTGGCAGCGTCACTCTGGTAATGAGTCTACTTGGGAACGTGAAGATCAGATGCGTCAGCTTTTTCCTTTCTTATTCCAGTAAGGTATAAGTCCTTTCTCAGTTTCCTCCTTATCTGTTGCTGTAAATTTTGAGGGCGAAATTTTTATTAGGAGGGAGGGACTGTGAGGCCCGTGCCTTAGTGGATCCTTAGTGGTTTGGATCTTGTATTTATTCTGGAATTTCCGGTTATTTTTCTGGATTTTTAGGAATTTTCCTGGTATTTTTCCTGCTTTAATTGGAATTAATTGAGGTTTGTTAGGGAATATAATATTTTTATATATATAATAATTATATTATATATATATTAATTTTATTTTTCCCTCACCCTCACCCCCTCTCTCTCCTTCTCGATCTCACTCTCACGCCCCCTCTCTTTCTCATCCGCGATCGTCCCTCTCCCCTCTCCTAGGGAACTCGGGCGAGGCGACGTCGGATTGAAGCGTGGGTGGTACCGGTGGATTCCTCGCGTCAAGAGGAACGCGTGGGTACCCATCTTGGCATGGTTCGGTGATCGTGGGAGCGGGACGGAGCATTGAAGCTCGGTGAACCCACTTCGGTGCATGCGGCTTATTCGGCCGTTTCGGCTTGAACGAGGTAGGGGGATGGAATTCTGAGCTCGCAAGGATCATTTCCTATAGCATGTTTTCATGTTTGAACCCCCGTAGCATGCATATTGGCTATTTTCCATTATTATTGCTTAAGCTTAGTTTCTTGAGTTTAATGCATTGTGGGCCTTGCATGTGATGTTTTTAGTTGGTATATTGTTGTTTAGGACTTGTGGTTTGACAGGAAACAGGTTTTGTCGACGTTACCCGACGATTTCGGTCGTCTGGGAGGGAACTGGTTTTCAAACCTAACCCGTCCGTGACCCAGGTGGTGTGACGGTCCTTCCAGGAACTGTCATACGCCTAACGGTCCTTGGAGGACGCGTTACTTGAAAGTAACGGCCCGTTGATGGGGCGTCATAACGGTGGGGCTCCCATCCGTTACATGTTCGTTGTTTTGTGTTGACCGAGTCAGGCGGTTGACCTGACGGCCAGTCGGCCGGCCGTCAAGGTGACCCGACGCGCCTGGGCGAGCGCATCACTTCGCCTGCAACCGGATCTGATACCCTGTGTGTTGGTGTTACTCTCGGGTGGATGTAACGGCCAGTCGGCCTACCGTTAGAGCGGTGTAACGCGCCTAGGCAAGCGCATTACACTCTGTTTCGTTTGCGTTTGAGCTGGGGTTTGGGGGATGTAACGCTCAGGGGTGGACGCATCACTTTCAATGTAACGCGCCTTCCCCATGCCGTTACATGCCTGTAGCGCGGTGGCTGCAGACCGCCACTTGCCTGTTGGTTTCAAAAAAAAAAAGCTTCCAGCCCATTCTTTATGCATTCGATAATGATTACACGCCATGTATGAATTAGTTTATGAACTAATGTCATGTTTTTAGATCCCAATGGAGTAAGCTTTAATTTCCTTGCAATAGAACCACTGTTGTTGCCCTAAGGTCTGTTGAGTGCCGACCCGCTTAAGGATGGCGGAGGGGATTGTTCCCGTACACGATTTTTAAGCTAGTGCCGTGGGCTCCCCGCCAACGGTAGCGTCCTACCGAGGGAGAAAACTAGCTAGAGGGCCTGGCTCAGGCGAGAGTCAGTGTGTGCACACGTGGTCAGAGGCTGTGGACTGACACTGACGGGTGTCACTCTGACTGGTCACTTGGTTTGGTACTGCTTACGTGCTTAGCTTGTCGTGTTGTCGACTGCGAATGCTTGAGACGCAGTGTAAGTCGTTAGTGGACGCTTCTGGTTTCTGTTCCAGTGGTTGTCCTACTCCTTGTTGCTGTGATTAGTTGAGGCATATTCTACTGGTAGATTTAGTTTCAGTCGCTTTAGACTTACTCGCTTTTGGCATGTATTAGCTGTTATATATGTTAGTTAGATTTTACAGCTTTATTGTGATTAGTTATTCATGCCATTGCCTGTTATTTAATTAAATGCATGCTCTAATTGCCTTTACTTTTGCATGTATGCTTGTTTAGTGCGAGGTAGGGATCCGCGTGACCCTTACTGAGTCTGGCTGTGACTCACCCTTCTCTTTCCAGGTGAGCCGCGCCCGCCGTCTCCCGGTGTTTTGTGAGTTGTTCGGAGACCGTTCCTATCCGCCAGCAGTAGACGGGTCGCCTTGTTTGGCCTTGGTTGTACTTTTGCCGGGGTATGCCCCGTGTAGTTGTACCTTTTGGACTAGTACTTTTGTGTCTCTGAACTAGTTTTTATATATGTCACTCTGGTTATTTTGAATTGCTTCCGCACTTCTGTTAATTTTATTGCTTAATTGTAATATGCGCGTTCCAAATTGCAAGTCGTTATGCACCTCCTCGACAAACCTTCACCTACCTTTTAGGGGCCTCATCAGCATCTTGGGTGGCTTCCCCAATTCTTGGTATCGGTGTATCGATGTTATCGGTATATCGGTATCCTAAACTCTGGATCGTCACACCTACCCATTGCATGGGGTTTAAAAGGGCAACACCCAACAAGGTGTGTTCTTATACATAATTTTCATGCTTATCTTTATTATGAATTTGATGCTACACTCACCTTGGTTCTAATTTCGATCTTTTATTGGTTGTTGTTTTTATTTTACAAGGGTAATCAAAGAAGAACTCCCTCCATCGGCCGGCCGGTAGGAAGGGAAGGAAATCACTCACAATCTCCCACGCTTAAGGTATTTATATCACGATCTCTCCGTTTATTTATTGTTCTATCTTTGAGGCCCTCGCGTCTCTGGCGATCACACCCTCCATTAGCATCATACGCTATGCATGCATAATTCTTTTGTTTTTATTTTTTAGTGGATTTTTAATTAGATCTACAACTGGCAAGCAAGCCTTGCTACCCCGCCTGCAGCCATCTTCAAGCGGAAGAGTCTTCCTCTCGGCTCGGGAAGATGCTTCCACCCCGGCTCGCCGAGTGGAAGAAGGGAAAACAGCTCCCGCGCCTTTGCACCCTCCGTGCCGCCAGAAGGAAAATGCTCCAGCAACAGGAAACATCTCATCGCGCACCTGCGAGCAAAGGAGGAGCAGTTATGTACCGCAAGGGCAAGATAAACGATAAAGGAGTCAAGGCCAGCTAGCAGGAAAGGCAAGTACAGGAAGATCTCTCGTCCCCCTAGGGACGAAACCTAGCCGGTTCAAGGAGCAGGACCCCCCTACCGGCATACAAGCGATTGACCTCTGCCAAGGCCTCGTGCCAACCATCCAGGTACCCAAGCTTGTACTACTCAGAGGCAGGGCCACCCTCTCCAGGCGCTGGCCACGGCCACCATGGCGCCGGGGCAGGGTCCCTCCGGAGGACCACGGGTTGACGGCGAGCTTGCGGAAATTCATCATCCGACGAAGTGCCAGACTCACCAGACGACATCCCGCGGAAGAGCTCTCTCCTCACAACTCACCCAGCGCAAGATGGACGTAAACACACTGGGGGGTCAATATTTATAAGAGGAAGCGAAGTTCCCAGAAGAATGAAGCACTCCTATCGCCTCAAATAAATCCACAGAAACCGAAGCGATGGATCCCGAAAGTTGCGTCCTTTCAGAGTCTCCATCAAGAACACCGCTTCGTATCCCCAGAGGATCTCGCGGCAGTTTGGAAAGAGGGAAGTACATGGAAGAAATCTCAAGGTTTGCAAACAAAGGGAAGGCTTCCATTTCAAAGTAAGGAAATTACAAAAGAAGGCTACCGCCTTGGAAAGTACAGATAAAAAGTAACAAAATAAAAGACAGCAAGGGGCATCCTCTCAAGGACCTACCCCAGTTACATCATCACGTGCCCTGGGTTCTGTAGGCGCACGTGCAGCAGCAACATCAGGAGAAGGTGGCTCGTCGACCAAGTCCACCATGGCAACGTCGACTGGTGCTCGCTCACCCGCGCTCGGCATCGACCTCTCGGTGTCTACCTCTACGGTGTCGGGCTCCTCCTCTCCGTCATCAGCATCTGAGCCGTAAGGAGTTGATGGAGGGGGGAGGACCGGGGCCACAAGGCCAAGATTCTCCGATGTGGCCTTCATAGTAGCACTCCAGCCCTCCCGAAAGCCACGGTCATGGGCCGGCCCATAAAACTCCAAGGCCGCCTCCGCCAGCTCGTCCCGTTAAGCCGAAGAGGAGCGGAAGTTCTCCACAGCTTCCTCGCCAGCCGAGGACAGGGACAAACGTAGCTTGGCGAGCTCTGCCTCGGCCTCCTGAGCACGGCCTCCATGGCTTGAACCTCCGTCTCTGACTTGGCTGCTCGCTCCCCGGCTACGTCGGCCCGCTCCCGAAAGGAGTCCCGATCACGCTCCATGCCGGTGAGGGCTAACTCTAGTTGAGCCAGCTGCCCTTGGAGTCCGGCGATAGCAGCCTCAGACCCCTTCAAACGCTCTTCGGCTCCCGCTTGAAGGGACCGGCTGGCCTCCAACTCGCGGGCGAGATCGATGAAGTGGTGTCTCCACAACCCGCGGGCACTAACGACGAGACACGTGCTCCTCGCTGCGACGGCCGTCAACTCCTTTGTGGTCTCGGGACCAAACTCCCCAACGTGCTCGTGCCAGCGAGCACTCTGCACCATGAGGTCAACAACAGTCGTGACCCCGGGCAGCCCCGCCGTCAAGTCCTCAGGCTGTGAGGACTGACCACGTGAAGGGACCCTCGATGGGGGGAGAGAACCAACTTCGGCAGCAGTATGAGCTTTGCCTCTTTCGCGCCCCCGCCCTCCGGAGGCGGGCACCAGAACAAGAGCTGCCGGTGCCTCAAATGATGGCGGCGGAGGAGCACTAGGGGGAGGCGCCTTAGACGAAGAAGGAGGCGAGACACGACTCCTGGTCGGGGTAGAACCTCTCCCTCTCTTCCTCGACCGGCGGTGACTGTCCATCTCCGCCAGCTCGTCATCAGTCAGAAGGGCTCGACTACCGCCAGCCATGGCGAGCTCTTCACCAGCTGCACTAGAGGTGGCTTCGGGAGAACTCCGTCGAAGACTAGGCCCTCCGCTGGCCACGGATGCTTCAGACGAGCGTATTAGAGGAATGCCGACCAGAACGGGATAGGGCAGCCTTCCTGGGGCGAACGCAACCTCGGCCTGGGGGGCGACGATCGACACCTGACCGGTACCCGGAGCGAGGTGGTCCACAGGGCGGGGAGCAAGCCGCGGCAACCTGACGACCTCGTAGCTCCACACTGGAACCTCAGACGCACCTGAAACCAGAGCAAGGTCAACTTAATCCAATAGGCCGCCAGCACAACCCGACGAGAAGTCGAGACCAGTATCCTGCGGCAGCGGAGGACTAAACCCCAGCTCTCGGAGCAGCGTCGGGGTAAGTACGAAGTCCGCGTCAACGAGACAGTACCGGAGGATGGCATCTACCTTCTTCCGATCCTCGGCCCTGAGCGGAGGTTTTCTATCGGCCCAGATAGGCGGGGTGCCCCCGAACCTCCAACTCCCAGAGTGATCGTAACCACTCGACTCGACGATGTACACATACCACTGCGACCACCCTTTGAGGTTGGCCGCAGTGGAGGACACTCGGATGAGCTTCCGGCCAGACCGGGCCTTGAAATAGGCAAAGGCTGTATCAGTCGGGCAGTGCTAGATGAAGTAGAACTGCTGAAAGAGATGGAGGTTAGGCTCTACCAACGCTCTCCGGCACGCATAAAGGAATCCATTGAGGATATAGTAAGAGTTGGGCGACAACCCTCCAGGGCGCCGTCCATAATAATGAAGGACAGACGCGATGAAGGGATGTGCAGGAACACGGAAGCCCATCTGGAAGGACGCTACTGGGATCGGAAATCCCCCCGGAGGAAGACTCAACATATCATCATCGACTATTGGGAAGACGATGTCGTACTCGGGGGGAATTTGGAAGGCTTCTCGCAATCCATGGATCACCATATAGGCAACTAACGGCGGGGAACTGGGTCGACTAGTACTCACATCCGATGTGCTCGGCGCACCACCGCGGCCAGGAGCCGCCTCTTCCGAAGAGGAAGAGCTGACACTAAGGTTTCTCCTACGCGGAGGCATAACTACAGGAGACGAAAGATGCAAGGGAAGAAAGATCCTCAACCGACAAAGGGAGGAAGACGCCTACAAAGAAGTGCGACAACTGGCAAGATGTGGGTATAGTTTGCGGGAGACCTCGCAGCAGTTCTTATAACCACCCACTACGGATTGACGCTATCCCCTGAAGGGCAGGTGAAAGGACGCCGGCCGCTACGGCGGTACGGCTACCGATGTCAAATGACCGTTCGGAGCCCACGCTCCCAGAACGAGACAAGACTCGGGGTCATGATTACGAGCGTGGCTTCTACCACCGTCAGAAGCGCAAGCAGGCTCTCGAAGCCACCAACTCTCGTTGTACGCGGAAATTATCTACGGATCTTACACTCCAGAAAACCCTCTCTTAGGCTACTCTTAGCCCCCTGCAGAGTGCTCGACGACTGAGAGTAGGGGGGAAGTGAGGAGGGTAAATCCAGTCTGGCCTGCATTCGGCCCAGTAACGACTGGCCCATGCCAAAGAGCTCTCGATAAGCGCGCCCAAGAAGCGACCGACATATGCGGCATGTCAAGGAGCGGCCCAATCCGACCCGACATTAGATTCTACGGTGAGGGGAAGCGCAGTTCTCACCGGAGAACACTCTGACGACCGACCGTTGCCCCCACGACGTCGACCTTGACCCTATAACGGGCGAACACGCCCCATGAGCGCCGTAAGACTCGCCCAGGGACCGGCCGACGCCGAGGCTATCGCCCCCCCCAACGGGAAACTCCCGCCAATGTAACGGGGGAATGTTACTCTACTAAGCAGACCCTTCCCTCTCAAGGGATGAGACCCCTCGCTCCAGGACAGCGCATATAAAAGGGATATCGACAGAGGAGAAAAGGGAGGTGGATACTTCTGCCATAAGAGCTTCCTACTAAGAATAGAGCAACCAGACCTACTACAATGACAGAGAGGCTACCCCCTACGCCTAGAGAGAAAAGTCCTCCTACACGATCTTACCATCCAGCAAGCACTCTCCGAATACCCACTGGGAACGACTAGTACGCGTACAGATGACCTACACGCCTCTCGAATCAGCTACTACGAACTCTACTTCTCTCTCACTCTGCTCTTCTCTATTGCTCATTGATCCCTTACTGACTTAAGTATCGGGGGGTTGTACTATGAGATAACACCCGTGACTCTTTCTGACGCCCTTTGTTTCCTGGTGCTTGCAGACCTCTACAAGTGCGAGACGACTTCCCCAACAAATAAATAGAGAATGTGGTACGTGACGTATGAACTATTTTACTGTCGCTATAATTTTTTATCAAAATAAATGAGAATAAATAAAGAGATAGACTAATTCAAAAAAAATATTTATCTATTTATCTATCCCTCTCTGGAAGAGGGTCTACAGTTACGTGTTAGCACTCTTTTCAACCCGTCCAGATACGTACAAAACAATCCCACCCCTCACCCCAACCCAACCCCGTACACATAAAAATGGACCCTCTAGTTCCTGTCAACGAAGCTAACCGTGCGCGGCCACCAAGGAAAAGGTGGTCAAGGCTTGCCACTCACACGTTGCAGAGCCAAGGTGGGTGCTACTGTTACAGCTTCTGATATTCTTCCATTGCCGTCTATTTCTTCTTCTTCTCCTTGTTCTTAGGAATCTCCTCAGTTCTCGATCTCTCCATCCCGCGATTCTTCTTCCTCTTCAAGATGTAGCATTGGCGACGTCCTTGTTCGACCTGTTGTACTTCATGTGGCTCTTCACGAGCTGCCCGGCCGCAAGGGCGGACATGAGGGACAGCTCGCCTCCCAGGACGGCGCCGGCAACGATGGTCGCCAGCAGCCTGGCGTTCGCCCCGGGGAATTCCTTGTTGGCCCCCTTCACGCCGAGTAGGTCCAACAGAGCTGCCTGGGCAGCCAGGGACGTGCCTCCGCCCACCGTCCCAACCTGAAAAAGGGAAACAAAGGACAGACCCGTTACATAACGCATGGTACGAGATGCACACGCGTTTCACAGGAGACAAATCGACGAACAGGATGAGAGCTTGCGTGTTTGTCCCAATCAAATGGACAACCACCGAACGGAACTCGTCTGCGTTTCCATGGACTTGTAAGGCTTTCCGGTCAAACACAACACTAACACTAACAAACAATCGCACATATGATATGACAAACCTCGATGGATGGCATGGTGACGGAGACGTGGAGGTCTTTGCCGCCATTGATGGCTTCCATCATGGTGATGCAGTGAGAGCTCTCGACGTTCTGGGCGGGGTCTTGGCCCGTCGCGATGAACATGGCGGAGACAATATTGGCGGCATGGGCGTTGAAGCCCCCCAATGCTCCGGCAACGGCTGACCCCGCGAGGTTCTTGAGCATGTTGAGTTCCACGAGGGCGGGCACGGTGGCCTTGAGGACCTTCTTCACCACATCCTCCTTGATGACCGCCTCGCACACCACCGATTTGCCCCTTCCTTCGATCCAGTTCACGGCGGCAGGTTTCTTGTCCGAACAGAAATTGCCTAGATTAATGCAGGAAAGCGGAATTAACCGACAAGATCAACAAATTAACTAATGTGGATTGCCCCCAAACTGAAAACTTTAGGCAGCTTAATCCCTTCTGAAACTAGCACAGGGACCTCACCGGAGATGCTGATGACGTCCATGTCGGGGAAGTCGGTCTGGAGGAAGTCCAAGACATTCTGGACGCCCTTAGACACCATGTTCATGCCCATGGCGTCACCCGTGCTGCAGCGGAACCGCATGTACAAATTCTTCCCCGCCATCGCGCACTGGATTCCTTGGAGCCTCGCAAACCTACTGGATCTGAGAGAAGGCGTCGAAGAAGTAGCGAGGGTTAGAACCCGCCGAGTGGTTGTGGAAGGAGAAGGAGCAAGGGGAAATGAGCGAGAGAAGGAAGACGCACTTGTTGAAGACCGCAGAGAGGGTATGGAAATTGAGGGGGTCCTCCAGGTACGTCCGGAGCTCCGCTGCCCTCTTGGCAGATCCAAATCTGACAGCCGGCGCCCTCGTCATGCCGTCCCGAAGTACGACGCTCGTGGCGCCACCGGAGTCCCTGATGGCCTTGAGACCCCTGTTGGTGCTGGCCACAAGGCACCCCTCCGTGGTCGCCATGGGCACGTGGTACAGCCTCCCGTCCAGCAGCATCGGCCCCGCGATCCCCACCGGCAGCGTGACGTACCCCACCGGCATCTCGCAGCATTGGCCTAGTACGGAGTCGTAGTCGAAGCCGTCCAAGGGTAGCCCGTCCAGGGACCTCCCCGTGGCCCTCCGCAAGGCCTCCCTCCGCACCCCCGCAGCGCGCCTGCAGTCGCCCAGCCTCGACTCCAGCAAATAGGAGGGGATTGTGCCATCCAGCACAGCTTGGACGATCTCCTCATCATCCGCCGAGGCCATCACGGGATTGGAGGGCGGCGGCGAGGGGACAGAGGGGGCCGCCATTCTCGGAGGGGGTGGGGTGGCGGGGGTCGGGGCGGGTTCAGGGCGAAATGGGAGGCAACGGGGAAGGTCGTCGGGGGCGACGAGCTCGAGGTCGTCGTCGGCGCCGCGGGGGGCGGTCACAGGCTGAAAGAGCTCGAGGCCGAAGAAGTTGAGGAGGTAGAGCGCAGAGGATACGAAGGCGGCGATGGCGGCGATGTCAAGCAAGGTGAGGCTGTGGAGGGGGGCCCCGACGCGGACCTTCTCGCGCCACCGGAGCATGAGATAGTAGACAGCGCAGAAGAAGAGCGGGAAGAAGAACCTGTAGCTGGTGAGGCGGATGGGGAGGGGGAGGGCGTCGGAGGCCATGACAGGGGAGGGCGGCATCCCCTCCGTGGAAGTGGCGTCCGGAACGCGGCGGGGGGTCTCGTCCTCGCGGCGCGGTGGCTTGGAGATGGGGAACCCCCCTCGGGCATCCATAGGGATTTAGAGAGAGAGAGAGGGACTGTTGGAATTTTTTTTTTTTTTTTGCCGGGTGCTCCGGGCGTGGTTAGCTGCGCATACTCCAGGAGGAGGGGTTTTATAATGGAGTGACGCTGGTTGCTTGGGCTAGCAGCACCAGCGATGGGCGACGCCCGCGTTTTCACGTGTTGTTTTGATTCGGAGGTCGCCGGGGTTTCCGTGGCCCATTGGGACGTTGGGCTACGGTAGAGGACCGATGATTTCGTGGAACCAGATCGCTCTGTGGGTACCGGGTTTGGACGGTCAGCCGTCCTCTTCTGAAGATCGGTCCTGCCGGTGGACCGTGGGGGGGATTGGTTGACTTGATTACAAGATAGATATTAATGGAAAATATGACACCGACATCTACCACGGATTTAAAACATGGAAAATGCCTCCTCCCCTGGTAATATGCATGTGATTGTTATGTGCCAGATTTAAACATTCCCATCCAAACTCAGGAGGACCTGAAAATTTTTACAGCCTCTGGAACTGCTGTAAACTTACAGCAATTTTGTAAATCCACTTGTTATTCTTCCATGTACATGCGATGAAATGATTAAAATTGATTGGCATGATTGCTACACAGATCTTCATTGGATGACCGTGGTTACAATCTGCTACCAATCCAATGGATATGAATCCGTGCAATTGCTCATTAATCTTGCAATTATTTTGCATTCATGGTCTATAGTTTCTATGAATTGCCACCACCTGTTTTTATTACGTACTTTCACATTAAAGTACACACTTTATCTATCAAAGGTTTTAATTTACGCGAAATGATATCTTAAGATGCGAATAGCGTAAATTCTCTCGGGTGTAAAACATTGTAAATTTACCACAGCTTCCCCCCCACCCCCACTCCCCCGTTGTAAATTTGTTACTCAAGTTGTCTCCAGTTTAATAAGATTCATCAATTTCGATTTGTTAGGAGGAAGGCTGACGTAGGGGACTAATTTTCTCCATCCCACCATTTGCTAAAACCGCTCTACTCTAGTGTCACCTTGGTCTCCTGCCATGGCCAGCACGTAATTACTTTTAAGGAGAGTGCAGAGGACCTTCGAATTCACGGAAACCAAGCAGACTCGGCGAGCTCACCGGCCGGTTGTTTCCTCCGTCTGTATCTGGCTCCGGTGCGAACCTGCGCGGCGTTCGTCCCCGCCAATCCCTGTTGGCGACGCTGCATGTGCAAGGGATCGACGTTATCCAACTTAAATGCCACGTGTCGACAACCGTAACTCACTCCAGTCCAGTGAGATTATCATTTTACTCTCCCTTTTGTTAGAGAGAGAAAAAGGGAGTGAGAGAGAGAGAGACAGGGATTCCCGCGGCGCGATCGTGGGCACGGTCTCAATTTCGCCAGGTTATTTATGAGTTCCAAGCAGTTCTGAGTATTGTCCTTTAAGTAGGATTTTTTTCCACGTAATCATGACAATTTTATCTTATTCAGATAACTAATCTAGTCTATAAAAAGGTCTCACCAGGAGGAAATGAATGTACTATATGTCTCGTCACTTGCGAGGAGAACTCAGGCTTACATAAACTCTCCGAACCTATCGGTTGAAATCCCTCCTCTTTACCCAACCACAGAGAACGAGACATTGCATGTACCGGAATTAAACTCTATACACTACAAAGGATAGGTCTGACCAAGTTACGAAAATTGACCAACAATCTTGTTGACTATACCTTATATCATCGTATATGTACTTTTGTTGTGCTACAAACTAGCGGACCAAAGAAGAACTTCAAAGCTCATTAGTAAGGTATACCGTCACAAGATCCTTAATTGCAAGTTCATGAGAATGAGAAATGATTGTGGATATCATAGCAGATTAAGTATCCTCGACGACAATGTCATTCAAAAGAAAAATTGCTCAACCTGACCTTGTTGCAGACAAAAAGTGAAGAATCAATTTTGGGCACCAAGTTGGCAAGTAGTCGAGAGCCCCGGCAAGTACAATAAGAATACAAAGAATAGTGGAGAGGGATAAATACGCAGCCTATTATTTATGGCCCAAAAGTCTAACAAGACCCGTTCAACCCAGTAAGTGACAACCCCCTTAGACCCACTTTAGACTGAAAGTTAAGGGTCCAAAGAGAGACATCTAGTCTCGTCTCGGTCTGCCATGTCAGGGACTCCCTTAGGCTCGAGAGGAAACCAAACGCGTCATCGGCCTGAGCTAGTGGATGGCCATCGAGAAAGCTCTCTCGGGAACGCCGGGGACCGAAGCGGCGTAGCAGCCCAGTTTCTAAGGAACGGATATCCCCTATCTTAAGATGGATAGACCCACGGTAGGGAACCCCACTTGGCCCGGAGCTGATCGACTACGGTCGGACATCAATCCGCTATAACCAAAGGTGAATCTCACGCAAGTGCTTGAGAGCGGAGAAAACGGAAGGACTAAGCGGAGAGCAAGAGCCCTACAATAGTTAGAATACGTATCGAGAACGTAACGTCCCCTCCTCAATAGCCCCCCGAGATTCTCGCGGAGCCAAGGAGGAAGTATGCACCTATTTAATCCTAGAGAACTCCTCCAAAAAGATAAGTCTGAATCTAGCCCCTCAACTGGTGAAGAGCAATCTCATGTCCCTAATTTCTCTTATTCCCCATGCACCCTGCTCTTATCCGCTCTGACTTAAGCATTTGAGGATTTGCCCTGGCATCACAATCCCAAGCCCCCCCCCCCCCCCCCCCGATCTTTTATCTTACCTTTTGCATAATCTTCTCTTGTGAGGGCTTGAAATCATTCTTCTGGGGGCATCATCTGTCTAAATCTGACGTTCTACAACTAGTATGAGACCTTGCCTCTTCAAATAGTAAGTTCAAATATAAGAATGAAGCTGGTGTCAATATAATCTACATCCAATTGTTGATTGAAAATGAGTACTCTGAGTTATTATATTTGTCTACGAGTAACATTAACTCTTAGATCACGTTTTCTACCGTGACTAGTTAAAACAGATAAACTTTAATCGATAAAATAATAACGTGATTTTTTTAATAAGTTCATACATTTTTACTAATTATGTATTAGTCCCTAAATTATGAAGACTTGCTAATAAATCCCTAAAATCTTTGCCGTCATACAAAGAAGCCCTTGTCGTTCCTTTCGTTCACCCAAAGTTAACTGGACGCCAGTTAACTTAACCCAAGGAAAGTAAAAAATGGAAATACCCCTGGTTAGTCACCCGTGATTCATTACCTTTCCCCTCTCCCCCCTGCAAACTTGTCACCCATTCGAGAGGCAAGGGCCTAGGGTTCTTGCGAAGAAGGGGAGAGGGGTCTGAGCACACAAGGGTTCCGGCATCCAAACAGGAGCGGTGCTCACACGAGTCTGTGGGTGAGAGGAGGGGCTCTGACAACCGACGCTACCTGCCAACTTCGATGTTGTCAAGGGAATGAGTTCGAGGAGAGGTGCAATGCCATTCCATGGATAGCTCGGACAGGAAGGGATCAATTTGTGCCTACGCAGGGATAGATCGACGAACAAAGCGTCGAAGAGTGAAGTGTGAAGGCCGTAGCTTCGAAATAGGTAAGTGGATATTTCTTCAGTTTCAATGTAGAGGATAGGTGATTTGTAGGGTTTTAGTGCATGCTACTTCGTTGCGATTTCTAGGGTTTCATTGTAGAAGCTTCACATGCTTATTTTGGCTTATTAATCCAGAGATAAGATAGGTGTTTTTAGTGGAAAATCATGATCTGTTGCCTATAAGTGTTTGTAGTGGGTAGGAGTGTCAATGGATCCTTAAGATCCGAAAATTAGATCCGAATTTGAAATTATTTTCGGATTCGGAGCGGCTTATTTGATCCGAAATCTCCCCTCAACTGTATCCGGGGCGAAATGCTTTTGATCCAAAATCTCTATTTTCGGATCGGTCATCGGGGCGCCATAAATCCTCTCATTTCGGGGCGAGCAACCCCATGCCATTGTCAATCCTCCCTCTAGGGTTTTCTCCCGTCTCCAACTACGATCTCACAACGGCGGCATTCGCGGCCTCCCTCTAGGCTTTTCTCTCGTCACAATGGCGGCATTCACGGCCTCCCTCTAGGCTTTTCTCCCGTCTCCGACTGCGATCTCACAACGGCGGCATTCGCAACCTCCCTCTAGGTTTTTCTCCCGTCTCCGGCTGCGTCTCCGACTGCGATCTCACAACGGCGGCTTTCACGGCCTCCCTCTAGGGTTTGCTCCCGTCTCCGACTGCGATCTCACAACGGCGGCATTTGCGGCCTCCCTCTAGGCTTTTCTCCCGTCTCTGATTGCGATCTCACAAAGGTGGCATTCGCAGCCTCCCTCTAAGGTTTGCTCCCATCTCTGGCTGCGATTTTTGGTTCGTCTTGCGTCGGTTGCAGAGGAAAGGGGGAGCAGCGATCTGGTGAGTAGGGGATAGAACAGTTGTTGTGCCTGCGGTAGAAGCCAAACCAGAAAAAGCAGCCAAAAGCGACGTGCCCACCACTCCTCCCCCTCCCCCCCTCTCCCTTCTTTGTCTCCCCCAAGACGCCCAAATTCACACTCCACCTCTCTCCGCACGTCTCTCCTTTTCTGGCGATCTCAAAGGTGAGACCTTTGAAACCTTTGTTCACGTGTTGCAAGGCAACACTCTTGCCTTGCTTTTGGGGTCATTAAAATATTTCTGGGTTTTAGTTTTCAAGCAGTGTTGCCGTCGTAGTCATCTCCAAAAGGAAATCTTGATCCAATCAGTGTTCGTATGTTGCTGTTAGAAGATGGATGTCAGTTCTGGCATTTGTTTTCTGTTCATTGATCTGTTTTATCTGGTATCTATTTTCTTAGAGATGTGGTGTTGATGTTTCAAGTGTTCCACTAGGTGTCTTTTAACGTATCTTTACCGGTATATAATATGCCTTCTCATGGATCACTAACATGTTAAAGTATTTATGGGTTTCAGGCAGTGTTCTCGTCATCATCAATCGTCAGGAAGAAGGCTTGATTTCATATGTTATAACGAGATGACGTGGATGTCTATTCTGTCTTTTATTTTCTGTTCTTGATCCTTTCTTTTTCGATCTGCTTAGAGAACTGGTGTGGATGCCTGAGAGTTTAACTAAGCATCTTTAAGTATATTTACCAGTATAGAATATACCTTTTCATAGATCATTAAAAAAATTTCTGGGTTCTCAAGCAGTGCTACCATCACCACCGTCGTCAAGAATAAGTCTTGATCCAAACATTATTCATATGTTATAATAGGTCATGGATATATGTTATGTCTTTTTATTTACCATCCTTGATCCGTTTTTTCTAGTTTGTAAGGGATCTGGTCTGGATGTCTTAGTTTAATTGGGCATCTTATTAAATATATTTACTGGTATACATATATATATATATATCATTTGCCTCCTCATAGATCATCTAAATATTTATGGGTTTTATTCTTCGAGGGGTGTCATGATCGTCACAGTCGTCAAAAAGAAGACTTGGTCCAAACATTGTTCATATGTTATCAGATGATGGATCTATTCTCTGTCCTTTTTCTTTTCTGTTCATGTTCTCTAACCTCAACAGTTTAATTTTTCAATCAAGTTCCATATGCGCCTGCCTCTGTTCATGCTTATTTACTCAACATCTATTTCTTACATGCTTCACAGGGAGTGGCAGGGCGGGGATCATGCTAACTGAGGCTAGCGAGAAGGTGGTGGCACTGGACACAAAAACCGTGTATGGATTGTATGAAATATGAGTTTACTTTACCGATGGCAACTTCTTCCATATTGCACTTCTATTGTGTACCATTTATTTGCTTAGTCAAACTATCATGTCAATTTAGCAGATAAGGGTACCTGTTCTTTGCGTTTGAAAAAATGGGCATGCTTTCTCAGGTAGAAGACCATTTAATTTCCCTGCTTGTAGTTTTAAGAATTACGCTAATATACAGGGAGCAACCGGCATTCCCACTAGACCTCAAAAATATCCGGACAATGAAGGGAAGGAGACAAATTTTGATACATGGATATGTGGTCTTCTCTAAGACAACAATTAGCAAAAGAGTGAACAAAAAAGGCAGGATGTTATTCATCTGATCTGGCACTTATCAGATTTTACAGTGATTATTGATAACTACATTGTGCCCCTTTCCAGGTACATAGATATGTCTGAATCGCTATGCCAAAAGTGTGCCTTGGAAGCTTTCCGCCTTGATCCTGCCAAATGGGGAGGTATCACTGCACCCCCTTCCTTGTGCCTTGTTAGTTGACCATACTTAACCCAATGGCTAGTTTTCTATTTGATGAAGGCTACTTTGCAAGTTTTTCTTATTTTGTATTTTTATTGTAGTGAATGTGTAGCCTCTGTCCGGATCCCCTGCTAATTTTCATGTGTACCCTGCACTCCTAAAGCCCCACGAAAGAATCATGGCTCTTAATCTTCCTCATGGTAGGTATTTGTCTCATGGATACCAGGTATTAAGAGCTTGCCAACAATTTGTTGAATGATAGAAGTCTTTGTTTCAACAGAGATCGGTTCTCTGAGTCTATATTTTGATCTCAGGACTGGAATTTCATGTTTTAACATCATGAGATTGACATATGTTGTAAGCATAGATATTTGTTCTAACTTTCTACATGTGGTGAAACTGAGTTTCTTAGTGTCTCAAAAGCATTTCATACTTTGTAGATCAAAAAAAAACTCTTGCCATTTCTTTTACTGCAAAAAGTGAGCCTAGGTGTGGCTTTGGAAGGACCTTTTTCTTTGTTTAATAATGTCTTAGAGTTGGGGCATAAATCCATTGACTAGTATGAGAACAATGTCTCATGTTGAACAAACTTCTACAATGACACTGTCACACTGGTCTCTAACCCATGCTGAGGTTGTTGTATGGCTAAGAGATTGATATCCGACAGTTACATACTTCTAGAATGCAAGTGACAAATGAGCATTTGTAGTCATGGCTTTATTAAGACTGAAAAACATTTTTATTGACAAAAGACTCTTTCGGTCAAGAATCATGTCACAAAAATAAATTGATGTTGTGACATTGAAGTCTCCTCGGTGAGCATGTAGATGAGGTGAAGCCTTCTCATGTGCCCACACCCCATGTATCTAGATTGTGAGAAATCCTTTTTTTTGTAAGGATTGTAGGAATCCACTGACTTCTCTCCTTACACCTCATGTTTATTCATATTGCCTAGATAATGTAAGTGTAAATGTTTATGACATAACCAAAAAAGGGTAGTTTTTGTGACTTCTTCCATTTTGCTTGTAGCATAAGCTGATGGGCTCTGAACAGCTTATGCTGATTTCTTATGAGTCTTAGTCATTTTTAATCCTCATGGTAGAACAATGCTACCATTGTCTTTGGAGACATTCAATAATTCCAAATGATAGAGTGAAGATTAGTAGCATTAGCCTTGCCTCTGTGCAAGGTTAACAAATAAATGATACCAATCTTACATGAAAGTTGATCCATTTTCTGCAATATTGTTGCTGCTGTTATGTTTGGCAGAGAATGCACAATAATGAATCACGGGCATCATATGGATATCCTTATATTCATTCTCAATTTCACACCAAGCAATGTGGAAGTCATTATATGGTTCTTTTTTATCACATTTTCTTGTAGTCTGGTTGTTTCTCCCAGAAAAAATCCGAGTAACTCTAAATGCTCAGAAGGCAACTCTACCATTCATAGATGGTAAAATACATGTTTAACCAATCAATTTAATTTTTTTTCTTTTCGTAAAGGCAAAAGTAACTTCTCTCCTAATTGCTCTTGGTCTTTCCTATGCAGCTGTAGCTGCTGCAAGTAGAGAAGACCACAAATATATACTTTGAGAAGAGGCAAAAAGAGCTGGCTTTTCTGTTCAACCGGATGAACTAACATCCATTGTTCATGGGCTTGATTTCAAGAGACTGAGAGCACATGGAGATCTTAATGGCCTATATTATAAACTCTACTCATCACTAAGCAAAGGCATCAACACAAATGATACATCTGTTTGACAAACTATTTTTGGCTTCAACAAATATGTTGAGAAACCTTTTAGAAGCTTCTGGATGTTGTGTGGGATACATTACATGACTTAACTGTAATCGTTCTTATGGTCTGTTATGTTGTTTCTGTAGTTGTTGGGCTTGCAACTGAGGGCTTGCCAAAGGGTATGTATGATGGGTTGGGCATTGTTCTTAGTATTTTCTTGGTAGTCATAGTTACTGCTGTCAGCGACTATAAGCAATCACTGCAATTTAGGATTTAGACAAAGAAAAGAAGAAAGTTTCTATAAAGGTGGAAATGTCGTTCATATGTGGATCCGAAATTGATCCATTAGATCCAAAAATTCGGATCCTCTAACTCATTCTCTAATAAAGGTGTATACAATAAGATTTCGGGTTAGATCCAAATCCGAACTAATCCGAAATTTTAAGTTCGGATTCGGATCAGATCCGGATCCGAAACGGTGTGTAAATTCGGATTTGTGTCATATTCGGATACAATATTATCGGATTCGGATTATAAATGATCCGATCCGGATCCGACCCGTTGACACTCCAAGTAGTGGGCTATTTACAAATTGTTTACTGTTAGTGCTAGTTACTCAGTCATGACAATTCGGTAGACTATTTAGTTTTAGTTAATCATACTAGTACTTGTCTATTGTGCTTTAATTGTTGTTCTGATATGTTAGTATTAACTGAATACTCTGCTATGTATAGATTGTGGGTTGTATAAATGGGGGAGCCTTCTTTGCAGCTCACGTATAGGTATGGCGGATATTGGGAAAGTTTATGGTCAGAGAAGAAGGCTTATGTTTTGGGGCAGAGTAAGACCCTAGTGACTTATCCATATTATTACAGTAGGTGTATTATGATTGAGGATATGATTGCTATATCAAGGTGGGTGAGTGCACATGCCCTTGGATTGTGCCTAATTCCAGGCTTGCCCAGTTTGAAGAGATAACTTCAGATCAACAGCTATATGAAGTGATGTTAGTCTGGCCCAGAAGTAAGATGATCACTTATGTGAGCGCAGTGTAACTTGCAACCAGTGTGTGATCCAGTGCAAGGGATGTCCAGCCAAGTTCTGGACTAGGCTGCTTAGGTAGTTGATGATCCTGAGGGTGGTGCAGACTAGGCTACTTAGGTAGTTGATGAGCTGAGGGTGGTGCCCATGAAGGGGTGTCCAGCCAGGCTATCGAGGTTGTACATGATGCTATAGATGAGGATTATGAGACTATAAGGAGCAGGATGCAACAAGAATCTGATGAAACTGACTCAGATTTTGTGCAATTTGATGATCTATATGGTGAAAGTGAAGAGTCAATTGCTGATTCAGATGAGATCCACACCGAAGAGTCGGTATCATTAAGTGCATTCTACCTCAGATAAGTCTGATGGAGGTGTGTCATATGGAGATGGAGATTTAACGGAGATTGATGAAGAGTCCCCCAAAATAAGAATTGGTGCTTTATATACTACAAGAAAATATAGTACCGGCAACGACTTATAGGCGACGGCTTTCACACGTGTCGCTATTAATAAATATTCGTGACGGCTCAAAAAACACCCATCGCTAACGACCTTTAAAAGCAACAGACACAAATAGATATCGCCAGCCATCGCTAATAAAGACTTATTCATGACGGTACACAACCAGCCGTCGCTATTATTACTTATTAGCGACGGCTCCCTAAAATAGTTGTCCCTAATATATTTTAAAGGTGACGATATAAAAAAATTATCGCTAATAATCTACAGACGTCGCTAAAAAGATATTAGTCGCGACGACCTCACGTACGACCATGGCCAAAAAATACATATATATTAAATAATAATAAAAATAGCATTAGCGATGGTTGACTTCAAACCGTCGCTAATAATGACTTATTCGTGATGACTCAATATACTAGCCATCGTAAAAAAATATAATTGGAGAGGGGGATTTCTATAGCCCAACTAAGAGCAGTCGAACTAGATCCATCAGGACCAAACGAGGCTCAGCTCATCCAAGTGACAGCCCCATAGGGTCCACTTAGGCTAAAAAGCCCAAGAAAAGACCGCTCGGGATCCCACCCTTCCTCGGCGGCCCTTAGGCTCGGAAGGCCCGAGTGTCAGAACGGAGGAAGACCCATGCCCGAGTTATCCCTTCATCGGGATAGAGGCAAGCGCTCTGCGCCCACTCCGACCTGACTTCATCCGAGCTATGCCTATCGCCTGGACAGGGCTGGCACCTTTTATGCTCGGACCGACTGACGATTGCTTATCCACACTGCCGTTGAGAGCCCTTTATGAGCAGGAGTTTATGAGGATAAATGACCCATGATCCCTCAAGGCCATGAAGATCCCACGATGAGGACGTAACGATCCCATGATGAGGACGTAACTCCTGCCTGAAACTCCTCAGCTTACGAGACTCTTAAGGTGAGCTCACTATATAAATTAGGGACTCCCTCTAATGAAAGGTAAGGGCAATACACGCCTGAAACTTCTTGAGCAGGAACCACTTCACCACCTTGGTGTTGGGGGATCTCGTGCATCTCTTTCCACCTCCCTCCATATCTTCCACCATTGCTCTACTGACTTAAGCATCGGAGGATTTTCCCTAGGGAATCATCCCTGGGCCTCTTGATTCGTTTCCCTTTCTTTGCAGTTCACTACTCGGTGATCACCCCCCCAGCTCAGGACAAGCGCGAGATCACGCCCCTTCATCTGGCGCCGTCTATGGGAAACGACCAAAGAGCCAGTATGGTGCGCAGAAGTTCAGGGAGGAGGTCCGCCGGCGACAGGGGAAAAGCCATGGTGGCGGCGGGGGAAGGCCCCTCTCAAGCCTCCCAAAACCCCCCCTCCGGTGCCAGCACTCTCGCCGACGGACCGCCCCCTCCCCCCGCGGCAGGGCTACCGCCCCCTCCCCCGGCGGCGGCAGGGCTGCCGCTCAACGGCGGCACTGACGCCTTCCAAGCCCTCAACGCGAAACTGGATGTCCTCGTGGAACTCATGAGGACTCAGGCGGCCAAGGATGGAAGGTCACGCGCCCCCCCGAAGAGCCCTCCCCCGAGAACGTGTCCCAACACACCGGCGGAGGCCGCTTCACCCTCCGAGGGCAACAGCTTATCCGCAACAAAGCAGGAGGACCCTCGCAAGCCCCCCCTCCAGAGCAAGAGGCTTCCTCCACACCGAAAAGGGGTAGGCATGGGGCACGCCGTCCCCTCCCGAAGACCGAAGTCCCCAGGGAGCGCCAGGACAGCCTGCCATCACGCCCCCTCAGCCCTACGGTGCAGCGGCAGCCGGAGCTATCCCTCCGACTGCGAGAATTCGAGAGGCATTTCGCAGAGCAGGAGCGCGCCCTACGAGCCCTGTAGAAGGCCTTTCCACCAGAGGATGAGGAGAGATCCCCGTTCTCCGACCATATCTTGAAGGCAGAGGTATCTCTCAGAGCCTCCATCCCGACCTTCAAGCCCTACAATGGCCAGGGTGATCCGGCCGACCACTTCGACAGCTTCGACGCCCTGATGACCCTTCATGGAGCGTCCGACACCATCAAGTGCCGAGCCTTTGCGACCACTTTGGTCCAAGGCACCCAAGCATGGTTCCGGGCCCTCGCCCCCGGATCCATCCGAGACTTCAAGCAATTCGGGCGAGTATTCAAGGAAAGTTTCGCCGGCAGCGGTCCCCCAAGGTCGGTAGCGGGGCTTTTGGCCCTCAAACAGGCGCAAGGGGAGAAACTTCAGGCCTATATTATCCGATTCAAATCGGAAGCTCTGAGGATCCCCCGCATGGACGTCACCTTGGCCATAACCGCACTGACCAGGGGCACCCGCGACGAGAACCTCCGTCGCGAGCTTGTCCTCCACCCTCCCTCGACCCTTGCTGCGCTAGTGACTCTGGTATTACGCCGTGCCGAGTGCGAAGAAGTGCTCAGCGCATGCCGAGACGCAACCGGCTCGGGTCGGGAGGGGGATAAGAAGCGGACACCAGAGCCAAGCTCGGGCCAAGGAAAAAGACGGAATCGAGACGGGGAACGCAAGGAACCGTCACGGAAGTACGAGCGGTACACTCCCCTAACCGCTCTAGTGTACGAGATTTATGAAGACATCAAATGCTCGGGCCTCCTCCTCCAACCCGAGCCAATGAGGTCGAAGAACCGCAGTCGCGGCAAGCATTGCCTGTTCCACAGCGACCACGGGCATCACACCGGCGACTGCCATCAGCTCCAAGACGAGATCGAGCGTCTTGTTCGTCAGGGGCACCTCTCCCGGTTCGTGGCTAGGCACCAGGAAGACCGAGGCGCCCCAGAGGAAATCAACAACGCCCCCCGAGGGGTCCACATCAACGTCATTGCCGGAGGAGCTGCATCAGGAGGAGACAGTGGCCGAGGAAGGAAGCGTCATGCTGAGCGAGCAAGCCGAGCCATCGAGCCTCCTAGGGCCCCGCCGGGTGAGCCTCAGGTCATAGTCTTCTCCGACCAAGACCTGGAAGGGCTAAGCACCCCGCATGACGACGCCCTAGTCATATCGGCCACAATAAACCATTGTAACATAGACATGATTCTAATTGACAATGGAAGTGCTCCTGATGTATTATCCTATGAATGCTTCCTTAAGATGGGGGAGGATCCGTCTAAACTCCGCCCGATCTGAACCCCCCTATGCGGGTTCAATGGCCAGGCCACTTATCCCGAGGGAGCCCTAAGCCTACTGGTTACTCTTGCCACCCCATCCAAAACCGTTACGGTCATGGTGGACTTCATAGTGATCAAAGGTATGATAGCATACAACGCAATCTTCGGCCGGGGAATCCTCAGCCGAACGAAAGCGATGCCTTCTACCTATCACCAAAAGATGAAGTTCCCCATCAAAAATGGGTTGGGGGAAGTCCGAGGCAACCAAGCCATGGCCAGAAGGTGCTACAATATCTCGGTTGAAACCACAAGGCCGGACGGGAAGAACAAGGGCCCCCGGGAATTTGAGGAAAAATCTGCAACCGCCGAGCCAGGAGGCGAATTGCTAGCGGTTTTCCTAAACGACGACCCGACCCTAGGAGTAAAGATCGGAGCTGACCTAACATCTGAGGTTCAACAGCAATACAAAGAGTTTATTTTCGCGTACATCCGGGTCTTTGCATGGTCTGATGATCAACTCCCCGGGATACCGGAAGAAACGGTGGTGCATAAGCTCAACCTCGACCCAACCATGAAGCCCGTGCAACAACGCAGAAGGAAGCACGCGCCAAAGAAACAAGCGATTATTAAGGAGCAAGTCACCAAGGGGCAAAAGACTGGCCTTTTTAGACCTGTCTTGTACCCGACGTGGCTGGCTAACGTCGTCCTGGTGCTAAAAGCTTCGGGAAAGTGGCGGATGTGCGTGGACTTCACCGACTTGAACAAGGCTACTCCAAAGGATTGCTATCCCTTACCGAGCATCGACCAACTGGTTGACTCAACCTCGGGCAATGAGATACTCAGCTTCCTGGATGCCTATTCAGGTTACCATCAGATCCGAATGCACCCCGAAGACATCGAGAAGACCACCTTTATCACCGAATCCGGCGTACACTGCTACACCCGGATGCCTTTCGGGTTGAAGAACGCTGGAACCACGTACCAGAGGCTGGTCAATCATATGTTCGAGGGACAGCTCGGTCGGAACGTCGAGGCCTATATTGACGACATGCTCTTGAAGACCCCTAAGGCCGATGACCACTTCGCCGACCTAGCGGAAACCTTCGACACCCTCCTGAAGTACAACATGAAGCTTAACCCTACTAAGTGCACCTTCGAAGTAAGGTCCGAAAAATTCCTAGGCTTCTTAGTCACCCAGCGTGGGATCGAGGCCAACCCCGACAAGGTCCAGGCCATCCTGGACATGCGCCCACCCACCTGCATCAAAGATGTTCAACGCCTTACCTGGCGCATTGCCGCGCTCAGTAGATTCCTGTCCCGCGCTGATGAACGATGCCTACCCTTCTTCAAACTGTTGAGGGGGCCTAAAATGGCATCTGCTACATTCGCGTGGGATGAGGAATGCCAAAGAGCATTCGCCGAGCTTAAGGAATTCCTGGCTTCGCCCCCAGTGCTTTCCAAGCCTGTCCCAGGTGAAGCCTTGCATCTCTATCTCTCGGCAACTCCATCTACAGTTAGCTCGGTCCTAGTCAGAAATGACTCAGGAATCGAGAGACCGGTCTACTACACCAGCAAGGTGCTCAATGAGGCTGAGAAAAGGTACCCCGCAACCGAGAAACTCGTGCTAGCGTTGGTTACCTCGGCCAAGCGCCTCCGACCCTATTTCCAAGGGCACTCCATCACCGTGCTGATCGTCGAACCATTGAAGAGGATCCTCGCTCACCCGGAAGCCTTGGGACGCCTCGTCAAGTGGGCCATCATGCTCGGGGGCTACGATATATCATATCGGCCTCGCTTGGCTATCAAAGGCCAGGCGCTCGCTGACTTCATCGCCGAGAGCACCATCCCGACTGAAGAAAGATCTCCGTCTGCGCCCGGGCCGACCTGGGAACTATTCGTCGACGGATCTTCCAACTCAGCCGGAAGCGATACCGGGATCCTTCTGAAGTCCCCCGAGGGAGTAGAGCTACAGTACACCCTGAAGTTCAACTTCCAAGCATCTAACAACGCTTCCGAGTATGAGGCCCTCATATCGGGAGCCCGCATGGCCCGACGGTTAGGGGCTCAGCGAGTCAGGATTCACACTGACTCCCAACTGGTCGCTAGCCAGGTCAACAGCGACTATGAAGCTTGAGAAGCACCGATGATCAAATACCTCCAACTGGTCAAGACTGTGGCACAATAGTTCGAGAGTTTCGAGGTAGTCCGAATAACTCGGGAGGAAAACTCCAGAGCAGAGGCCCTCTCTCAGCTGGCCTCCTCTCTTGACCCCGAGGGTACTCGATCAGTCCTTCTCGAAGAGCTAGAGCGACCGAGCATCGATTCGGAGCTCCTAGCTGTTGACTCGGCCTCCCCAAGCGACTGGCGTACCCCCTATCTGTCCTGGTTTCAAGACTCTCAGGAGCCTCCCGACCCTCAGGAAACCCGAAGATTGAAGTACCAAGCTCGACGATTCGTCGCTCTGGATGGCACTCTCTACCGGAGATCCTTCTTTGGCCCTCTCTTGAAGTGCCTCAACACCGACGAAGCCAACCGAGCGATCGAAGAAGTTCACGAAGGTCTGTGCGGAGCGCATTTAGGGGGAAGGTCGCTCGCCAGGATCTTGCTACGACAAGGTTATTGGTGGCCCACCCTGCAGCGCGACTGCTCAGCCTACACACAACGTTGTGACCGTTGCCAGCGATTTGACCACTTGGTCCATCAGCAAGCAACAGAGCTTATCACCCTAGCCGAGCCTTATCCTTTCGCTCGCTGGGGAATCGACATCCTCGGGCCATTCCCCACGGCCCAGGCCCAGAAGAAGTTCATTATCGTCGCCATCGATTACTTCACTAAGTGGATCGAGGCCGAAGCCACAACAATGATCACCGAGACAGTCGTCTGGAATTTCATCTAGAAGTCGATCATCTGTCGTTACGGCAACCCCCGGGTGATAGTAAGCAATAATGGTCGGCAATTTGATTCTCGTTATTTCCGAGACAGATGCACCGACCTTAACATTCGCAATCACTTCACTTTGGTCACCCACCCTCAGGCTAACGGGCTGGTCGAGAATGCCAATAAGACTATCTTAAAAGGCATCAAGACTAGGCTTGGTAAAGCCAAGGGCAGTTGGCTCGAGGAATTGCCGAACGTACTTTGGTCACACAGAACGACTCCCAGAACGGCAACCGGTGAAAGCCCCTTTCAGCTGGTGTACGGTACCGAGGCCGTGATCCCGTTAGAGATTGGCAACCCCTCCCTCCAAGTCATTTGCTTCTCGTCCAAGGCAAACGACCAGAAACTGCTCGAAAACTTCGACCTAGCAGATGAAGTCCGAGAGATTGCCAGCATCAGAGCAACGAAATACCGACGCCGCCTCTCTCGATACTACAACGCCAAAGTCCGAGATAGACACTTTCAACCATGAGACTTCGTCCTCAAGAAAGCCGAAGCCTCTCGACCACTTGAGGCGGCGGGCAAGTTATCCCATAATCGGGAAGGCCCCTACCGAGTGGTCTAGATGCTCAGAAAAGGAGCATACCGTCTATCCACGATGGAAGGAGAGCTCATCCCTCGGACCTGGAACGCAACTACATTACGCAAGTTCTACTTCTGAATACTGAGCATTGTGCAAATGACATGAAATAAAATAAAATGCTCCTTTCTTTTATTCAAACAACCTGCTTGTACATCAGGAAGGTCGAAGCCAAGAAAATACATGTCAAAAAAGCAAAAAATCCATTTGGCGTCGTCGCATGAGCCCATCGCTCGGCTGACTCGGATGACCTTCCTGCGCCCAGCCACTGACTCTGCCTCGTGTAGAAACTGGCTCGGATAAAGGATAGTCAACCCCGTTGGCTCGGGTAGCTCGGGACAAAGGTGACAGAGGGATTAGGAAGGAGAAGGCTACCTTCCAAGTTGAACTTGGAAGAGAAGGGGGGGAGGGAATGCATATGAAAGCATCCTCCCCGCCAAACTGCCAACTCTTTGGAAGAAAGAGAGTGCAGGGACCCTCCGAAGAGTGAAAGAAAGAAGGAGTAGAGCAGAAGAGGGAAAAAGAGGCTGCGAGAAAGAAAAAGAAACTAGCAGAGCTGGACGAGGAGGCAAGGGAAGGCCTGGAGGGGAGGGAGCTTAGTTGGCTTCCCCCTCCCCTCCGTGAAGCGGGCAGGAAGGGACGGGCGGCAGGGATGTCTGATGTCCCCATCCGTCCACCATCTCGCCCCCTACAAGCGCCGCCAGAACTGATAAAGGGAAGACGACGTGCCTCCGCACGTCGAGCCCTCTTCAATTCCGTTCGACGGCCGTCGAACCCTCTTCAAATCCGAAGCACCAAGAACTCTCTGCCCCCCATCGTCGGTAGCCTCATCTTCCGGAGCGTCTTCCATGCTCCAAATACAACGGCATAACGCTACATGAAGAAAGAATGAGGAAAGACTGTCAGGGAAACCCCTAAGTGGTGGAGAGGAAGGGACGCCCTTTAGACCTTTTATAGGCAAATGGAGGCTATTTGCCTTAAATGATTCTCTCCTCGAAAACACGCCAAAGGGATTTCTCCCTACGAACGGTCACCTCAAACTTCTCATTTTCCGCCCCAGCGGGATACACGAAGCGGCCAGGCATTCAAAGCATGAGAAAACAGAAAGACACCCTGTCAGACGCTCACCCAACCATCAGGCGAAATCCACACAGAAAGTATCGGCTCTTTCCAACCACCGCAGATACGCTGAACAAAATATGGAAACAACGATACGAAACAGATAAGTCTTCATCATAACGTTATTGCCTTATTTATTTCTACACAAAAGAGGAAGTTTTTTCCTTCAAAAAGAGAAAGCGAAGCAGATACATCAGGCCTCCGGCCCACCTTGAAGCTCAGAAGTAGAGGGCTCGAGCGGTCTGCCCCCGGCACCTTCGACGACGGCCGACCCTGGCACTGACCCCACCGGCGTGGGAACTGCCTCGGTTGCGTGCCCTCCCGAGACATCCGGAGTTGGCGACCCCTCGGACGATGAGCCCCCGCGATCCTCTTCATCCTGCGCCGAAACAGAGGAACTGCAAGATGACAAGTCCGAGTCATAACATTGCCCGGACGGGAAGTCAACTACTCCGGATGCCTGCTCCTTAGCGTAAGAGACGGCCCGGTCGTAACCCTGCTTGAACCCCTTACGGATGCCCCGGCGAAGCCCTAGCTCGTAGTAGGGGAGGGCAACCTCCTTAAGGTCGACCCGGTAGGCCTCTGAGCTCTTGTACTGCTCGAGAGCCTCCGCCCCGGCCGATCCCACCCTACCAGCGAGGTCGGCCTCCCTCCGCTCGGCCTCGGCCGACTTCCGCTCGGCCTCAGCAGTTCGCACTTCGGCCTCCGCCACCTGCTTCTCTGCCTCGGCCCGATCAGCCTCGGCCTCCCGCCGAAGGCGCTCGGCTTCCTCCGCTCGGTCTACCAGCGCTGCACGCTCGGTCTCCCACCAGCCGTCCAACTCAACGCGTTCAAGACGCTCCTCTTCGAGAAGCATGCTCTTCCTCTCGAGCGATTCACGGACCTTGGCTAGCTGCTCGGTTAGCGCCCGGGTCTCCACCTGGCTCGACCGCACTAGTTCCCTGACTGAAGACAGCTCCCGTCGAAGCCCATCACGCTCCTCGGCGAGCCGAGCCAACCTCCTGTCAGACCCGCCGAGGGTCCAGGCCAGGTTTGCTCGCTCCCACTCCGACCGAGCGTACACTTCTGCCAGAGCAACCCTCATCTGGGCCAGGGCCAGGCCGCCCTCCATAACCCCAGCGAGAGCCGTAGACGGGGAGTACTACCTACCCCCCCTCACCTTCGCGACTATACCGCGGCATACTTGGTGCAGAGGGCCCGAGATACCAAGCCTCTCCAAGGCCGCCGGAACGGAGAACCCCCCATCGCCTGACTCCCCTCCGAATGGCTCGGACTGAGCCCCAGCCTCGGTCGCCTCTCGCGCCTCATCCGGATTTTCTTGCAGCCCCTCAGCCTGGACCGGCTCGGCACCTGCACCACCGCCTGAAGCGCCAGCCTCGGCCACGGTCCTAGCATCCCCCACCTCGGCCACGCCCCCCTCGGCTCCTGCCGAGGGGAGAGCCGGGCCGACACCGTTGCCAGTCGCAGGAGCAGCCCCGGTCCCCTCGGCTTCGGCCGAAGGAAGAGCCGAGCCCGCGTCATCGTCACCCGCAGGAGTAGCCCCGACCTCCTCGGCCCCCTCTGGCTCGGCGGGTGGGAGAGCCCGCCCGGTAGGGTCGGCCCCATCATGCTCGGCGGAGGGGCGAGCCGCGGCAAGGTCGCCTTCAACCGCGGGTACGACCCCAGCCTTCTTGGCCCACTTCCTGGCCCTCGCAGCGGCCCGGATCATACCCTCCACAGGGTCCTTGCGCTTAGACCCCCGCGGTCTGGAGGATTCGCCCTGGGCCGCTCCCTTGCCCTTATCTTTGGTTCGGGAGCGACCCACGGGAGCAGCCGATTCATCAGCAGCCGAGTCATCACCAAGCTCGATCACCTCTGCGGCCTCCTTCAGAGCCTCCCGCCTGGTGTCTGCACGAAGAGGAAGACATATTCACGAAAAGAAGAATGACCCCCACATCCGAAGAATAATCTAGTTTGTGGCACCTGAGCCCGACGGATGCAGCCGCGTAAGAAGACACCGCTCAATATTCTCCGGAGTAACCAGTTCTTCGGTGGATTGGCGGTGCTTCAGCAAGGTGGCTGCGTATTCCTCCACATGTGGAGAGAACTCATCCTACCTGGGAGGGATATTCGGGTGGAAGTTGGGGATTACTAGGCATCTCCAGGTTTCCTCCACTGAAGAAATCCCCACCCAGAAGAATTAAGTCTTCCACCCCTTATGCGAAGAATCCTTTGCCGCCAAGGAGATACAACTTCTATTCCGCCCCGCCTTGATGAAATAGAAGCCCTTCCCAGCCGAAGGATGTGCTTTCAACTCAAAAAAATAGTGAAAGAGGTCCATGGAAGGAGGAACCCCACACTGGCGGCAGAGGATGCGGAAGGCGGAAAGGAGAAGATAAGAGTTAGCTACCAACTGAATGGGCGCCAACCGGAAAAAATTGAGAAGCTGAAGAACAAAAGATTCGAAAGGAAGGCGGAATCCACCCTTCCACGATAGAAGAAAAGTACAGATGTGGCCTGTACGAGAGTCCAGGCTCGTCTCGTACGGAGAAGCCACGGCAAAGCAGAACTTGTGGGGCAGGCGATACTGGTACTCCAGCCTTCTCACATCCGCCTCCCCCAGTTCACTACAGTTTGGAACCGGCGCCCTCGCCACTGGCTCGTCCTCCCACTCCTCAGCCTCTGAGCGCTGGTCCGCCATGGAATCCGGAGAATACTATGAGGAAAGGCGATCTCGAGACCCTGAAGATTCCGGGGGTAGAGGAAGCCGCCGGACTGCCTCCGCGGTTGTCTCCGCCAACTCCTCAAATGCCGCTGCAAGCCTATTCTCTTCCGTCGCGTCCTCATGGTGCATCGAAGAGCCCCAAAAGCAAGAACAGAGGAGAGCCAAAACCCTAAAGACGGAGGGAGTCTAGAATGACAGCAAGCGCCCAACGCCTATATCCCCAAGCGGGAGGCGGCACGTCGTTTCGACCTCCGAGAAAAGGGGGCCCCTTCGGTTCAAATCCGTCAGGATCATCATTAACACGGGCCCAGGTGACCACGACACGTGGCTTCCTAACACCGCCAGATCTCCACCCACCTGAGCCACGCTGGTCCAAAACCCCAAACAACTACTCTTCCGAGCTTACTAAAGCTCGGGAGTAGGAGGGGGACAAGTGGAGAGGGGGATTTCTGTAGCCCAACTAAGAGCAGCCGAACTACGCCCATCAGGACTAAACGAGGCTCAGCTCATCCAAGTGACAGCCCCATAGGGCCCACTTAGGTTAAAAAGCCCAATAAAAGACCGCTCGGGATCCCACCCTTCCTCGGCGGCCCTTAGGCTCGGAAGGCCCGAGCGTCAGAACGGAGGAAGACCCATGCCCGAGTTATCCCTTCATCGGGACAGAGGCAAGCGCTCTGCGCCAACTCCGACTTGACTTCATCCGAGCTATATGCCTATCGCCCGGACAGGGCTGGCACCTTTTATGCTCGAACCGATTGACGATTGCTTATCCACGCTGCCGTTGAGAGCCCTTTATGAGCAGGAGTTTATGAGGATAAAGGACCCATGATCCCTCAAGGCCATGAAGATCCCACGATGATGACGTAATGATCCCATGATGAGGACGTAACTCCCGCCTGAAACTCCTCAGGTTACGAGACTCTTAAGGTGAGCTCACTATATAAATCAGGGACTCCCTCCAATGAAAGGTAAGGGCAATACACGCTTGAAACTCCCTGAGCAGGAATCACTTCACCACCTTGGTGTTGGGGGATCTCGTGCATCTCTTTCCACCTCCCTCCATATCTTCCACCATTACTCTATTGACTTAAGCATCGGAGGGTTTTTCTCAGGGAACCATCCCTGGGCCTCCTGATTCGTTTCCCTTTATCTGCAGTTCACTACTCGGTGATCATCCCCCCAGCTCAGGACAAGCGCGAGATCACGCCCCTTCAATAATATTTTTAAAAAATAAAAAATAATGCATAAAAATATATTAGCGACGCATGAAATGCAGCCATCGTGAATAATTTATCATTAATGATAATAACTTTGATTAATAACGACAGTGTTTCGCCATCACAAATACTCTTCTGCTTAATAGCGACAGATTTTAGTCGTCGCTAAAACACAATAATCTTTAGCGACGATGACAGTTGTCGCGTTTACACAATAGCGACGGCTTCATCCGTCGCTAAAACACAATAGCGACGGTTGCGGTACTTAATAGCGACGACTGTCGTCGTCGCTAGTGTTTAAATGATGAGTAAATAGATATATAAAAAATAAAAAGTGTCAAAATATATGAATTATAGAAAAAATTATGGAGACATATTCTATGTGATGTGATAATAATATATAATAAATATTTTACATATTAATGTAGGCATGGTTTCATATATATGTGATTTTTTATTTCTTCCTAATATTACTTTCTTTGAATGCACCCATCGGATATAGATGTTCTATATATCTTGTTCTACTTTATATTCTATAAAATTTTAATTTTGTTAGAGAATATATCATTCTATTGATTATGTAATAAAATAATATTAACAATATATTTTTATGACACTTGATATAATTATTATTATAATATGATACTTAATAATTAATAAGAAGTTAAGAACTCAATTATAAGAGTAGAGGAGGAATGTTAGATGAACATTGTTGGGGAGTTTTGCCATTCAGCTGTTCATAAAATAGCGACACTGTAGTAGCTACAGTGGTACCAGCGCCACTACGGAGAAGAAGAAGAGAAGATGCCGTCGGAGTAACAAGGGCGAGGGCAAGGGACTGCGATGACATCCCCATTGTGGGGGGGGCGTGGGCTCCGGCGAGGCGGACCGGTTGTTGCTGCGGCAAGGGTGAAGGGGGGGGAGGCAGGGAGGCCTACGGCGAGGCTGACTTGCGACGAGGACGAGTAGTCCTCTCTCCCTTCTCTCTCTCAGTAGTAACAGTCGGAGGCAAGGGGTCCGACATTCGATCTGCGATGGTGAAGGGGCCCGTGACAGTGTCGGCGATCGGCTCCTCGACGACAGATCTGGGATGGTGACGAGAAGCGAACCGGGGCAGTCGACGTCAACAGCAGCAGCAACTTCAGCTCTTCCGTTAGTAGGGCTAAGAAGTAGCAAGGTGCCATGGATTTTCCCTCTGGAATCTACAGAGACGGGTTAAGAAGTAGCAAGGTGCCAGCTCGTGGTGCTTACGAGATAGCCATGCTCGATGTATATGCATTCTCTCTCCGATAAAAATCCATGGCATGCGCAAGTCAAGACACGAAGGTCACATTTAGAAATGATAAACTACTATCAGGAGATTCCAATCATCGTAATCCTCCAAATCCCTTCCAACGTGTTTCCAAAACGTGACCTAAAATTGAGATTTAATTTTCCTAATGGATATTTCACCAACCTTAGTTAATACCAACGAATTTTGGTCACATGTTGGTCCCCTGCTAAGAAGCCTATCATTGGAATATGCTTCTTAACCGTCTTGCATTATGATTAAAAAAAATGTCCTCTGGCCACCATAGATGACCGACCAGAAAAGGCAGAAACTCGGCGTCCCGCGGTCCCGGTGGTCTCAGAAAGAGGGAGAGTGGGAAACGAGGGGGAGAAAGAGTTGCGCGAGGGAGACCGCGGTTGGAGTTGGACATGGCGGGGAGAGGAAGGGTGGTGTGTGTGACCGGCGCGGGGGGATTCGCGGCCTCGTGGCTGGTGAAGCTGCTGCTCGAAAAGGGGTTCACAGTTCATGGGACCGTCAGGGACCCAAGTATGTATCCCTGTCTGTCTCCCTCTCCCTTGGCGTTCTTCCCATTTCTTTTTTAGTCTATCCGTTATTTGATTGCTTATGGCATGCCCTTGCTTCTGGGCTCCACTCGTAGAGCCACAGCTTTCCTTTTCTGTTGTGCTTGTGGAATGTTAAGCTTAAAGTTTTGATCTTTCCGTTCTCAGGATTTGCTTTGTTTTTTCTTTCTTGTTAGGGTTCTTGGATTCGCAGTCTTGAAGAGACGCTTTGTCTGCTTATTCCCTCCTTTTCTGTTTGCCCCTCCGCCTCGTCCAGCTCCGCAACAGTTGACTATTTGGTTTAACATATTTATTTGTTTCTTTCCCAGGTCACCCTGTGTAGCTGCATGATTGTATTTTATTCGACTTTCATGCATGTATCCCATTCAATCAACTGTTAACCCTTTTTTCTTCCCGTTTTCAATCATCTTTCGCCAACAGTTGGCATAAGGAGCATGACATATCCCTGTATCGGCCTACCCAATTTCTCTCTTCGTCTAGATTCTTTCATAAGTCCAAGAGATCTCTCAGGTCGTATAATTTGAACCAGGCCATCAAGGACGGAATTTATACTGGTTAATCTGTTTTGTGTTTTTGACAAACTTTCTCCCATCTAAAGTACTTTAACCAGGTGACTCAAACCAGCACTGCTTTATAGAAGGTGCATGCCAAGCATGACGTTTGGTTTCTGGGTCCATCATGGGGTCGAGATAGACCCAGATTAATGATGAGTCTTTTGATGATGATGGGAGAACCGATTTTCTCAGAACCACTTTTTTTTGACCGATGATGAGAAAAAGGATCGCCTCTTGGACAGGGGCTGGATAGGGAATATATCATTTTAGTTCTGTGCATAAGGTAAACTTTCTGATATTGGTTGATTTTCCTATGTTATATTGCAGGTGCTGAAAAGAATGCCCACTTGAAGGGATTAGAAAATGCAACAGGAAATCTGCGACTCTTTAAAGCAGACTTGCTTGATTATGGTTCACTGTGTGCTGCCATTGCTGGATGTGAAGGAGTTTTTCATACAGCATGCCCAGTTCCATCTGGCAAAGTCTCCAATCCTGAGGCAAGATTGCTACAACTTGATTCTGTCTGCTGGTTGAATGGTGTCCTCTGTTACCACCTTTGACATAATTGTGAAAATTGTTCTCTCTTTGATGAAGGGAGCAGGATGTGGATTTCTGCAGGATATTGCATTGATTCATAGTGAAGGTTTTTGGGATAAGTTAACTAAGCGAATGAATATGTCGTGATAGGAAATTATTGTATTAATCTAGTTTGATTGATTTTTGCATGATAAGTCAGATGTGTAGATCATATTTTGCTCTTTCATAAAATTTGCATTCTGTTGGCTCTTCTTACATGAGAGATTTCCATGATTGCCCTATCCTTTGGCCGTAGGCTTCAGTTATCAAGGAAAATTTAGTCTAATGGTTGACTCTTCTACATGACTAATTGCCAGAGCTGATTGTCATCATACACTCCAGTTGTGAAGGAAAATTTAATCTAATTTGATAATGAGCTCCTATAGTTTTCCTGACATGATGGGCAAATAAATAAGTCGAAGATTGCAACAATCACATTTTCTCTATTCACCGTATTTCTTCGGATAATTCCAATAAAAACCATTAAGAGCCTTCTTTTAAAGCTCATAGTTTCATGTCACCTTCCTTCGCTGCTTACCTTGGGATACTTGGTCTATCTATGTTCATTTGGTCACTGTAAACCAGCAAGTGATCACAATAATCATTTGCCTGGTCTTAAGCTTGAGGTTTGATGCTTTGTCCAGTCAAGAAAGAAATTGACTTGATATGACAACCTTTCTTTTTGTTTCCGTTCTGCAGAATGAAATGGTTGCTCCCTCTCTCGATGGTACACTTAATGTGCTCAAAGCATGTTCTGAGGCGAAGGTTAGAAGAGTTGTAGTGGTCTCCTCTGTTGCAGCTGTCAGTATGAATCCAAGTTGGCCGCATGATAAGATCATGGATGAGGAATGTTGGTCAGATAAGGAATTCTGCAAGACGACTGAGGTAACTTATTGTTTACTTACATAATAAAAACGACTGGAAGCCTAGACTGTGAGGTGATTGTTTTCTTGGAAAAGAATTATCCAATTATATTCTGCACAGATAATTCATGATGGACTAAGAACAGGGTTGCTAACTTGGAATTATCCATGTCGCTCAGCGTTATGGTTGTGATCCAGATGATATACATATCTTACTGGCTTACAGATTTTTGACTTTTGTGGAATGCAATTAACTAGTTATCCATCTACTTTGACAGTCAACTCACGTACCTTATGTGAATCGAGCTTTTGGGGGATATTGTGCTAAAGTCACCGTTTCCTGTGATCTTGTCTTACTGTAGTTCCAAGAAGATTTGTTCATGAGCGAGCTTTTAATTTTTGTCCTGTGAAGTAAAAGTAATTGATGAAAAAGGAACAATCACTTATAAGAACAAAAAACCAGCTTGCTTACTATCTTGGCTTCTCAATGTGTGTATGACTGGCTCTGGAACCACTGGGGGCCGGTTCCTGTTCAAACTGGGAACCGTCCGGTTCAAATGTTTGTGAACTGGTTTCCACTGGTTCCCTCAAATACTTGTTTTTTATTTTTTAAAAAAATGAATATAAGGATTACTCAAGTCATTAGGGCTCAGGGTGAGGTTCAATCCCTGATCTCACCAAATCAAGTGAGATTTAAACCCTAACTTCAAAGTAATTTAAACCCTAACCTCAAGGAGATTTAAATTCTAATAGGAGATTAAACCCTAGTCTTACTTGAATTGATCCACTTTTATAAGTTCTTCCCATTTTTCTCTTAAAACAACAGACACTTTCTACTTTTTTTTTAAGGACTGGTCGGTCTGGTCCTGAAACCAGCAGCACCGGATTGGTGACCTCCAATCCTGATCTGGTTCAGGCTGGTCCAGTCTGGACCAGCCGATTCTGCAAACCATGGCACTTACTGTTGATGAATAAAAGTTAAGTCCATTTGGTATTGGGAGAAGGAGGAAAAACCCAATTTACTCCCCTAATCTTTGTTTGTTATGTCCAAAAAGTGAAGATGTTCCAACTTAAAGTTATACTCATTTGTGACTTCAATTTCGGGATAAGTTTGGCTTAAAAGTGGTCAATGGAACTTAAATGCAGTTTGACATTTAATCTTTTACCTGGAGTTTAATTTTTTAATGTACCTTTGGTTGCTATCTGTGAAAGATTGAGTTTACTTTGTCTCATGCACTGTTTGTTAGAACTACTAACACTACAATGTTAAGCTTCAACAATGGTAGAGCAACCAAATGTGAATTTTAAAAGTGCATGTGCCAAAAAAAGATTTTGCATTTCATGGATTACATATTTCAAGGGCTTGTTGCAACTCAATCCCTTGCCCAATTGGAAGAATTCTGTTTTCAACTCTGTTGGCATAGTCCAACTGAACAAAGGAATTTGTATTTCATGGATTACATAACTTAAAGAAAATACAGCTCCCTCCATAGGTAAGTGTTGGAATCGGATTTTCTTTTAGAAATTTGTTTGGATTTTTGGAAAAACTTTGGATTTGGGAGTCACCACTGTGGATCACAGAGAATTTCATGTTGATCATTAGTTATCAAATTTGTTGTCTCACCCAACGGAAAATGGCATCTAGGTTTGTTCAAATTTAGGACTCTTTTCACCAGCCCAAAAATCGGTGTTAATTACACCTCGCTAGGTGAGGAAACCTTTGACTTCTGCCAATTATTAATGCCCCACAGATTTGGTATTTTGTTCGCATTGCTCACTCGATTCACACCATCATGCATAGCACCCCATTCAGGATGTAAGGTATGGATGTACGATTCATACACTGTTCAAGTGCATGGCACACTTCCTTAAGTGTGTTATTTGGGCATATCCGAACATTGGACATTGTAATTTCATGGCACACATACGGAGGTGCTGTTCACATGTGCAGCATATATCCCGAGGCATTGTTCATGCACTTCACGTGCATGGCATGCTTCCCAAGGCACATTATTTGGTATGCCGAGCAAGGTTGGTAGTATCGGCCGAAACCGATACATTTCGGCCGAAACGTATCGGTTTCGGCCCACACCGATACGAAATCGGGCCTGCTGACTGTAGCAGGTCCGAAACTTTAAAAAAACGTTTTTAATGGTTTCGGGTGAAACCGATATCGGTTTCGCCTGAAACCTACCCGTTTCGGCCCGAAACCGTACGGTTTCGGCCGAAACCGACGTGAACTCAAAATCTCAGATCTGAGGGAGAAAGGGTCCAGGGAGCTGTTGGTTGCTGCTGCAGGGTGAGGGAGAAGGAAGGGTTTGCTGCCGTCGCCGTTTCGTCGAGTTTGCAGCGTGTAGCTGCGTTTTCTTGGCTCTCATTCTTAATAGATCTTGTAAGTTTTTGTTTTTTGGGTTGGTTTGATAGTTTTTTTTGTTGTAGGTAAGGTTCTCTTAAATATATTAATTTTCAACCATGAAATATGTTAAGACTCCAAATTAAACCTTAATTAGCTATTTAAATTTGGGACTTTTGTCTAATTAAGTTTAATTAGGGTCAATTGAAACTCAATTAAGTTTCATTGAAGAATTTAGGGTGGGAGCATGCTGCTAATTATATTTTATGAAGGGTGATTAGGGTAAAATTGATAATTAAACCCTAATTAGCTATTTAAATTTAGGGTTTTTATCTAATTAGATTTAGTTAGGGTCAATTGAAGCTCAATTAAGCTTCATTGAATAATTTAGGGTGGGAGCATGCTGCTAATTACATTTTATGAAGGGTGATTAGGGTAAAATTGATAATTAAGCCCTAATTAGCTATATAAATTTGGGGGGTTTGTCTAATTAGTTTTAGTTAGGGTCAATTGAAGCTCAATTAAGTTTCATTGAATAATTTAGGGTGGGAGCATATTGCTAATTATATTTTATGAAGGGTGATTAGAGTAAAATTGATAATTAAACCTTAATTAGCTATTTAAATTTGAGATTTTTGTCTAATTAGGTTTAGTTATGGTCAATTGAAGCTCAATTAAACTTCATTGAATAATTTAGGGTGAACGCATGCTGCTAATTACATTTTATGAAGGATGATTAGGGTAAAATTGATAATTAAGCCCTAATTAGCTGTTTAAATTTGGGACTTTTGTCTAATTATCTCAATTCAGCATAATTTGAAGCTCATTATGCTGAATTTCATTTTTTTCATTGCACTTACAACTATTTGTTTTTGACTGTCTTAATGCAGCATCATGCGTAGCCGTGAACAAGATCAGGAGCAGCAAGGGCAGGAGGATCCGGGGTGGGCCCACCTCTCCTTAGTTGATGCTGGGAGAAGAAAAGTGAAATGCAATTATTGTGGTAAGGAGATACATGGCGGAATTACTAGAGGAAAGTAACATTTGGCAGGGATAAGAGGAGAGGTGAAATAATGCGACAGATGTCCCCGAGAGGTCCGAGAAGAAATGCGCCAATGCCTTTTGGGCAAAAAAGAGAGGATGCAATAAAGGGCTGAAGATGAGGCTGAAATTGTTGAGGAGATTTCGGGCAGAAGGGGAAAGAGAGATGATGATGATGAGGAAGGCACTGAGGATTCAGATCCAGAGCTGACTAAAGCAATAGAGCGTGAACAAGCCGCTCGAAGGAAAGGAAAAGCACTGATAGGTTCAGGGACATACTCCAGTACAGCTGGTATAGTACGAGCTGCACGGCGTCCTGACACTGGTGTACTCTCGCAGAGAGGAGACCCCATGGACAGCTATCTGCACAGAAGGCAAAGTGCTACACAACCTAAAATCAAGCAAGCATTGAGAGGGGTAAAAAAATCAGCAGAAGTTGCAGGGCATGTATTTAAAAGTATCTGCAAATGATTTTTCCATACAGGTGTCCCTGCACGTGCCGTTGAAAGCGAATATTTCCAACCTATGTTAGATGCCATAGCAGATGCTGACCCTGGCTTGAAGGCCCCGTCACGTCGAGACATATACGGGCGTGGCCTTGAGGGAGAGATTGAGGAGCTCCATCAGTGGGTTGAAAGCTTCAAGCGTATATGGATGGAGAGAGGATGCACCATCATGTGTGATGGCTGGACTGATACCACGAAGAAGTCCATGACTAACTTTTTGGTCTATTGCATCGAAGGTACAATATTTGTTAAATCGTAGATGCATCAAATTATGAAAAAATGCCAATTATTTTTTTCATTTGATGGATAAGATGGTAGATCAAATTGGAGAGGACAATGTTGTGCAAGTAGTAACTGATAATGAAACCAGTTATAAGGTTGTAGGGAAGAAATTGATGCAGAAGCACAGACATTTATATTGGCTCCCATGTGTAGCACATTGTCTGGATCTGATACTTGAAGACATAGGGAAGGAAAATCATGTGAAGAAGACAATTGACACGGCACAAAAAACCACTCAGTATATTTATGGCCATCCTAGGATATTGAATATGTTCAGGGAGCATGCAAGTGGGGGGCGAGATATCATCCGTGCAGGACCAACCAGATTTGCTTCGAATTTCATTTATTTGGAGTCTTTGCACTGGTATAAGATTGAGCTCAATTCTTTCTACTTTATCTTTATAGATATGATCCGTATTTGATTCAAATTTCATTTCTTTGGAGTCTCTGCACAGGTATAAGAATGAGCTGAAAGTTTTCATGTACCACAATGCCCTGCGGGAATATATAGACAAGTCTAATGTTGATGCTCAGATGGATTATTTGGATGTCTGCCACATCGTGGAAGACAACAAATTCTGGGGCAGAGTCTCACGGTACATGAAAGTAGTCACACCCCTCGTGAAGGTCCTAAGAATGGTGGATGGCGATGAGAAGAATGATATGGGATATCCGTACGAGGTCATGGACTGTGCCAATCTAGAGTTGCAGGATTCCCTTCCCAGAGAATATATAAAGTGGTGGAAAATTATTGACCATAGATGGGACAACACATTACACCACGACTTGCATGCAGCTGGTGATTGATTAATTATATTGATACATTGTTCTTTAGGTTATTTTATATCTAACATTTAGTTAACTATACAGAAATACAGGTTCTTTCCTCAACCCTCGATTTATGTACAATGTCAATGATCATGTTGATGGCGAGGTGCTTTAAGACACTTTAAAAGTCATTGGTCGTTTATCGAGGACACCAGAAAAGAGACTTCAGACCGAAGTATAGGTTGGCCTTTATTGATTTTATCAATAAGAGGTATAGAATTTACTTAAGTAGTTATGTTAATATATTACTTTATTTTTGTAGATGAACTACTATAGAATGAGGACTATGGCGTATTCTGACTCCCAATTGCAATACGCTGTGGGAAGAGTGAGCCTAGGTATACTTTATCTTTGTGCTTTCTTAACCTCAATATATATTAGTACATTATGGAGAATTGATCTTTATTTACATCTTACATTTATTTGTTTATGGTTGGTGGAACAGCTGACTGATGGATAATGGTGAACAACCGAGATGTGGGCAGTAATGCATTGGCTTTCATTGTAATTAGGGTGCTCAGTCAAACAACATCAGCAAGCCAATGTGAAAGAAATTGGAGCACGTTCAGCTTTATACACTCAAAGGTTTGCAATCGGCTAAAGGCTGAACGGTTAGAAAAATTAGTTTACTGCTACTACAATATGAGGTTAAGAATAAAGAACATGAAGCTAAGACAACAGCTGAGAGACAAACGCATCGCAGAGGATGCAACTCCATAAATTGATGTGGACGCTTTATTTGATGATGACAATCTCTTGCAGTCTTGGGTGGAGATACGAGAGTAAGTTGATGAGCCCGTTTTTGATGTTGATGATAGAACATGGGCAGATGGCATACTAGATGAAGATGAGCCAAGAGATCCAGAATTTAGAAGACCAACAAAGAGGGCCAGAGAGACTCATGTGCACTAGAGAAGGGACCCAGCTTTGTTTGTTCATGACACTGAGCAACAGCCTGAGTTTGAGCCAGCTAGACACTCAAAATCAGATAGCAGGTCAGTCACTCCTAGAATGGTCAAGCCACCTCCATCTTTAAGAAGTACATCAGTGCATGAGCTAACTGAGAGGACTAGTTGTTGGCAACATTTTTTGCCCACCAACATATGAGGTGAACTATTACCTAAGTTCACCACTGCACAGAGGGATTAGACCCGCCCGGGGTGGACAACAGCAGACCCGCCCGGGGCGGACAGTAGGGACCCGCCCGGGGCCGGCCACCCCCGGGCAGGTCCTCCCGCGGCCGCACGGGCGGGAGGAACCCGCCTGGGGCGGGGCAGTCTCGGGCCGGTCCCGCGGTCTCCGTCTGCCCATCAAAAAAAAAAGAAAGAAAAAAGAGGGGAACCTGCCCGGGGTGGCTTTGACCCGCCCGGGTTTGGCCCACCCCGGGCTTGTCCCTCACCTCCTATAAATACCCCCTACGGTGCTCATTTGAGGAGGACTTTTTTTCGGGGGGGGGGGAGGAGGACCTTTTTTTCCGGAGAGAAGGAAGAAGGCTTGTTCGTTGTTCTTAGCCTATTTGGGGTATGTAACACCCCGGGCTTTTATTTATGCCCCTAAGTGGGCTTCGTCTTTGTGCCCCTACGTGGGTCTTGTATTTATGCCCCTGCCGGGCTTTGTCATTATGCCCCTATGTGGGTCTTGTATTTATGCCCCTACGTGGGTGTTGTTGTTGTGCCCCTACGTGGGTCTTGTACTTATGCCCCTACGTGGGCTTTGTCGTTATGCCTCTATGTGGGTGTGGTTGTTAAGGACCCTTTGGATGACCTTTTTTTCGAGAGAAGGAAGAAGGCTTGTATTCGTTGTCTTGGCCCACTTGGGGTATGTAACATCCCGGGCCCGCATTTATGCCCTTACGTGGGTTTTGTCTTCATGCCCCTACGTGGGTCTTATATTTATGCCCCTGCGTGGGCTTCGTCTTCGTGCCCCTACGTGGGTCTTGTACTTATGCCCCTACGTGGACTTTGTAATTATGCCTCTACGCGGGCGTTGTTGTTATGCCCCTACGTGGGTCTGGTATTTATGCCCTGCGTGGACTTCGTCTTTTTACCCCTACGTGGGTCTTGTACGTATGCCCTTACGCGGGTTTGTCATTATGCCCCTACGCGGGAATTGTTGTTATGCCCCTACGTGGGTCTGGTATTTATGCCCCTGCGTGGGCTTCGTCTTTTTACCCCTGCGTGGGTCTTGTCATTATGCCCTTGCGCGGGCGTGGTTGTTACGCCCCTACGCGGGATTTACATTTAAGCCCCCATGTGGGCCTTGTAATCATGTTCCCGCCTCAGAGCGGTGATACCATGTACGGTTGGCAACTCGTCGACAACTTTTGTAATGAAGTTTATGAAAGTTTGCAAGGGTGTGTGATGCTGCCCCCGGCACGTGCCAGTTGAGGAAAATTGCGAATAAACCCCTCCTACAAGGAAAATTACATATATGTTCTTCCTTCAGGAGCTAAGGGCGCGCATCATCTTTAAAGACCTCATGACCTCTCTATACTCAAGAAATGCATACAAATAGTCCCGCGACCCCAGTGTCTTTCACAGACCACTCTATATAGGGTCATGTCCAAATTACGAAAGTGCCCTTCCAGCCTTGGGATGCCTTGATAATTCCCAACAGCTCTTGAAAACAGCCCTTGAGCCTTCCAGAGTCAATCCTTGCTTGGCGGCCACCCCAAATTGTGATAAAACTTCCAGCAAGGTAAAATTACCATAGTGTCACTGGACATGGCGAATTACCAAGATGCCCCTAGTATCCAGGCAATCAACGGGGCACCCTGGTGCACTTCTAGGCTCCTTTAGCTCACTCTTATCCCCAGATACAATAGGGTGTTGTCCAGTTCAACCTGGTCTTAGCCAAGCCCTACCCCTCATACATTTTATGTTCACCCACTGGAGTCAAAAGTGCGATGCAAGCTACCTAAGCTTAGGTGTCCTCGATTAGAACCTTGGAGAGAAATTCTAGGCCTTATTGTTGACAATTAAACAAAGGTGTTCGGACGTTATGCCGATGTAAATCAACACTGACTACGGTCAGTGGGGAAAGGTCCAGCACTCGAACCCTCATCGTCTGATACGATGCGCACCCCATGAAATGACACTGCACTGGCCACTCGTGTAGCCCCGCATGTGCACCCCACCTCCTCAGAGAGAGTCCATTCCATGATCAGAGGAAACCCCCAAACCCAAGACAAAATATAAGACTTCTCGCAAAGTCGTCCGGGTATTAAAAAGGGGACGTCAACCTCGTCTTAAAACAGACTGGCACGCCCGGTGGGACCTTTCCCGCCTTTCTTCTTCTTGTCAACAGAAGGCCTTAAATTTCCCCGAGGTTCTCATTACCCCTCATCCTCTTACGGGACGAGAAAGGAGAAGAGGACACCAGCTTCCTGCTTTTTGTTGTTTCAAGCGCAACTCTTGCTTCGCAAACAGGACGATGGATGTTGTGACCTATGGCCTGCAAGTCGTCGCGAGCCACGCCAGGTTTGGCTACCTGGCGACTCCTATTGTTTTTGGCGACTTCCCTCCGGTCGTCGGCTCCCCCTTCTTCTTAGGGGTAGGGCCGGTTGTCGGGGGCAACGCAGTCGCCCCTGCTCCTATTGGTCGGGTGTCCCCGGCTGAGAAGACATCTACTGAGGGTGCCAAGCCCTCCGCTCTTGCTGCTAGCCGGGTCCGCCCGGTTCAGAAGACAGTGTCTGGGGGTGTCAGGGCCTCAATTTCTACATCTGGCCGAGTCAGATTGGCCACAATGAAGACAATTGCTGAGGGTGTCAGGCCCTCTGCTCCTGCCACTGGCCGGGTCCGCCCGGTCCAAAACACTGCATCTGGGGGTGTCAGGCTCTCAACTTTCGCCGTCGGCCGAGTCAGGTCGGCCACGAGGAAGTCTACATCCGGGGGTGTCAGGCCCTCTATTTCTGCAACAGGCCGAGCCAGGTCGGCCAATTAAAACACTGCGTCTGGGGGTGTCAGGCCCTCAACTTCCGCCGTCGGCCGAGTCAGGTCGGCCACGAGGAAGTCTGCATTCGGGGGTGTCAGGCCCTTTATTTCTGCAATAGGCCGAGCCAGGTCGGCCAATTTCACATCTGGGGGTGCCAGGCCTCGACGTCAACTGTAGGCCGAGTCAGGTCGGCCATCAAGAAGCCCATAGCTGGAGGTGTCAGGCCTTCAGCTCTCCCAGTTGGCCGGATGTTCTCGGTCAACCAAATTATTGCCGACGCCGCTCCTCCCCAACTGGGACAGCGCTACCGTCGCCGTAATGGAAGCTGTTCCGAGACGGCCGCCCCTGCTCAACGGGGGCAACGCCGTGCGCGCAACAAAGCTGGCCTGGCAGCTGCCATCTCGCGCTCCGGCAAGACCATACTTGTCGGAGACCTCCGCATTCGGCTCTATGGAGGCGAGCCGATTGTGCCTCGGGATCCACAGGTCCCAACCATTCCTACCTCCAATCGCTTCGAACTTCCTCGGAAAGTCCGAGAAGTCGGGGTGAAAGTGAGGAGCTACGCCGCGCCTTCTTCAAAGGCGGCAACCCACAGAGTCAGATCTGGGGGCAACTCAACTGAGGGGCGACAGCTCCAGATGAAACAAATCTGGGTCACCAAGGAGGAGGCCCTAGTCATCAGACGGTCTCGGTCCAAAAAGGCCTTCCGCCAGTCAGAATTACAGCAAGTGCGAAGCCCGGCTACTCAGCACCAAGGCGAGTCTTCGAGCTCTCACGGGACGAGGAGCTCACTGTGGGGGCCCTTGATCAAGCGCTGCAGGAGCTGTCATGTAACATGGTGGCTATCCCGCCTCCTGACAATATAAATACCTTTGTTGGGGAGGACAATGCTCCTATGGCAACATACCGGCGCCGATCGGCAAGGAATAGCAGAAGCCGTGGCCGAGGACGGGGTCGAGGGCGAGAGAATCCCTTAACCCTCGACCGGGTTATAATATTCAGAGGGGAGTAGCCGGGCCCCATCCCTGCACCTCAAGTGCGGGGCATTCCCTTTATACCTGCACCCTCAGAGCATGCAGGCCTGGGTTCGGGAGCCCGAAGGCCAGGAGGCATCCCCTTCATAATTCATTCTTTCGATGAGGAGGAAACTCCAGTCAGCATCCCGTCGCTAGCTCCATCCTCGGGGCAGGCGGGCCCCTCAGCCAGTGCTGGCGAAAGAGAAGGCCCCTCAGGTCAGTCCGATCTGGATGAGTCTCAACCTGCTGCGGAGGAGTCTCTGGCACTCGCTTTTCCAAGAGGGAGCGGGCGAGCAAGATGAGGGGGGTCGCCTTTCAAGCGAGAGAAATCACATGGAGCCCCGAAGACTCTGGAGGAAATCATTCCCCCATTTGACAAGACCCGCGCCAGGGCGGACTGCAAAATCATTCAACACATGAAGTGGTTCCCGACTAATGTCACCATATGGGAGGCTATTGCTTGGAGCAAGGACTTGAGAGAGGCTCTCGTAAAAGTCCTCCAGGACCCGAGGCCTATGAAGCCCATGTAGCAGAACTACAGGCCCAAGCATATGAAGCTCTTGCGGCCAACATTATTTTCTCCGACAAGGACATGCTGCTGGCTTCTCCTTGTCATAATCACCCCTATATATGAAAGGGACGACCAATGGCATGAGGTGAACCGAATCCTGGTCGATGCAGGAGCGGCGGTTAACATTATGCCCTTGAAGACTTTAAGTCTCTCTACTTGGCGCCTTATTTGTAAAAAGTCGGCGTCGTCAAAATCTCGGGGTTCAACCAAGACTCTGAAGAAGCTCTCGATTGGGTCGAGGTGAAACTGGTCATGGGTGACTTTGCCACCAAAGTGACATTTTATATTATCAACGCCGACACGTCTTATAAGGTGTTGTTGGGAAGACCCTGGTTGCATGAAAATTGGGTCGTTCCTTCGACCCTGCACCAGTGCCTCAAATATGCTAAAGGGGGAGAGCAGCATACCGTCTTTGCGGACCAAGCTCCTTTCCACCCTAATGAATGTCACTTGGCAGACGCCTCTTTGTATTTCGGGGAGCCCACCATAACAATCCCCGACCGAGTCAAAGACAAGGGGAAACAAAAGGTTGAGGCCGAGCCTGAAGAAGGCCAGCTCTTCACAGTCAACCGTGAGTTGTTAAAGCTTCACCAACTGAGTCTCAAGTCTGGTTCAAAACCAACTCAGCCAGAGAGGCGCAATGTGGACTTCGAAGCCAATCTCATCAGTAGAACCATCGACCAGAGTGTCCCCTTGCCTCCGAAGTGCATTCAGCTTCCCTTTCTAAGAGAGGAATATAGCGTGGAGGAATTGAAGACTTTTATAGTCTCTTATAGGCGCAAGGGTCGAACCAAGGATGGCAAACAAGCTCGGCTGATTGTCTTCTACAAAGGAGATTTAGTCCCACCAGTTCCCCTTGAGGACGATGTTGGGTGGGACACCCCTGCTGATGAAGCGCAAGAGCCAGTTCAAGAAATGGATTATATGCCAGACCGGCTTAAGCGCATGTGTGTGAAGCAGGGAATTCCTCAGATCCAGAACCCTACGCGGAGGGCATATTTTTCCCACCTCTAGAGTCCCCCGCAGGTTAGGGGGCAACCGCCTTTTTCCCGCAAGGACACTCGAGGGTTGGGTTATGATCAGGAGCCAGACTTCCAAGTTCATTATGCAGTCAACACTATAGGGCTCCTACCTCCCTTTCCCGAGGAGGCCCAGAAGGAGCCCATAGTTGACGAACTCCATCACGATGCAATCGAGGCTGGGTAAGTGAATGAAGCTCCTTCGAGTTCAACCTATCAGTGAGCAAGCCTTGCAGAGTTCGAGGTTTATGAGGCCGATACCGATGAAGATGAAGACTTCGTCGACCTCCGACCGGCTCCCCCGGAACTAGAAGACGTGGCCAGGCAACAGTTGACGAGCTGATTGCGATTAATCTCGACAGCAAGGACGACTACGACCCACTTTCGTAAGTGCCCTCCTCAGCTGGGAAGAAAGGCAGGCGTACCAACAGCTCTTGAATGAATTCAGAGATTGTTTTGTCTGGACATATAAGAGATGCCAGGTCTTGATCCCTCTGTGGCAGAACATGAGCTGGCTATACTTCCAACAGTTAAGCCAGTCAAGCAGGTCCAGAGGCGTATGCGCCATGAGCTGGAGCTAAAGTCAACGCCGAAGTCGACAAGATGCTCGACGTGGACTTTATAGAGCCATGTATGTATCCTGTGTGGCTCGCTAACATAGTCCCGATCAAGAAGAAGAATGGCCAAGTCCGGGTCTGCATCGACTTTGGGATTTGAACAAGGCATGCCCGAAGGACGACTTCCTGTCCCCATCATTGAGACAATGGTGGATGTGACCACCGGTCATGAAGCCTTGTCCTTCATGGACGGATCGTCAGGCTACAACCAGATCCGTATGTCCATCAAGGATAAGGATCATACGGCCTTCTGGTCCCCTAAGGGGATCTTCAATTATAAGAGGATGCCATTTGACTGGAAGAATGATGGCGCCACTTATCAAAGAGCAATGACCAAAGTCTTCGACGAGATGCTGCATGACATCGTTGAATGCTATGTCGATGACTTGGTCGTCAAGACTAAGAAGCGAGACAACCACCTAGCTGATTTACGTCGGGTCTTTGAGAGGCTCCGACAGTACCAGCTCAAGATGAACCCGATGAAGTGTGCCTTCGGCGTCTCCAGCAGCAAGTTCTTGGGCTTCATCGTCAGGTATCGAGGGATAGAGATAGATCCTGACAAAATCAAGGCCATCAGGGAACTACCCCTGCCTAGAAATATAACAGAGCTCAGGGAAGGCTCGCCTATATTAGGCGGTTCATCTCCAACCTCTCCGGGAGGTGCATGCCTTTTGGCAAATTAATGAAGAAAGGGGCACCTTTTGTATGGGGTGAAGACTGTCAGCAGGCTTTCGAGCAGATCAAGGAGTATCTCCTGTCTCCACCTGTTCTTGGGGCGCCTATCAAAGGAAAGCCCCTCATTTTTTATATTGCGGCCATGGATGCTTCCGTTGGAGCGCTCCTAGCCCAGGTGAACGAAGAAGGCAAGGAGCAACCTCTTTACTACCTCAGCCGGAAGTTGGTCAGCCCCGAGCATCGCTACTCGCCCATGGAAAAGATGTGCCTGGCCTTGGTGTTCGCTGTTAAAAAGTTGAGACACTATCTGTTGACACATCGAGTGGAGCTCATTTCAAAATGGGACCCGCTTAAATTTCTTCTTAGCCAACCTGTCCTCTCTGGACGGCTGGGAAAATGGGCACTCATCCTCATGGAGTTTGACATCACTTTGTCCCGCGCAAGGCAATTAAGGGGCAAGGGATGGCTGAGTTTCTCGCTGTACACCCTGTGCCGGAAGACTCCCCTCTCAATATTGAGCTGCCAGATGAAAGATTGAGGCAGCCGCTCGGCGAGGAAGGGTGTGATACAGATGCCCCATCCCAAACCGAACATGATGTGCTATCCCTCGATCCGCCTTCATGGGAATTATATTTTGACGGGGCGTCCAGAACCTTTAAGAGACCCGACGGCCTTGCAGACTTTGTGTCAGGCGCTGGCATAGTCTTCGTATCTCCTCAGGGAGGCATACTTTACAACTCTTGTGCTCTCATGAAGTCATTGACCAACAATGAGGCAGAATATGAGGCACTGATCATCGGGCTTCAGCTCGCGCTGAGATGGAGATTAGATGTATTAAGGTATACGGGGATTCCCAACTCGTCATCCGTCAAGTGCTAGGCGACTATGACGTACGGAAAAAGGAGTTGATCCCCTACCATGAAGCCGTCATCAGGCTCAGAGAGAAGTTCTATCTATTTGAGATAGATCATGTGCCAAGAAGCAGTAACTCCCAGGCAGACGCTCTGGCGAAACTGGCAGCTACCTTGAAGATCCCGCCAGAGGGAGAGCTGAATATAACCGTCAGGCACAGGAGGCTCATGCCTAGCGTGCTCGACGAAGAATCTGGCCTCACTGTGTACGAGGTCAACAATGTTCAAGAGGAGAATGCTCCTGAAGAGAAGACTGGCGCGAGCCAATTATACGAGTCAAGAATGGGTGGCTTCCCCCTGAGCGAGCCCAAAGGGTGCAACTGCTACGCAGGGCTACATCCTATCAACTGGTCGATGGCATTCTCTTCAGGCTTGTCCAGGAAAGGGACCATCCGGTCCTCTTGCGGTGCCTCTCGCCTAAAGAAGCTAAAACCATTATGCAGGAGGTTCACTCTGGCTTATGCGGGGTTCATCAAGCAGGAGCTAAGATGAAAACAAACATCAAGCGAAAGGGATTCCATGGGCCCACTATGCACGACGATTGTTATCAGTATGTTCGGACATGTCACCAATGCCAAGCATTTGGGCCGGTCCCTCGAAGGCCTCCTAACCCCCTGCATCCGACGGCGCCAACTTGGTCATTTGCCGAGTGGGGTATGGATATAGTAGGACCATTCCCCCCCTCATCTCAAGGGCATAAATTCATTTTGGCCGCCACGGACTATTTTTCCCGATGGGCTGAAGCTATTCCCCTGCGGGAAGTCACTGGCGAAACAGTTGTCCGCTTCGTCAGATACCATATTATATATAGATTCGGCACCCCTAGTCGGATCATTTCTGACAACGGCACACCCTTCAGGAACAAGACAGTCTATGCACTGGCTTCCAAATTTCATATTGATTGGAGGACGTCTTCGGTTTATAACCCTCAGGCCAATGGATTGGCTGAGGCCTTCAACAAGACACTCTGTAAACTACTGGCCAAAATAATAAATGGCCGCAAGCGAGATTGGGGAGAGAAAAGCCACGAAGTTCTTTGGGCCTATCGGACCATTTATAAAACCCCTACGGGATGCTCCCCATTCTCATTAGTTTACGGGGCTGAAGCAGTTGTCCCTGTAAAAATTGAACTAGCATCGTACCGGGTGGCGGTTCAGGCTGGGCTACCGGGCCAAGATCAATCCGAGGTTGAAAGGAGGCTAGAGGAATTATCCTGTCTGGAGGGTAGGAGACTCCAAGCTTACAAGCATTTACAAGTCTATCAAGCCCGTATGACGTGTGCCTACGACAAACTAGTCAAGCACAGGGCGTTCAAGAAGGGCGACTTGGTCATGCTCAAAGAAAAAGAGGCCTTGGCAAGAAGATCCAGCGAGAAACTCCAACCCAACTGGCGTGGGCCTTATGTCATACCGAAGGTCTTTGAAGGGGGAGCCTACACGGTCGTCGACCACAAAGGCAACAGCCCGTTCCTGCCTCTTAATGGGAAACATATGAAGCTGTATCATGCGCCATCGCGGGAGTTTCTACAGCAGTTCACACAGGACATACTGAGTCAGTGACTTCATCCTGTGATAGCAGATGGTGATATCCAGCCCCACCAGGGCATGTTCACTATCGTAACTCAACTCGCCTTTCGGCACTTTTTGTCCCACTGGGACCGGCCTCAGTACGCTCTCTCGAGCGCCAATTCAACTCGCCTTCCGGCTCATCCTACTGGGACCGGCCTCAGTACGCCCTTTCGGGCTGCCAATTCAACTCGCCATTCGGCACATCCACCTAGCCTTTCGGCACAATTTACCTTCTTAGGATTGGTCTCAGTATGCCCTCTCGGGCTGCCAACCCTATTCGCCTTTCGACACATTCCATATTCCAAGGATTGGTCTCAATATGCCCTCTCGGGCTGCCAACCCTATTCGCCTTTCGGCACATTCCATATTCTAAGGATTGGTCTCAGTATGCCCTCTCGGGCTGCCAACCCTATTTGCCTTTCGGCACATTCCATCTTATAGGGATTGGTCTCAGTATGTCCTCTCGGGCTGCCAACCCTATTCGCCTTTCGACACATTCCATATTCTAGGGATTGGTCTCAGTATGCCCTCTCGGGCTGCCAACCCTATTTGCCTTTCGGCACATTCCATCTTCTAGGGATTGGTCTCAATATGCCCTCTCGGGCTGCCAACCCTATTTGCCTTTCGACCCATTCCATCTTCTAGGGATTGGCCCCAATACGCCCTCTCGGGCTGCCAACCCTATTCGCCTTTCGGCACATTCCATATTCTAGGGATTGGTCTCAGTATGCCCTCTCGGGCTGCCAACCCTATTTGCCTTTCGACACATTCCATCTTCTAGGGATCGGTCTCAGTATGCCCTCTCGGGCTGCCAACCCTATTTGCCTCTCGGCACATGCCATCTTCTAGGGATTGGTCTCAGTATACCCTCTCGGGCTGCCAACCCAATTTGTCCCTCGGCACATTCCACCTTCTAGGGATCGGTCTCAGTATACCCTCTCGGGCTGCCAACTCAATTTGCCTCTTGGCTCTTTTCACCTTCTCGAGATTGGCCTCAGTATGTCCTCTCAGGCTGCCAACTCATCATGCCTTCCGGCTCTTTTCACCCGGTCAGGATTGGCCTCAGTGTGCCCTCTCGGGCTGCCAACCCACCTCGCCCATCGGCTTTCGGGTTTGACTCTCACGTCCCACTAGGGCTGTCAAATCCATCATTTCCTTCTTCTGGGTTTGGCTTATGCATGCCCCTTTCGGACTGCCAACCCATCTCGCCTCTTGACTTTCAGACTTCACTCGTATATCCCACCCGGATTGTCAAGTTCATTCTTTTGTCCCCACGGCTTGGTCTATGCATGCCTTCCCCAGGCTGTCGGCCCTATTCGCCTATCAGCTTATGGATTGGTTTCATATGTCCCACTCAGGCTGTCAAATCCTCTCTTTCATCTTACTGGGCTTGGCCTATGTATGTCCCTTTCGGGCTGCCAACCCATCTCGCCTATCGGCTTCCAGGTTTGACACGTATGTCTCTTTCGAACTGTTAAACCTACTTATTTGTTATCCCAACCGGGCTTGGCCTATACACACCCTCCGCGGGTTGCCAGCCCATTCAACCTATCTGTCTTTGGATTTGACTAAGCGCGTCCCACAAGGGCTGTCAGATCCACTCACTTGTCCCACCGGTGTGGCACACATACCTCTCTGGGAACGCCATACCCTCTCTGCCTTTTGGCACCATAGGTAAAAAGAGAGAGAGAGAGAGAGAGAGAGAGAGAAAAACGGGGTTAAAAATATTGATACCCCAGCGGACTTGGTTGTTTCCATTAGGGGAGCAATCAAGGGTAAAAAGGCTTTAACCCGGCTAAGGTGAAAATCCGTGAGGGCACCTTAGGCAAAAATGGGTACCCCTCAGTGTGAAAACCCGAAAGGGCGCACTGGAAAAAGTTAAAGGGGGCCAGTCCTGGCGAAAACCCGAAAGGGCGGTAGGGCTGGTAGAGTAAAAAAAAAAAGAGTACACATGCAAGAGAATGGCAGCTAAGTCAACGAGCTCTGTTCTCTATTTCTCAACATCAAGCAGAAGAACCCCGAGACAAGCCCTCGGGGAAGCTATACAAAGCCGGGCTGAACAAATAGCCCCTTGGAAAAAGAAATCATCAGGCAAAATCAAAGGCCAAGCTCGCTCCTCCTCAGGTCAGCAAGGCGGGCCTCACTCTGAATGGTCTCCACCCGAGCGCTCAAGTCTACGGTGGAGAGTCTACATTGGCACGCGCAAGACTGCGCTCCTCCTCAGTCCCCCGGACTTCTCACAAAAGCTCCTCCACTCTGTGGGAGGCCACCTGCTCGCGCTCGTAAGCGGCCTCGACCTGGGCGCCCACCTCAGCCTGAGCCGACCGAAGTCTGCAAAGTGGTTGCTCCTCCTCCTGAATCATCAGCTGAGTCCTTCACCTCCGCTCTTGAATAGCGTAAAGGCAGGTGAACTCCTCCCGTAAAGACGCAAGCTCAGTCATCCAGGCGTCTCAAGGGAGACCAAATGCATGCATTTGACAATGCTACACCAAGTTGAGGACCGTTCGGCTACTCTATCCATAGAGCAGGGAAACTTTGAGGCAGCTATGAAGCCTTGCCAGCTAAAGCTAAAACAAAGAAAGGAGCCAGAACCCAATGGGTGCCCTTTCCAAGCAAAGTGAAATGTACAGAATTTTGATATACAAGCTCCGACGCCCTTGCCTAGGGCGGTGCTGGCTCAAGTTTGTGCTAGATGGTATCTGCCTCAGCTCGTGTACGGCCGATATCAACTCAGACCAACATGCCCTAAGGGCTAGTCTACATCAACTTTGGCTATCGCAAGCCAACGATTAGCCAGCTTCAACATTCGGCTACACACCTCAGCGGTTAGCCGACACATCTTCAGTGACACCTCAGCGGTCGACTGACACGACGACTTTTGGCCAACGCACCCCCAAGGGGCAGCCAATGTCAGTTTCCAGCTATCACAACTTGACAGTCGATCAACGACGACTCAGATGGATGTGTCTCTCCGAGACAAGCCTACATTAACTCCGGGCCAAGAAGCCTCGCTGAGGCAGGTCCGTAGTAACTCTAGGCCAACGAGCCTCGCCGAGATAAGTCTACAACAATTTTGGGCCAACAAGCCTCGCCAAGGCAGGTCTACATCAATTACAGTCCAACAAGCCTCTCCGAGATAGGCCTACATTAACTTTGGACCAATATGTCCTAAGGGCTGGTCCACATCAACTCTAGGCCAACAAGTCTCTCAGAAGCAGGCCTACATCAACTCTGGGCCAACAAGCCTCACCGAGACAGGCCTACAACAATTACATGCCAACAAGCCTCTTCGAAGCAGGCCTGCATTAACTTTGGACCAATATGCCTTAAGGGTTGGTCCGCAATCAACTCTGGCTAACGCACCTCCAAAGGTTGGCCAGCATCCGATTTCAGGCCAACACGTCCCAGAGGATGGTATACATCAGTTTTGGCTAGTATACCCTAAGGGTTGGTCAACATCAATTCCAGGTCAAAGTGTCTCGCCGAGGTTGGCCTACATCACTTCTAGACTGGAGGGTCTCGCTGAGACAAACCTGCATCAACTCTCAGCTTTATGAAAGCAACGAAGCAATGAGGTGCAGTCCCACAATGATCTCCCCATGTCATGAAGACTCAGGAGCAAAAAATGACGACGGAGGGCACGGACCGCCCGCCTCCGCCTCCGGCTTTGACGAACGCTCCGTGGGGGGCATTTGTTGACAACATTTTTTGCCCACCAACATATGAGGTGAACTATTATCTAAGTTCACCACTGCAGAGAGGGATTAGACCCGCCCTGGGTGGACAGCAGCAGACCCGCCCGGGGCGGACAACAATAAACCTGCCTGGGGTGGACAGCAGGGACCCGCCCGGGGCCGGCCACCCCCGGGCAGGTCCTCCCGCGGCCGCACGGGAGGGAGGAACCCGCCCGGGGCGGGGCAGTTCCGGGCCAGTCCTGGTGTCTCCGTCTGCCCATCAAAAAAAAAGAAAGAAAAAAGAGGGGAACCTGCCCGGGGTGGCTTTGACCCGCCCGGGTTTGGCCCACCCCGAGCCGGTCCCTCACCTCCTATAAAATACCCCCTACGGGGTTCATTTGAGGAGGACTTTTTTTCGGTGGGGGGGGGAGAGAGAGAGAGAAGGAAGAAGGCTTGTTCGTTGTTCTTAGCCTATTTGGGGTATGTAACACCCCGGGCTTTTATTTATGCCCCTAAGTGGGCTTCGTCTTTGTGCCCCTACGTGGGTCTTGTATTTATGCCCCTGTCGGGCTTTATCATTATGCCCCTATGTGGGTCTTGTATTTATGCCCCTACGTGGGCGTTGTTGTTGTGCCCCTACGTGGGTCTTGTACTTATGCCCCTATGTGGGCTTTGTCGTTATGCCCCTATGTGGGTGTGGTTGTTAAGGACCCTTTGGATGACCTTTTTTTCGAGAGAAGGAAGAAGGCTTGTGTTCGTTGTCTTGGCCCACTTGGGGTATGTAACATCTCGGGCCAGCATTTATGCCCCTACGTGGGTTTTGTCTTCATGCCCCTACGTGGGTTTTATCTTCATGCCCCTACGTGGGTCTTGTATTTATACCCCTGCGTGAGCTTCGTCTTTGTGCCCCTACGTGGGTCTTGTACTTATGTCCCTACGTGGGCTTTGTCATTATGCCTCTACGCGGGCGTTGTTGTTATGCCCCTACGTGGGTCTGGTATTTATGCCCCTGCGTGGGCTTCGTCTTTTTACCTCTACATGGGTCTTGTACGTATGCCCTTACGCGGGTTTGTCATTATGCCCCTACGTGGGTATTGTTGTTATGCCCCTATGTGGGTATGGTATTTATGCCCCTGCGTGGGTTTCGTCTTTTTACCCCTGCGTGGGTCTTGTCATTATGCCCCTGCGCTGGCGTGGTTGTTACGCCCCTACGCGGGATTTACATTTAAGCCCCCATGTGGGCCTTGTAATCGTGTTCCCGCCTCAGAGCGGTGATACCATGTACGGTTGGCAACTCGTCGACAACTTTTGTAATGAAGTTTATGAAACTTTGCAAGGGTGTGTGATGCTGCCCCCGGCGCGTGCCAGTTGAGGAAAATTGCGAATAAACCCCTCCTACAAGGAAAATTACATATATGTCCTTCCTTCAGGAGCTAAGGGTGCGCATCGTCTTTAAAGACCTCACGACCTCTCCATACTCAAGAAATGCCTACAAATGGTCCCGCGACCCCAGTGTCTTTCACGAGCCACTCCATATAGGGTCACGTCCAAATTACGAAAACGCCCTTCCAGCCTTGGGATGCCTTGATAATTCCCAACGGCTCTTGAAAACAGCCCTTGAGCCTTCCAGAGTCAATCCTTGTTTGGCGGCCACCCCAGATTGTGATAAAACTTCAGCAAGGTAAAATTACCATAGTGCCACTGGACATGACAAATTACCAAAATGCCCCTAGTATCCAGGCAATCAACGGGCACCCTGGTGCACTCTGGGCTCCTTTAGCTCACTCTTATCCCCAGATACAGTAGGGTGTTGCCCAGTTCAACCTGGTCTTAGCCAAGCCCTACCCCTCATACATTTTATGTTCACCCACTGGGAGTCAAAAGTGCGATGCAAGCTACCTATGCTGATGTGTCCTCGATTAGAACCTTGGAGAGAAATTCTAGGCCTTATTGTTGACAATTAAACAAGGGTGTTCGGACGTTATGCCGATGTAAATCAACACTGACTACGGTCAGTGGGGAAAGGTCCAGCACTCGAACCCTCATCGTCTGATACGATGCGCACCCCATGAAATGGACACTGCACTGGCCACTCGTGTAGCCCCACATGTGCACCCTTACCTCCTCAGAGAGAGTCATTCCATGATCAGAGGAAACCCCCAAACCCAGATAAAAATATAAGACTTCTCGCAAAGTCGTCCGGGTATTAAAAAGGGGACGTCAACCTCGTCTTAAAACACTAGTGCTGCTGCTCGAGAGAACCCGACAATTGAGCTGTTGAGCAGATTTATGTGAGGCACACACCAAGGGGAAAAGGACTCATCTCAAAGATGAATGAAATGATCACACCAAAAGAGAAAAAAACATCTCCAAAGGCTAAAAGGCGACTGGTTTCTTATGGTTCTGATAATGATGATCCCAGTGCAGTTGCAGGTGCTACTACTGGCGTTAGCACATATGCACCTACTTCCTCCTTCTACGCAGACACAGGTAGAGGATACAGTCATAGTGAAGGAGGATATGATTCACAGAGCCAATATGGGCATCCATCAAATTATGGAGGTGGCCAACAGGAAGCAGGCATTTATGGGTAGGGTCATCAACCAGAATTTCAATTTCATCCAGTTTCACCCAGTAACAGTTATGGGTCAGCATCCTCTTCTCATCCTCAAGGTTCTTATGCTGATTTTGGATTCCAATCAAGCCAACAACCTTACATTCAAGAGGGATCCAAAGAGGGATGCAGGACTTGGCTATCTCATTATTTGGTTATAATGAATATACAGAATACATGTAACCTTTTTGTGGGTATCAACATCAGAAGCCATACGATGAGGGAGAAGGTTCTTCTAGTTATTATCCATATTAGTGCATCATCATTTCGGTAAGGATCATTTAATTTTTGTAATATTTACTGTGTCTAATTAAGTTTATTGTACTGCTTGAACCTACTTCATGCTTAATATGTACTCAAGAATATTAGTTTAACATGTCCAATGCCTATTTCATGTTTATTGCACTTAATCTAATTTCTTTAAAGTCAAATGTATGTCTAATTAATTTTCTGACTTTTATGTGATTATTTATATTTTTTTGATTTGTTTCAGATTTGTTTTGATTTTTTTTTGAATGTTTTGACTGGGTTTCGGCCGGTTTTGGCCGAAACCGAAATCGAAACTGAGTCGTTTCGGTTTCGGACTCGGCCGAAACCGAGTCCAAAACCAACACCGCCGTCCTTGATGCCGAGCATCACAATTTTTATGGCATGCATATGAAGGTATTGTTCATGTGTTCGACACGCATCTTAAGGTATTTTTAAACTATTCACATGCATAGCATGCTTCTTGAGGTGTGTTTTTTTGTGCATATCTAGATGCCGAACATCATAATTTCAATGATGCATATTGAGTACTATTCACACTATTCATGTGGATGGCATGCTTCCCAAGGTGCGGCATTCATGTGCATAGACCCTCGATCAGGAATTGAGGGTTTATTGGTGTATTGTTATTTTTTTTATGGCCAATGTCTGTGGCACACATATTGAGGACTATTCATTCCCGATGGCGGTTTAGATATCCTTTGTGCCTGCAATTGATGCTGCATACAAGGTGAGTTGGTTGATTCAAATTGGGGAGTTCGTGCATGGCACTCATATTGAGGTATTATTCATTCCCAGGCCTTAGACTCGACCGTCTCTTGTTGAGGGTCTACATCTAATAATTGATTAAAGTTGATTAATGCAAACAGAAATATTGATGCATTATTAAAACATAGTTTACGCTCCAAGATATTGGCCACCGTATTTGTGATGCAGTTGTCAATGGCACGCACATTGAGGTGCATTGCAGCCCTTGGTGGTATTCATATCGGTGCTCATGATGGCTCACCCTTATCCCAGAGACCAGTGGGCAGAGGTTTTGTAAGACTCGGTGCACGACTATCAATAGGGTACAGGCTGACAACCATGCATGCCCTTTGTGCACCGTCAAAAGGATGGGCTGAAGGCCTTTGCTCCACGGCCACCGCTGTGATGGTGGGCTGAAGAGGCTTAAAATCATCATATACACATCATAGGTACATTACGGAACTTTGATTATGCATCAGGTGTAGGTGTCGCAGGACTTCGACTATGCGTCAAACATATGCATCACAGAAAACCTGCAGCACATATAAACCTCCAAGAACTCACCTAGGAGGAAGAAGGGGGAGAGAGAGAACAAGAGTTCCTTGTATTTTTAAAGTACAAGTGCAGTGGTGTATCTCTTCTGGGTATGGGGAGTATTTATAGACTTTTTGACCAATGGGGTGCTGCCAAGTGGATGGCACCTTGTTGGACCCTTTAGAGGGTATTTGCTTACATGGCAGCACCATATTGGCCAAAATTTTCTTGAATTTTGATTGATCCACATGTCACTGACGAAGTGCAAGGGCGATGATGAGGAGATGATGTAGCTGGCTCCCATTGGTGCACAAGGACAGGCATGGGCCCTACTTCCAGAAAAATAATTTTTTTCAAAAGTCTAAAATCCTTGATGACATGCTGTTGTGGATGTGACGGCTTGGGGAAAGGGGGCAGCATCTCCATTGGGTCTGCTGCCCAAGTAGGCGGCAGCCCCAAAGGGGGATGCCTTCTCTGGTTAACCATTGTTGAACACGGAATTAATATTTAAAAGAAATAATGTTCATTAGTTGAACATGAATACACATTTGTTAGCTATTTAAATAGTATGTGCGTTGTTTATTCCGTGAATTGGTTGTATCAGATGCTTAAGGTTTGGATACTGGACAATTTCTCACCGACCGCAGTCGGTGTTTATTTACATCTGTACAAAGCATGGTATGCAATCTCGCGAGATCTCGGTGAGATCTCGCCGAGATCTCTGTCTCGGCGCGTCCGCGAGGCACGAAAACGTCCCGAGTCGGCGCATCTCGGAGATATCGTGTGCGGGCGGGACCGGCGGGCACGAACGGGGTGAACCGGTCCCGTTAGGCGAACCGGTCGACCCTAAAAGCCTTAAACCCCCACCTCCCAACCCCCGTCGAGTCCTCACGAGTCACGCCTCACCCCAACCGCTCGACGCACTCTCTCTCCCCGACACTCTCGCACACACTCTCGCACAGTCTCACGAGGTCGCCGGAGCCGCGCTAGGTGGCTCTCCCCGCCCGTTGATTGCGTCAATCTCCGGTCTTGGGAAAATAGTGAATTCTTGAAGAATTATTTAAATTTTATAAGGTATAATTTTATATTTGTGTAACTTTTGATGCATATTGATATTAGTCCTTGTGAATGGATTTCTTATTGTTATCATTACTCTTTATTTGGTAAAATTGAGTTGTCAATTACAAAAACATGTTTGTGAAATAGAGTGGTCAGTACAAAAGAATTAGGATTTTCTTAGAAATAGGCTATATATATGAAAAAATGTTCCGAAATACCCGAACCCGATCTCCCGAGATTTTTTCGAGATCTCTTCTCTCCAACCCCCCCGAGACGAAGCCGAGATCCGATATGGCAAACCATGGTACAAAGTCTGAATATCCTTGATTAACTGCCAAAGAAAATCGTTGATCGATACGACGTTGGTCATGATGCCGAAGGCATACTTGCGAATGTCGTGTTTCATCTCTTGTGAGGGTGAAGCATTTATGTAAATTTTTTTTTTTTTTTTTTGGGGGGGGGGGGGAGAATAGGGGTATTTTTTAAATGTCCGGACAGGATGGACATGTTTTAATAGCCTATAGAAAGTTTAGGGCTTATTTGTAGCTTGACCTTTCATTCAAGGTCTAATTGCGACCCAGTACAGGCTAGAGGGTTGAATTAGGGTTTAACACTAACTAGGGTTTGATGGCGGTTTAATGCTATTTAGGGTTTGGCTTTTGTCTCGTCTCGCCTCGCCTCTTAGTCTGCCAGTCAAACTTAAATAATTCGGGAGATTTGTCTCCAATCGGCATCATCAAGTCAGTTCTGAACTTCATCTTTTTTTTGATCGTGTCGGAAGGCATGTATGAAGTAGTAGTCTTTGTGTTTGAACATTGGCACAATTTCTGAAGATTCACAGAATTTTGTCGCCACAACACATTTCTACAGATTGTCGAGGAAAATGCATGGCATTGCTATAACATCTATAATTACAAAGTTTTTTTTGACAGATTTTTTGAATTTTACAAGACTCTTTCTACAGATAAACATGACTTGTATACATTTCTCAGATGCATGTCAGACTTTACACAATTGCAGGATTCATAAGGACTTTTTTACAAAAAGTGGGAGTTGGGGGATCTTATCATTTTCCCCAAAGAAAATTACATAAATTACAATGATCATAATGCACGTAGACTCAAGGAGGGACAGTTTTATAACATACCCTCACTCTGAGCGCAAGCACAAGCACACACTCAAGTCTTCTCTTGTGAAAGTCTTCAGAACTCTGTCTGTCTTTGCTGTGTGTCCCATTGGGTCCCACTAGGGGTATTTATAGAAT